>PVKU01001285.1:0-320064 GCA_004027475.1 Anoura caudifer
GGGGCTCCTTTCCTCACTCCTTGTGCTCTGCAGGACATACAGGCTTACAAGGGACCAGGGAACCTAGCAATGGTCCTGGTCCACACATCCTGCTGGACCCATCACCACTGCTGCCCCTTCAGCCCTGTGATGCTGCAGGCAGCCCATCAGGCCCTTCATGTAAGTCCTTTCCCAGCATGCCCAGCTCTTACCTCTTCCAGCTCTTGGAGTTACCCAACCTCATTGCTTTATGTCCAGCAAAAAAAGACCCATGTTTCTAGGAATGAAAGCTCACTTTTCTATGTGAGAGAAAGAAGAGACAAATGTCATAATTTTCCAGTATTGTCTTAAACAACTTGTGTGCTTATTTTCCTTCTGTTAATGGATCATAGTACTGTCCTCTAGAGGGAGAGGACCTGCAGAGCTCAGCCATTTCCTAATTGTGTATTCTGGGGAAATTTACTCAACTTCTGTAAACCCCAGTTTCTTCATCAATAAAGTGGGAATAATGATAGTGACTATTTCCCATGAAATAAATGAACTATTGTGTATAAAGCATTTTGCACTATGCCTGGAATATTGCAAGGGCTCAATGAATACTGCTAATATTTTTACTATGCATCCCCCAAACAAATTGTGAATTGATTCATGCTAAAGCAATGAGTGTGCATATGTGAATAAAGCATCATTTCTAAGACTGGAGATATTGTTGCCTAAGATTACAAAGCAGGAAGTGGCAAAGCTAACAGTCAAGGTTTCTCTAACTTGAAGCCCTGTGCTTTTAAGTGAGACATTATACTGCCATCCTGGAAAGAATATAGAGAGTGAGGAAGGGCATCAAGGATGGAACTCTAAGGATTTCTGACACTTGCACTGATGCTCCAGAAGAAAGGACCTAGCAGAAAAATAAGGCATAGAGCAATGTGAAACAGAGGAGAATTTTCCAAAGAAATGTATTGGCAAAAATGCCAAATGTCACAGAGAAGTAAGGGTAATATAGATTAAATATGCATAAAATCTATATTTATACAAATCCCAGCAAAGAAAAAGTAGATGTTGCATCTACTTCTAAATAAAATCTGTTAGTAATATTCACCAGTTCTAGGGACCCTTTCACATGCCCGGCAGTCAGGCAGTTACTGGGACCATGAGCTTACTCTAGAAGCCAGGTATCAACCCCTTTTGTGAGTCTGGAACCAACTGAGATCTTCTTTTGGTTACTTGCCCATTGTTAGGGGATTAAACCTGGATAGCCTGGGCAGTTAGATGAGATAGCATTTGAACTCTTGACCCTGACACCTAATTAAAAGTTTTAGGACCAAATCAAACCACATTCTGAATTTGAATGTTCATACAACAATATCTATGCTGCAGGCTAAGTGCCTCTAACTATCAAGTTTTTTCAATGTAATTTGTAATTTAGAAATCTTGGATATAGACTGTTAGCTACAATCTTATAGCCTATGTTATGAAATTTCAATATAAAATTTGCTTTTAACAGGCTCAAAGATTTGAAATGCAAATTCAATGTACTGTCACTAGGAGGCACTGGTACATCGATAAGATGCTTTGAATCTTTAAAGCAATGCTCTGTATAAGATTGTGACAATCGTGTTATTTTTTCCAAGTACTTTATTTCATTTTATCATTTTTTATTAATGTTCAAATACAGTTTTCTCCATTTTCCTACCACCACTTACCCCCACCCCATCTACTCCCACCTCCCACCCTCAATCTTACCCCCTTTGGCTTTGACCATGGGTCTTTTATACATGTTCTTTGACAACCATTTCCCTTCTTTACCCTGTTATTTCCCTCACCTCTCTCCTCTGGTTACTGTCAGTTTGTTCTTAATTTCAATGTCTCTGGTTATATTTTGATTTATTTTTTATTGTTGTTCAGTTACAGTTATCCCCATTTTCCCCTCATTACTCTCCCCTGCCCTACGGACTTCCCATCTCCCACATTCAATCTTCCCCTCCATGGGTTCTTGATACATGTTCCTTGACTTGACCTTTCCCCCACCTCTCCATCTCTCCTCCCCTCTGGTCACTGTCAGTTTGTTCTTTATTTCCATGTCTCTGGTTCTATTTTGCTCGCTTGTTTGTTTTGTTGATTAGACTCCACTTATAGGTGAGATCATATAGCATTTGTCTTTCACCACTTAGCATAATGCTCTCTAACTCCACTTAGGCTGTCGGGAAGGGTAGGAGTTCCTTCTCCCTTTCTGCTGCCTAGTATTCCATTGTGTAAATGAACCACAGTTTTTTGATCCATTCATTTACTGATGGGCACTTAGGCTATTTCCAGGACTTGGCTATTGTAAATTGTGCTGCTATGAACATTGGGGTGCATAGGTTCTTTTGGATTGGTGTTTCAGGGTTCTTAGGTATAATCCCAGCAGTGGAATTGCTGGGTCAAAAGGCAGGTCCATCTTTAGTTTTTTGAGGAAATTCCATATGGTTTTCCACGGTGGCTGCACCAGTCTTCATTCCCACCAACAGTGCACCAGGGTTCCCTTTTCTTCACAACCTCGCCTGCAGTTGTTTGTTCAGTTGTTTATGATGGCCATTCTGACGAGTGTGAAGTGGTATCTCATTGTGGTTTTAACTTGCATCTCTCTGATAGCTAGTGATGCTGAGCATTTTTTCATACACGGATGGGCCCTCTGTATGTCCTCCTTGGAGAAGTGTCTGTTCAGGTCCTTTGTCCATTTTTTTAACTGGGTTGTTCATCTTCCTGAAGTGGAATCATGTGAGTTCTTTATATATTTTGGAGATCAAACCCTTGTCCAAGGTTTATTGGCAAATATATTTTTCCCATATGGTTGGTTCCTTTTTCATTTTGCTGAGGTTTTCTTTAGCCATACAGAAGCTTAATATAATGCAGTCCCATTTGTTTATTCTTTCTTTTATATCCCTTGCTCTAGGGGACATATCAGTGAAAACATTGCCACATAAAACATCTGAAATATTCCTGCCTATGTTTTCCTCTAAGACTTTTATAATGTCACAACTTATACTTAAGCCTTTTTTCCACCTTGAGTTTATTTATATGTATGGTGTAAGTTGGTGTTCGAGTTTCATTTTTTTGTGTGTAGCTGTCTGGATCTCCTCAAACCATTTGTTGAAGAGGCTATTTTCTCCATTTTACGCTCCTGCCCCCTTTGTTGAATGTTAACTGACCACAGAGACATGTGTTTATTTCTGGGCTCTCTATTCTGTTCCACTGATATATGTATCTGTTCTTATGCCAGTGCCATAGAGACTAAAAGAACAATTCAAATTATCAATACATCCAGGAGCTGGTTCTTTGAAGTGATTAAAACAACCACTCTGATGAAGTGCTGACATAGATTTCCAATCATGAATTCTCCACCCCTTATACCAGCCATAAATTATTTGCCTCTCAGCTCCAAGTTCTTCCTTTTTGCCTGCTCTGTGAAAATGGATCTGGGCCTGGTAAATATTTTCCCCTGTCAAGTGCACAATATCAAACTTCATCAGTAGAGGTTGCTACAGAGACACTGCAGGGGGAGAGGGTTTTCTTCCTGGTTCTGCTGTGCTCACCTGTCGGACTCCTGTAGTGCATGTCCAGTGGACCCCTACCTACAGGCTCAATAAATAATAAACCAAGCAAATAATAGTAGCTCCATATACTTCAAAGATGGTAACATCACAACTTGTAAAGAAATAAATGATTCAAATTATACCTTTCTCACTAAAGTTTAACTTTGCCAGTTCACCATGTTTCCCAAGATGGAGCCCTTTCTGGCAGGTTTTCTTTAAGTTGCCTCAACATGAAAGGGAGAAAGAAAGACAACTGAAACAGCATTGAAAGACAACTGAGAACCTACCACTTGCTAGAAGTCTACGTATCTCACCTTGTTTTAATTCTCACAGTGACTCAAAGAGATGAGTAGCAGTATTCCCATGTTACCTACGGGGGAACAGAGACTGAGAGGCTACATAACTGTGTGTAGTCGATGGCAGAGACAGGACTCAAAACCAGGTGTGTCCGATTCCAAGCTCCTTCCACTTCACCACAGGTGGCTTCCCAAGATGGCTTTTGTTCTTGTGTAACTATCAAGAATTATATAATGTGTAGCAGTTTCTCTTGTTGTGTTGATAACAGCTATAAATGATCATTTCCTAGATCAACAATATCACTCAGCCTTCAAAAAATGGTGATGCTATGCACACCTACTCTTCCTTCTTTGTTTATTGAGTGTAATAATTTTATTGAAGGAAACTTACCCTCATTCAGTATGTGATTACCCTGAAGTACAGTTCATATAACCAAGGGAGATTAAATGCTTGATTCTTTCAACGAGAAGAGAATTTTTGAAGATGATTTCTCTGGTAAAAGCTCTGCTAAGGAACTGCCACTGGCGAAGAGGTTTGCTATGCCCATTCTCGCGTGGAAAAGAGTTGGAGGAACTTCAGGGGAACTACTTGGAGAGTTTAACATGTGAGCTTGCAGTATGGGGAACCCAATAGACTGGATCTGACTCCCACCTGACAATTATAAAGAGCTACAGGCAAGGTGATTAGCTGTTGACACATGCCCCCAAGGACTATGTGGTCCGCCTCCACTCCAGAGCATACTGGGTCAAGGCTACATGAAGGGCTGCAGCGCGTTCGATATAGGTCATGCCCAGTGGAGAGAACCTGTGAAGGTTTATATTACATTATGACCCATCCAAAACGACCCACTGGGAAGGACAATGAGACTTACACTTACGACCTGTTAAAGTCCTAGTAACTGAGGAGAGAGTAAGTGATGAGCTAGAGGAGAATGCATCACTACAAATGAGAAGTTTCTCAATATGTGATGGAGCCCCTGAAAACCTCATGAGAGAAAAATTAATCTTTAACAACCTGGTGGACCCAGAAAGTGTAAAGCCATATTAAGTCATTTCAGGCCTAGTAACAACTTCCTGCATCTAATTCTTAAACACAAAGAGAGTTTGTTGGAAGAATTTATCTCAGAATAATCTGAGGAAGAGTTGAGCAATGAAGCTGTGGGAAGGATAGGAATGCAATCGGCCCTTAAGTGTTATTGCACACAGAACCTGAATGCCACAGAATTTCCCGCTCCATCTCTTGTTTCTGCTTACTGTTAGGGGTGTGTTTCCTTCTCTCCTATTTCTCCTGGAACTGCTTCTTCTATTCCCCAATCCATAGCCTGACTCATTGTACAGAATGCCAGCAATTATAAAGGTTTACCTATTCCAGCTTCTGTCCACTGCAGAGAGTTTTCCATCACTCTCTTTGTCTCAAGAGATGAATGGAGAGCATAGCGAGGGGTTGAGAGCAATTTGTAATAGGGCCCCTTTAGAGTCACGCTATAGAATGGTGAAAGAGACAGGGTGACTAGAAGATGCCCACTACAGCATCTCAGCACCATGACTGTGAGTTCCAGTTCTGCCACCTAATACCTACAAGCCTAAGGGTAGATCACCAAGCACTCGAATACTGAACTGCCACACATGTAAAATATGGACAACAGTGTTCCTGCTTTTCATCCAAGGATTCCATGAGACACAATGGAATGCAGAGTCTAGTAACACTTGTAAATATAAAAAAAAAAAAAGATGACTTTGAAAAGGAAGATCATGGTGATGATGATATAACACCCCAGCATCGTAAGAGATTTCTCTTTCTCTGTATGCTTATGGCCATAGAAATAGTACCACATACTCTGCCAGGGAATTACTTCTTGCCAAATATTCCTGTCTCATATGCAAATGCTCTATCTGCCTCCCCGAATGTGCAGTGCCTGCTGTAAGGATGAGAGCTGCAGTCTAAGTGGGGACTGCAATCTGCAGTCCACGGATGTCTTTGTCCCTCATGCCCTTGACCATGGTGCTTTCCCTGACCACACAGTCAAACCACTCCCTGTTAACTTGCCTGTCTCCTCAAACGTGTCTGACTCCAGCCATTTGAATCTGTGACCCTTCCCAACAAGAACGAACATGGATGAGAGAGAAGGGAAAACTGTCAGTTTAAATGTTGGGGGCAATAATGTTTAGAAAATGTTTTTTGGTTAACAAAACAGTTGGAAGTCCATTATGATTCTGAATTTTTTTCCTCCTCCACAGTATACAGGGTGGGGCATAGGTAGGTTTATAGTTGTGAGCGTGCAAAACACAGAGCTTAGTCTTGTGTTACTGTTCATTAATTATTGCAGTGTCTTCCACGTGAACAACTGTAAACCTCCTTTTACCCCACCCTGTGTATTTGTCTTTACACACCAAAGTGCTAACTGTGATTGCAGCTGGCTAGTAGGATCTTTGTTCTACTGAAATACTAGAACAGTTTTTCTACTGAAAGAGTAGAATGCTTTTTCCCCAAACGTTCTATTATTACAAGGGCAAAAATTAAAACTTATAGAGATTTATTGTTTAGGAAATGAATAGCATGTCCAGGCAACTAATGGTCTCTGGCTTGGTTTAAAGTCATCTCTGTGTTGACTTCCCTTGTCTTCAGTCCACTCTGCCCTCATCCATTTGAAAAGCTGCTGCTAAAACCCATCCTCTGCTTTGCCCGTTTTCTGCCCTGTAGTCTCATGCTCTAAGGGAATCCTTGCTGCCTTCCTTAATGGACCTCTGGGAACGAAAGAGCAAATTCAAAAAAAGTACAGTAGTGGGAAAAACCCATTAGCAAACTCTGAGTTTGTCCTAGATTCCTAGACATACTATATTAGCACACCCTCTCTAGTCTCTAACATATCCTTATGCATAGTGTTTACATCTATCAAATGCTTTTTCTGCATCATTTACATAGTCATATTTTTTCTCTCCCTTTATTTGTATGTCTATCAATATGGTGAATTTTCTAAGTATTCCTCAGATCAACTTAATCTGAATAATGAATTATTGTTTAATAACCAAATGTTTGATTAACTAATATTTAAATTAGAATATTAAAATATACATTCACAAGTGATATTGCCTTATAATTTTATCACCTTTATCTGATATTGGAATCAAGATTGTGCTAAGCTCAATAAATAAGTTGATAGTGCTCCTTTTCTTGAAAAAAATTGTAAGAATTTTTTTCTTGAAAATTGAGTAGAAATTTTCTATCAAGTAGACTTTGGGCTGCGAAGTTTTGGTGGCAGGGAGGACTTTCATGACCATTTTAAAGCCTCTACTGTTTATTGACCTGTTTAATTTTTCTAATTTGAGCACTTTATATTTTTCTAAGTAGCTTAGTATTTCTAATAGGTTATGAATTTTAAACTAGGGCTACAGTATTATCACCTGTGTGTATGATAACCACACACTATTCTCCCTTGAAAGCCACGCCCACAAAAGCAAAGGCGTCCTTCCCCAGCAGGAGAGCCGCAGACAGGAAGGCGGTGGGGCGCCAAGGTCCGCCTGCCTCCCTTCTGTGGGCGCTCTCAAGTACGCATTACCTGTTTGTGTGGGGAATGATGAACAATGTGGAGGCGCGCTGCACACTCAGATTTTATAAGCACAGAGCCCTTCTTTCCCTTCCGAATGGAAGGTCACAACCTCCGTGCCTCATTAGTGAGGCAGCAAGGGAACAGCATGGATTAGGAGTCAAGAAATCTGCTTCCAAAAATTCCAGCTCTGCCATGAAATTTTAGACAAGCAATTTAACTTCTCTCTAAAATGGGGGTAGTAATACTTGACTACAAATACTTCTTAGGATTGCTGTAAGGGTTGATTAAAAATCACATAAACTCTCAAAGAACCTAAGGTTTATCAAAGAATATTATATAGTTCTACAAATATACTATGGTATATAAAGTGGAAAGTATAATATTCCCCTATTAAATTATGAAGAAATATTAAAACACCATTTTTCAAATGTCTGGTTGAAAGAAGGTGAAGGGATTAGTCACAGAACATGTATGAATAACCCACGGACGTGGACATCTCTGTGGGGCTTGATTATGGGAATGAGAGGGCTGGGTGGAGGGAAACAAAGGGGAAAAACTGGCAAAATAATAGCATAAACCATAAAATATTTTTCAAAATAAAATAAAATAAACAAAAATAATAATGAGCAATGCTCTTCAACGTTTATTAATATCACATCAAAAAGAGAGACAGACTTTATCTGTGATGTATTCCTAAAGGGGAAAGAAAGCCCTCACTCAGATCAGCCGTCAAGCCAGGGCTCTATCAGGGTGTCCAACGCAGCCCAGGATGGCTGTGAACATGGCCCCACACAAACATTATGAGAATTTTGTGATTACGTGTTGCAATGTATTTAATGTGTGACCCAAGACAACTCTTCTTCTTCCAGTGTGTCAAACAGAGGCCAAAAGAATGGACACCCCTCCTGGATCTAATTGCCAATTTTCAGGAAGCACAAGAGACAAAAATACATGTTAAATGACACTACAAGGAAGCAGTTAGCAAAATCCAGAAGTCAAGAAACTCAACAAGATAAATTATTTGCTTTCTTCAACAAATTGCTAAGGGAATAAAAGAGATGAGGGAATCTATAGATCAAAAGAGACTTAAAAGACATATAAGAGCCAAATGTATGTGAGAACGCTGGTTAGAAACTGATTCAAACAAACCAAGATTAAAAAGCTTTCGGAAACAATCAAGGAGATTAACACTGACTGGATATTTCTTAATATTAAGGGGTTGTAGTCAATTTTTCTAGGTGTGACTGGTGTCGTGGTTATTTTTTTAAGCAATTTGTTATATTTAATAGGTACAAACAAAAATACTCATAGACAAAATGCTATAAAGTCTGGGATTCTCCTCAAAGTAACTAGAAGGTATAGGGGAGAGGGGTTGTAGATAGAAATGGGTGGGGACAGATATGAGTCTCTTAGAAAATAAGTTAAAGTTTTAGTAAACATACCTAGACAAACCTAGCAAACATGCCTAGACAATAAATTAAAAATTTAAAAGGTACAAACACAGTACTTAAAGTATACAGTGAAATGCGTCATTTAGAAAATCCTGAACATGCCATGCTCCCTGCAGGGTGAATTAATAGCCACTGTGCCTGATTTACACTATCAAAAGTTCCAACATGAGCTCCAGAGTCAAAAATCACAACTCATGGACACATTATTTTTTCATTATAAATGTTGAGGTCTTGAACATGCATTAAGAAGAGGAGCATCTGTTTATTTCCATTGCAGACCAGACATTTTCTGGGATACCAAAGTCTTTTCATGTGTGCATTCTTCTCTTATTTTCAAAATATAATTGGAAGGGTGGGCTTTATTTTTCAATCTTGGAAGAATCCTGAGGAACTCCTGTGAGATCCATGCTGACTAATCATAGCCCTCAAAAACACCAGGTGTTCTCAGAGTACTTTAAAAACTGGTCCATAGTGTACTCTTTGTTCCGTGGGCTCCTCAGACCTTGACCACGCATGCTAAAAATACATTTCCAATGCAAGTTATTGGCACAGTTAAACATTGCAGTCCATAAAATAATTCAGGCTGATAAACAATTTGAAATACTGTGTTTCCAGGAAGAAAGATTAAGGAAACTCACCAGCCAACATTCTTGCTTTTAGCAGATTAATCAGAACTTAAATTACCAAAGACTTCAAAGTATCTACACTTTATACACACATCATATATATGATGCTTGAACATTTTGGAATAACTATCCACAGAAAATAAAACTGTGTTGTTAAACATGCAACCTCAAAAGCCTCACTCAACAGCACTCAGTCCACCTAAGCATACACATCACGCTTTGCTTCAATTCTTAAAACTCAGGGCTGTTTGAAAGTAGTGCTGTACAGGTGATGTCCCAGATCAAATAAAGAGAATATCTCAGAGTCATTCCATCTCAACAATAGGAATCTATCTTCTTTTCATTGAATGATGGAAATTACATCAGGTGTTAGGTCTGCCAAAAGCAAGTACCGTAAACTCATTGGCCTACATACCAGAAATGTGCTGTTTCACAGTTCAGGAGGCTAGAAGCTCAGCATCAAGGTGGCAGCAGGGTGGGTTCTTTCTGTTGGCTGTGGAAAAGAATCTGCTCCACACCTCTCCCCTAGCTTCTGATGGTTTGTGAACAACCTGTGGCTTTTATTGCCTTGTAGACCCTGATCCTTGCCTTGTCTTCACATGGCACTCTCCCTGTGCACATGGCTGTATCCAAATTCCCCCTTTTTATAAGGACACCAGTCATAATGGATTAGGACCTTCCCTGCTCCAACAGACCCTCATCTTAGCTAACTACAATAGATCTACAATGGCCCTGTTTCCAAATATAGTTGCACTTTGTGTACAAGAGGTTAGGATTTCAGTACATGAGTTTGGGCATAAAAAACACATAACAGGAATTCAGATCATTTGCTCAAGTGACATACATACTCAGTCACCCAGGGAATATAGGCAGGGAAAAAAAAAACAAATTAGAGGAACTCTTCATATCAAATTTGTATGGATTTATTTCATTTCAATAATTCATGTATGCACACATTCAAGAAAGCTTATTGAATAATGCCAATGACGGATAGACAAAGGAGCTCACACGCCATTAGGGACACCCAACGTGTGTTTTGTACCCTGCATAGACTAATAATGTTTAAAATGCTGTTCAACATTTAAATAATGGCAGTGGAAAGAAACTGATATCCTGTAAATAAACGTATATACTTTATTTCAAAACCAGGCATGAAACCTAAAATTAACATTAACTTTTATTTGGGAAATTCTTCCTATTCACAGTTCTCTATCATTCTAATTAGATAATGGTAATAATTCATGCTCATTAAGGATCAAAGTGGATTACAAGGCTAGACTTACAGCTAAGTGTTCAACACATATTTAAAAGTCTTTTTGATTTGTTTCTGGCTGTCACGGTGGCAAAATAGTTTCTACTTTTCTGTACTTCTTAATCTGTGTCCAGTTTTCTTTTGCAATTTCAAACTAGATGCAATTTGGGGAGGCACACTTAAGAGTTCAAAAATTAAATAGTAAGATAAATCACTCACTCTCATCAAAGAGCACTGCACCATTCGGAACTTCAACTATTACTGCAGACATCATGGAACCACATCCTGAAGGGAGCAGCAAAGGGAGAGAAAAGGTTTCAGAAGATTCTCCAGAAGAAGCGCTTAAAGTGGATCTTGAAAAGTGTGTGACAATGATTTGCCCATTGCTTACATTAAAAATAGCTCACAGTAGCGGTGACTATCAGAGAACAGGGCATAATAGGAAGAGAGGGGCGTGGATGGCTTGAAAACAAATGCACCCCTCGCTCACTCACTGACCCATCCCTGCACAGCATCTTCTACAGGACGGCTAATGTAAGGGGAAGAGACATGTGTTCTTTATGTCACCAGACGTGAGCTCAGAATTACAAACTGTATGGTTAGAACTAAAAGATGAAAATTTATGTCATGAAAATATTCAAATGTAAGATGGCCTATCTTTCACAGCTTTATACTGCATGCTTTTAATTTGCCACTGACTTCGGTTGTGGTCTTGCATCATCCACTGTAATTCAGTTTCTCTTTGTATCCCTTCATCAGTTAGCAGTACGATCTGCAGTGCCCAGAGGTATAGTAACACAGCTACCAAGAAGGAAAGGGTTGCCCCCAACTTTCAACATCAGCAAATATTTAAGTGTGGAGTTATTGCCTGTTCCCACGTGGGTTGTGTATGTGGTTAGGGATGAGTACAATTAATTCTCAATTATTCAATTAGGATCTAATACAGTTATGTGTGGAGCAATGGGATAAATGCTGCAGAAGACATAGGAGAAAGGTAATAAGTGCTGCCTAATCCCATGTCCCTTGCCCAGAAGATTAGTCTGATTGAGATGATAAGACACGCCTCTGTGAAAGAATAAGTGAGCACTGTGCAGGCTGGTAAACAAGTCAACATCAAATCAAATGCTATAAGCCATCATACTACAGAGGGAAGCCTTGTGGGCATGGACAAAAGTAGCCTTCATCACAGGAGGAGGAGCTCAGGCTAGAACTTGAAGGATAAATGTTATTTAGCTTTAAAAGTTAATAAGCAGACAGAGAGAATACAGTTGACAAAAGCCAAGTCAGGAGACTTACAAATTAAGAGATAGAGAGAGTAATGGAGAAGACAAAGATAAGGGTCTGATCAAATTACTGGTTGGGTTTAAAAGCCAAGCTCAGGAATTTGTAAGTTTCCTATAGTCAAGAAAGAGTTGCTGACACCTTCTAAGGCAAAGCAGAATGTGGAGAATTTGGTTTGGTTTGGTTTGGTTTGGTTTGGTTTGGTTTGGTTTGGTTTGGTTTGAGATGGACTTGCCTGTTCTAATGGAACATGAGTAATACCAAACATCAAATAAACCAAAGTCATATAAATTTGCCTTTGGATGGATTTACATGTGTGGTTAGATTCTTTCCTGAGAGAGAATTTTCATGATGTTTGCTGTAAGGAATTTGAAAATTAGAAGGAAATAAGTTTCCCTCCCACTTCATGTCCTTAGGCTTTGTAAGACCCACCCAGTGCAGGAATTTGATAGGATTAACCATCTTTTGCACCAGGAAAAAAAAATTAACAAGCCTTTGCTTTGAAAGCTTAGGTACAAAGGTCTGATTGATCTGAGAGGAAGGGCTTCCACAGTGCTGTAGAAAGAGAATCCATTCCAGGGAGGACTGATTCCCTAAAGAGTGAAGGGTTGCGAGAAGGGTTACTCTGTGAACAACAGAGGCTTTGACCCCTTCCCCCGTTTCTCCAATGTCCCAGGGTGTGGTGGGACCTCCTAGAGTCAAGGGCACAAATACTTCAGACGCTGAGCAAGAGGACACTGGATAAGATAGGAGTAGAGCAAGAAGAGAGTTTGGGACTATGGGCAATGAATCTTCTGACCTTCTAGAGGATCAAGAACAGCTCAACCATGACTATGAAGAACACTGAGGACTGCTTGTGCTCCAAATGTATTCTGAAAGGAGAACTGGTCAGCCTTGAAGTTGGGTGAGGAGACAGAACTGCACATGGATCAGAGGGCTGCAAGGTGGGTGAGGGGCCAGAACCTAGCCCTCCACTACTGAAGATGCTATCGGACAGCAGAGCTAGTGCAAGAGTATCGGGTCCGTGCAAACTCAACAAGTCATCTATGTTGACTGTCACTCATTCATCAAGGATAAATTAGTTCCACCATCATTATGCCAATGACAAACTCTCTGGCATAAATATTTTTCCAGCTTTATTGAGGAATAATTGACAAATAAAAGTGTATATATTTAAGTATACAGCATGATGATTTGATATTCATGGTGAAATGATTACCACAATCAAGTTAATGAATATATCTACGACTTCATACAGTTAACTCTTTGTGTGTGTGTGTGTGTGTGTGTGTGATGAGAACGCTTAGGATCTACTCTCAGCAAATTTCAAGTGCAATACAGTGTTGTTAATTAACTACAGTAGCCACACTGTACATTGAGGCCCAGAACTTACTTATCTTAAAACTGAAAGTTTGGACACTTGGACTTACATCTCCCTATTTCCTCTACTCTCCCAGCCCCTGGCCACCACCATTCTACTTTCTGTTTCTATAACATTGGGGATTTTTTCTTTCGTTTCTCTTCTTTTCCTTTTTAGTTTCCACAAAGAAGTATACCATTACACAGTGTTTATCTTTCTCTGGCATATTTCACTTAGTGTAATGCCCTCCAGGTTCATCTACACTTTTACTAATGACAGGATTTCCTTCCTTTCCTATGGCTTTGTAACATTCCTTTGTATACAAACACCACATTTTCCTTGTCCGTTCATCTACTGGTAAACATTTAGTTGTTTTCATATCATGGCTATTGTAAATAATGCTGCAAAGACCGTGGAAGTGCAGACATCTTTTCCAGCTGTGGATTTCATTTCCTTTGGATAGATACCCAGAAGTGGATTGCTGGGTCATAAGGTGGTTCTGCATCTATTTTTCATTATTGGAGGAACCTCTATACTTTTTTCCATGGCAAATTTCTCTGACAAATGGCTTTTTCCATGGCTGTAGCATTCTCAGACAAATTTTAAGAATGATAGCTAAAATGCTAATTGCTAAATGTGTCCCCCCAAAATTACATATGGAAGCCCTAATCCCCAGTGTGATAGTATTTCGAGGGAGGGCCTCTGGGGGACAATTATGTTCAGAGGTCATGAGCGTGGAGCCCATGACCTCTATAAGGGATTAGTGCCATCATTAAAAAAAAAAAAAAAAAGGAAGATACCAGAGTCCTCAGTCTCTGCCATGTGAGGACACAGCAAGAAGGTGAGCCACTGTGTACCAGGAAGAGGGCTCTCAACAAACAACATATAGGCCAGCATGATGATCTTGAACTTCCCAATGCTGTGAGAAATATGTCTATGGTTTAAGCCACCTAGTCTATGGATTTCATTATAACAGCCCAAATTAACTAAGACACTGTCATTACCTCTGGATGGTTGTTAATGCTTCTTAGGGTCCTTAAGATGCCAGCCCTAAGATATAGGTTAGACTTTACTTGTACACATGTGCAGATAACACTGTTTATACTGAAAGAATTTTAAAGTAATTTGCAGACTACAAAACATTAGGGTGTTGTTTTCTGTGTATTCTTTGCCAATAATTGTGAATATGTACAAAATTGCTAAGTTTTAAGTAGGATAAATATCTACTTTAAAGATAAGAAAACTGAAGCACAGAAAACTATTTACTTTGTACTTCTGTGATGATTCTAAGCCTCAGGTTTTTCCCTTGTATAATATGGTCATTGTGATGAATACATATGCTAATGAATGGAAAGTTTTTTTCTCAGTGCCAGGCATTCATGAAGAAGCCATCAATTATTATTTCAGCATTCCAAATGAAATATAAATTAATTCAAGAATGTTTTAGCCCTCACTTTAAATATCTGAGAGTGCTGCTTCTAGACAGCAATGGAATTTTACCCTTAGATAAAAGTTTAGAGATAATTTAAGACCAATTTCTCCAAGAACCTGAAACTTGAGAAAGTTTTTGGTTTGCCTGGGAGAGCAAAGAAAATCTTATTGCTAAAGCCTGACAAGGGTCTAATAACAGCCAATAAAACAAAACTAGCACATTTATGAAGTAAATCCTCTTCAGTGTTAGTTAACATAGTACCACATCCCAGAATGTTCCATCCCAGACACCTGTGTTTCTTAGATGCCCTCTCAAGTGTCTTATTATCTTAGCTTATCCACATTTCCCAGGCATTTTTCATTATCCTCCTCTCCATTTATCTCTGTCAAGAGACAAATGACATTATTCTAGAGGGTAACCTGGTGGCTCTACAGCTTATTCTGCCACTTTCAGTCCTGGCCCAGTCCCAAGATAGTACACACTGAGTCACCAGTTGGCAAGGAACTAAACTGTGTCTAGCCCTGGGAGCTGCAAAAGACGAAATAAAATTGCCGTGGCAGTGCAGGAACGTGAAGCCAAACGCTCCCTTCCAAGCCCTGGCCAAAGCCTCAATTTAGGAAGAGTATGTGTGCTAAAAGATTGGACCTTTACAGAGTGTGCTGAGTGATTTTTGGCCTTCCCACAATTTCTGGCATGGACAATACATTAAAAGAATATTAAATCATCAATAAGTTTTTTTCCTATTTCTAAAACTCTAACATTTAAAATTCTTCTCCTTGAAGCCTCAGACTCTGAATGGATATTAAGAGGTTCTAATTCAGTCTCCCAAACAAGACATCAACCTTTATGACACTCCCTTCAGGTGGCAGTGAGATACACTGTTGGACAAATCCAGTTATTTGAAAGTTCTTAGTCACATTTAACTGAAATCTGACTGTAGCTTCCAGGTTCTGCTCAAAAAATCAATCCCAAACCACAGCATCTCAAAATTGGCAAGAATCTCCAGACCATTCTGCTCTCTGAAGCTACCACACATAAATTAAATCTCTTTTCCACCTTAAAGCCTATATTATTTGCTATTTGCTGGAGAACAACCATCCTAAATAACAAACACTATTATTTCTAATAATTTTGTGAGTCAACTGGGTAATTCTTCCAATATAGTTTGGCTCCTGTATGGCTGAATGATCCAGAAAGGTCTAATCCATATGTCTGGCAGTTGTCAGGCCTGGGGTTCAGCTGGGACCATTCCCCCTTGGTCCACATGGCCTTTCTTCCTCCAGTAAGCCAACCTGGGCCTCTTCACATGGTGGTCTTAAGATGCCAGAGAGTAGTAATTTATTCTATTCTGAAGTTTGCTTATATCCTTTTGGCCACAGCAAATCACATGGCTTTACTGGGTTAGACAGTGCCCACCACCCCCAAGTTCAAGGCCTTCCCAGAATCCAAAATGTGACCTTATTTAGAAATAGGGTTAATGAAGATGTAACTATTTAAGATAAAGTGAGGTCATAACGGAATAAGGTGGTCTTGAATCCAATATGACTTTTACCCTTATAAGAAGAAAACAAAAGAGACACAAAAAATACAAAGATTGATTGCCTTCTCATACACACCCAAACTACAGATTGAAACTGCAACCTGGGTATGTGCCCTGAGGAGGAATCAAAGCTGTTGACCTCCTTTGGTCTATGGCACAGGTGCAAACACAAGGCCTGTGGGCTGAATCCAGCCCTCCACCTTGTTTTATCCCACCCAGCACCTTGTTTCTACCCGGCGGCAGCACTGAGTAGCACTTAACAGCACTTAACAGTTGCCTCTCACTTAACTGTTAAGGAGTAGTTACATTTATACAGTCCTGAAACTACATTCAGCCCTTTGAAGGCAACCGTGAGGCTAACGTGGCCCCCGGTGAAAATGAATTTGACACCCCTTGTCTATGGGACAATGCTCCAGCCAACTGAGCCACACCAGCCATGGCAGGCCCTGCCCACATCTTGATGGTAGACTTCTAGCATCCAGAACTATGAGAGAATAACTTTCTGTTGTTTTAAGCCACCCAGTTTTTGGTAGTCTGTCATGGCAGCCCCAGGAAACTACTACAGATGTTCAAGCAGAGATTTAAGGGATGGAGAAAAAAATCTCACCACTAAGTAGGAAGAAGGGAAAGACCACACTGCAAAGTGATATGCACACAGGGATGGGAAGAATCTGTGGCCACGTTTTTAATTTACCAGAGAGCTCTTCAAGTGGAGGATACTTGTTGTATTAATGCCCCTTCATCATCCTTTCCAGAATAATTCCTCCTGGTTTCTGTAACAAGCTCTCAAAGCCCCTTGCAATGAGGCTGTTGTCTGCTTGTATTACAATTTGTCCATATCCTGCCAAAAAAGCAGGGTAGGGATTTTATTACACACTCCAGATGTTTTCTCTTGAGTAGTAGTATGGAGTCCTATGTTGGTGAGGCTGTGTCTGACTGCAAGTAATAGAAACCCTGACTAACAGGGGCTTGAAATATAAGACAATGTATTGCTTTGCTTAATAAGAAGTCTGGAGGTGGTCAAAGTTTGGCAACTCCACAATGCCAGGTGTGGTGTCAAAATCTCTCTCTTAGCTTCCCCTGTGGAGGTTGTAAGAGGTCTTCCCTGGTTCTGAATATTATATTTTTATGTGGCCATGTCCCAAGAGGGAACAGGAGTAGGCAGAGTAGTGGGAAAGAGTTTCCTACCTTGCCTTTCTCACGTCATCAGGAAGAAAACATTTCCCCAGAAATCCCTCAGAAAATTTTTCCACAGTCTCTTTGGCCAGGACTGAGCCACATAGGTACTCCTAGCTCCACAGGGGCTATAAAAACACGTGTGTGCATTGTCAGCTCTATTGTGGGCATGGCACAGAGAAGGAAAATAGGAAGTGGGAATTGTTGTTGGATACAGTTCTTGGGCACTCAGCCAGGAGTGTCAGACACACCTCCTCAGAAAACATAATTTTTTGAGGCAGATATATTGATGTGGTCACCATTATATAAGGGATTTTAGAGATGACTGAGAAACTTTAACCAACTCTTTAAATTAGCAAGTAATGTGTTCATCGTATAAGATAGAGAATAGTAATTAAAGACTATGGCCTTTAAAGGAAGCCTGGGTTAAGATCTCAGCTTATAATTTAGCAGCTGAGTGACCACAGGTGCATTACCTATTCATAGGGGGTGAAAATGAAATGCATTGCACTTATTGCAAAGTCTGCACATGGCAGATGTTCAATAAATAGTGCTATGATCCCTGTGCTCACTCCCACTATGGAGGAAGGTAGGGGCCAGAGGTGAAAACAATGATGATATTGACCATATATTTACATAAAAGACCCTGAAGAACACATAAGAAACTACTGAAAGTGACTACCTATGGTATGGAGAAAGGGTCATTTAAAGACCCTATTATGTATTTAAGTCAGCTAGATTTATGATTTCACAAAATTATAAGGCAAAATATTTTTCAAATGTTAACAGTAGTTACCTTTGGGTGATTGGGTTAAAGATGCTTATTTACATGTTTTTACTCTTTTTGGAACTCCTCTGTGGTAGGCAGCATAATGCTCCCCCAAGAAGTCTGTGTCCTAATCTCTGGAGTTCATTTGTCAGTCACATGGCAAAGAGTAACTATAGTTGCAAACGAAGTAAAGTGGCTAATAGTAGACTTTAATACGGAGATTCCCCTGAACTATCAGTGGACCAAATATAATCACAAGAGCTCTTAAATGTGGGAAGGGGAAGCAGAAGAGCCGGAGTGAGGCCGTGTGAGAAAGGCCCAACTGGCCATCGCTGGCTGGGGGAGGGGGGGTGGAGAAGGAAAGGGGACAAGGAAGACAGACCGCCGACTGGAGCTGCATGCAGAAGGCACGAAACTGCTTCTGCCCTAGGACCTCCAGAAAGGGAAGTAGCTCCACCAGCTCCTGAAGCTGGGCCCCTTTTGGGGTCAATGGTCTCCGGAATTTGAGATAAGTTTATGTTAAGTCACTAAGTTTATGCTAATGTGTTATAGCAGCAACAGAAAACTAATATATTCCCCGTGTTTTAAATGAGGAGACTACATTATTTTATCAGGAAAAATAAGATTTTAGAAATTTTATATATATGTATACGTTTTATACATACACACAAACTAGAAATGTAACCAGAGTACTAATTTACATTTGCTGATTGTTTATGTAAAACGATGTATACCATTAGTTTGGAATCACTGCAGCACATGGCCAAAAGGCATCTGAGCAATCTCTAAAGGGCGCAAAGAGGCCGAGTGTGTGCCCCTATCCTTCTGGTATTGAGGTTTTTCATTCTACCCACTCCCTAGCCCCTCATCTCCTGCTCCACAGGCGGCAGGCGGCCAGTATATGGAGAGTCCCCCCTCCCCCCACCCCCGTGTCCGTGGGACGCGTGTTCTTAGACCGTTAGAGGCTGCCTAAAACTGCGGGTAGTACTAAGCCCTGTATGTACGATGTTTTTCCTGTATATACACACCTATGCTAAAGATTACTTGAGCACACGGTAAAAGATTAACAATAATAACTAACAGTAAAATAAAACAATTACAGTAAAATAATGTAATAAAAGTCAGGTGAATGTTATCTCCCTCTATCTGTACCTCTTTCCCTATCTCTATCTCTCTCCCTTCCTCTGATAACAATCTGATCACTAAGAAGACTCAGACTAAGTGACTGACAGCAAGCGTACAGCACGGAGACGCTGGACAAAGCGGTGATTCACGTCCTGGGCAGGACGGAGCCCGGCAGCCGGAAATTCATCACACTACTCAGAACAGCACACATTTAAAACTTAGGGATTGTTTATTTCTGGAATTTTCCAATTAATATTTTCAGATTCCAGTTGACCACAGGTCATTGAAACTGTGTGTGGAGAGCAGAACCCCAGAGAAGGGGGGACTACCATACCTAGCCTTCAGCAGAAATGCAGGTTTAATGAGAAATAAGAAAATCGAACTGTAAAAAAGGAAAGAGCCCTGGCTGGTGTGGCTCAGTGGATTGAGCATGGGCTGCAAACCAAAGGGTCACTTTTTCGATTCCCAGTCAGGGCACATGCCTGGGTTGCAGGCCAGGTCCCCAGTGGGGGCCATGTGAGAGGCAACCACACATTGGTGTTTCTCTCTCTCTCTCTTTCTCCCTCCCCCTCTTTCAAAAAATAAATAAATAAAATCTTTAAAAAATAAAAGGAAAGACACATTTCAAAAACATATGCACTGATACACCATCATGTTCTGAACAGCAAGAAATGTTCTGAGACACTACACAGGACTTTCTTCCTAATGTGACATACCTCTTTCACCAGAGCACAGAAAATTTGCCCGTTAAAAACACATTGTCATGATGACAGTTGAAAGAAGAACTCAAGTTGCACCAAATTCCTTTATGCTTCATTCCACCTTTGAAACCTAGAGGTCTAAAAAAGCTTTTCATTGTAGTGCTTCATGTTTTCTTTTTTTTTTATTTTTTTATTTTAATTGTTGTTCTTGTACAGTTTTCTGTCTTTTACTCCCATCCCAGCCCACCGCCCTAGCCATCCCCACCTCCCTCCCATTTCCACCCCACCCCTAGTTTTTGTCCATGTGTCCTTTATACTTGTTGCTCCAAACCCTCCCCCTTTTCCCCTGAAATTCCTTCCCCTCTCCCCTCTGGTGACTGTCAGCCCATTCTCACTTTCAGTGTCTTTGGGCTTCACGTTTTCTAAAGATGAAAAATAAAAGCAGTTGGAGAAATCATCTTTAAAGAATAGAAGCTAAGTAGGTCTTATAAGATAAGTGTCTAACTAATTTTTACTTAAATTGTTGACTTCCTTCCTGATTATGAAAGTAATACATACTTACCATACAAAATTTATAGAATACAGGAAAGTACATAGAAGAAAATATTAATCATTCATATTCAGAAGGATACCATTGCTAAAATCTTTGCTATATTTCCTCCCATTTTATAGGCTTTTTTCATAGTATAATGTGTAGAATACACAATTTTAATATTAATTCTTTCTGTTAACATTAAAATAATAGCCTTTAATTTGCAATGGAAAGTTGTATAACCATAATTTTTTATATTGCATAATTTTCATATTTGCCTCCGCTATATGTAAGATCCTAAAACATTGTTAGACTTTCCCTAATGTTAAACGTTGCTTCTAATTGTTCACTATTTATAAGTAATGCTGCAACAAACAGCATTATACATAAATATTTTTCTAATTAAGGATCAACATAAGTGAATAGAATAGCTTAGAAGTAGAATAGCTCAGCTAAAATGTAAGAATATTTTAAAGAATTTAATACATATTGCTAAGATTTTTCCTAAATATGTACGTATTTATCTTTGAGCAATACTTGAGGCAGTCTATATTACCAACTCTCTCAAGCACTGAGTATTATTGCTTTTAAACCTTTGTCATTTGATAAACAGAAAATAATATTTGCTTATATTTATTTTAATTTACTTTTAGTTAGGCTAAACACTTTGTTTAGTTTCCATTTATGTCTTTTTTTATGTATTTTCTAGTCACTTTTTTTTTAGTTTATTTGAGTTTACAGCAACAGGATGGAGATACTGAGCGAATAACAAAAGCAAATAGTTCATTACAGGGTTGGTCTCCAATCAGATCAAAGAACATCTTCTATGATGAGCAAGGAATGGAAACCACACGCTGTCAAGACCCTCTGCCTCCAGAAAAAACACCCAAACATCATCTCAAACCTAAGTGCTTGTACTCCTAAAAAATGCCTGGCATATAGCAAGAAATAAGTCACTTGCCAGCATTTTCCTAAAAATTCTTACTTTTAGGAGGAAGCTGGTTGTTCTGAGGAAATCCAGACACACTTTATCTAAGTGATCAATAATAGAAGAAAAGGAAGGTGGGCAGAGGAGAACCAAGAGCACCCTACAAAAATGAAAAAGTTCCCCAGTTGCTGGATGTCTAAAGAGGTGATTCCTTTAAAAGAGAGGGCCCCTAGGAGCTACCATAGTGGGGAGGAGAGCTGGTCATTGAGTTGTACCATGTGTTGTCAAGAATGCAAATCGCAATGGATTTGCACTAATGATGTTTTTAGAGTGGCTTTGTGTAATTTTCATTGAATACTTTATATAATTGACTCTTCACCCTATTAACAGCTTGGTTTCACTTAAGAACAATGTTGCAAGCATGTTGGGATTTGGGGACTTGAGCAGTTTTTTTTTGTTTTGTTTTTTTACTTAAGAGTAGTTAAATAAATAAAGGAAAATGATAGTTTCATATAAGTAAAACTCAACATGGAATTACAGCTTTGGCAGGGAGGGAGGGGTGTTGAAAGTTCCAGGTGGCTTTTCCAGGTCAAAAATTCCCATTTGAGAATTAAAAGAAAAAAACTATGTATGTCATGAAAAAAAATGTGTGTCATATATGTCCCTACTGAGCAAGACACCTTGTGAGTAGTTCTACATATCTACTCCCTGAGACTCTGCTTGGCTGCTTCAAATGATATATGTGCAACAAAATAGTGCTCCTTTTTAGAACACTTTCAAAAAAGTAAATATTTGTGTATGACAGAGACCATGTATATTATTTTGGATTACTGTGATTTGATCTAAAACAGAACCCCACTAAAAATGGCTTAAACAATAAGGGTATTACTATCTCAAGAAAAAGAAAAAACGATCAGATGAGGCTGGTCCAGAGTGACAAATTCAATGGACTGATGGTGACTGGACTCTGGCTGGCATTTCTGATATTTGGAGCTGTTCTGTTAGGGTTTCAGGTAGCTGCCATACCTCCAAATATGGGGTCCTCAAACAACAACGCCCGACAGGACATGTTTTCAAAGAAGAATATTTCCCAGAAGCCCACAGCAGAATCCACCTTACGACAAATTGGTCAGAACTGGTCATAAACCCCTCCCTAAACCAGTAGCAACGGGAGCAGGATCATCATCATTTATCTTAAACCAATTATGATTTGCTCCTGGGTTGGACTTATTGCTCCCCAACACCTGGACAAAATCCTGGTTCTGCTGGCAAGGGAAGCATGCAGGAATGGCTAAGATGTTAGCAACCAAGTATCTACCACATCACATCTTACTCAACTTACATTTTCCCAGAATCAAGTGAAGTACAAAGCAAATATTTGCAGATGAATAAATAAAAGTAAATATTGAAATACCTTTGTAAAATATCACCAGCACATTACTTGCACCAAGATTATTCAAGAATTATGAAATGTCCTATTTTGTAGAATACCAAAAAGTAATAGTCAATAAAATAAATATATAATTATTTCCTTGAATGAAGAAATATGCTAAATTTGATAGCATCGGAATTCTTTGAAATTAAAAATAATTACATGAACACAAATACACTGTGCTGGTTTGACAAACTGGGGGAGATAAAGTTGAAGAAAACATTTACATATAAGGAAAATGGGCAGGGCTGTGCCATGCAACTTTTACCCATCACTTTTACATTGGCATCAACATTGATGCTTCTTTTTTATTTTCATGTAATTAAGCTACCCAAATAGCACCTAATTAATGAAGGAGAGATTATTAGGTTCACTACCTATCTGCTTCATTCCCTTCTCTACGCTCTCATGGCACTATGATTATAATTGTGTTGGGACATTTATCACGTGATACTGCAATTTATCCTATAAATCAGCCTCCTTTCCTCTTCCTTGAGGGCAGAGACAAGCCCTATTCATCTCTGTACTTAAGAGATAGGGATTGAGCAAAAAGGAAAAAGGACTCAAGGACATGGACTACAGTGTGGTGGTTGCTGGGGGGAAAGGCCTATAAAGGGACTAAATGGTAATGGGAAAAAATACAATAAAAATCAAATTTAAAAAATAAGATAAGAAAGAGGATCTGGATGTAGGCCCATTGCCTCTTATACACATGCTCAAACAATTCTATTTTCATATTTTCAGTACTACCTCACTCCTGCAGATATACCTGCCCAATGCATCTAATTCCTGAGTCTTTCAGAAATTAAACACAAGTGTGGTTTTGTTTGTTGGAGTTTTTTTGTTTGTTTTCTGAGAGAGAGAGTCAGATACTCTTTTCAGGGGTGTCCAAACTTTTGGTGTCTCTGCACCACACTGGAAGAAGAGTTGTCTTGGGCCACACATTAAATACGGTGCAACACATAATCACAAAAAAACTCATAATGTTTTCATCAAATTTATGGTTTTGTGTCGGGCCGCATTCACAGCAATCCTAGGCTGCATGTGGCCCACAGGCCTCAGGTTGGACACCCATGAATTTGCTCAAGACCCAGTCACCAATATCTACTAAGGAACTTGTCCTACATTTCACAATATTTATGTCCAAGTTATTAAGTAACACTCTCTTATTAAGAACTCTCTCTTATTAAGTAACTCACTCTTCATATATTCTGATTTGCCACCTGGGACTTGTCTGCTTTCTCCTGCTGGCCTCTGCCAATTCCAATACTAAATAAAGACTGGCTGCGCGCTCCCGAAGGAAGAAGAAACTTGCTCTTCCTTATCTGCTTCCTGTTCCAGTGAGCATCATCCTGCAACAGCTCTTCACCCTCAGCCAGCAGTTCTTTCCTGTAGCAGCAGCTGAACCCAGCTGGCAGTTTTTCCAGCACTTGAAAAACCAGCTTGAACCCCCGACCCCAATCCTGAGACTCCAGCACCAGCCCGGCCACCTCTGCCTGATGGGGGCCCCTCCATGCAGCTCAGAGACGGCAGCGCCAGCGTAGCAGCAGCCCCTCCTCGGGAGTCTGGCTTTCAGCTCTCCAGGGCGTGTCTTCCAGGACTCTGAATTTTAACAATCCCAGCCTCATCCCCTTGTCCCCTTGGCCCTAGCTGCTTCCTGCAATTGCTACCTCCAGGACACCTTAGAACTCTCTTTTGGCCCTTTCCGTTACCTAGTTGACAACTTTATACCTAGGTAACAATTTTTTTATATTGAATTTCTCTGTTCACATCACATGGTTCCTGACTGATATAATGTACAAGTTCCCCCAAGTTCCTTATCCATGGCATTAAATTGCAGGGATGTACACCTGAAACTAATACAAAATAATATTGAATATAATATATATATTTATATATTTGATTAAAATGTTTTAATTCCAGACAGGTTTCCCCATCCCTTGACACCCAGAGACTCAGCTTCTCTGCTCCCCTGATGCAGCCCTGGAAAGGGGCATATGAGATATATCACCGCACAGATGGTAGGAACTTAACTTTTTATATTTCTGAAGATTTTTCCCAAAAGTGAACTTTTAAAAAACAGGAATACCAAATCATGGTAAACAACACTGAGTGTTAGGCACTGGTGTAAGCAATATAATACAGTGATGAGGTCCTGCTTTCCTCCCCACTTTTCACGTAAGAGAACGGAGGCACATAGAGGTCACACGGAATCCGCTCATTTCCTTTACACCAGGCTCTAACCTCAGCCATCGGGCTCTTCCTCTACCTGCCACCAGATTTGGACGGTGACCGGCTCTAATGCGGTGTCCTCGGAATTCTCTGGAGAGCAAATGCAATCTGAGTCTTTCATTTCTGGAATTATTTTGGCTTAGAACACTAAATAGGTGTGAACGTGAAATGTTTTCAAGAAAACCTTGTTCAGCAACAGCGTAAGAGTGGACTTCTGAACTAGACCTGCACAATTCAGCTTTGACTAGCTAGCTGATTAAGGAGTTTAAACAGACAAATCTTAAGGGGACTGACATACAGGATCAGACACATAAAACAATTGCATGGGGCAGGAACAGAAAATAAGCGTGATAGATTCAATGACGGAGACCTCCCCGAGCAGAACAAAAAATAGAGAATTTGGACAAAAAGCTAAGGCTGTCGGGAAGAAGTCTGGAAATCTATTATCCAGGAATATTGCAGAGGATGTTTACCAGAATTTTTAGGACATCTAATAGTATATTAGTTTTTAAACTTCTTCAATTTACTTCCATAGACAGTGTCTCTATGCAACATTAAAATCACACTATCTCAAAGAGTACTTTGATCTACGCAGTCCAAAGAGTTCAAAAGCAGAGCAGTATGAGATAGAAGAGATGCGTGTTGCATGTGGAGGTGCAGGCAGGCCCACCGAGGCATTCCCTGCCCTTCCTTCTCTGCTCCACGGAGTGGTGGGGCTGTGTTCCCCAGGCTCCCCTGTCAAGGGGCTGGCTGCTCGCTGAGGTCAGCCAATGAAAGGCATTAGGAAGAGATCAGAGATCAGAATCTCACTCCGCCAGGCACGCAGAGCCCAGCCTCTTCCTTTCCCTGTTCCTCCAGAGTCGGCCACCCTCAGTCCATGTGGGCTATGCTCTACCCTGCCCTCCGCCGCATGGTGAGAGGGCCTGGCCTTAATGAGGATGTTTGCAGGTTTCCAGGACTGCCTAGAGCTGGATAAATCTGCCTCAATTTAAGTTTATGGATTAGGAAAACCACTTGCCTACAGATGCAAGCGCATGGTGCTATTATCTATGCATTATCAGTAGTGATCACTGTTTCTTATATCTCAGTTGATTCAGAACTTAAAGATCCTGGACTTTAACAGGAACTTTAAAGTTCCTCTTAAACAGGGAAGAGGATCTTTATTGAGATCTCCTCAGAAACCCGGCATACATAATGTTTATAGATATTATATTTGAAATAATTGTATTCTTAAGGCACTATCACTTAAATATAATAGCTAACCCTACAGCTTGCAGTGTGCCAGGAATTATTCTAAGTGCTTTACCTGTAATTCATTTAATCCTCAGACCAATGTGGTGTGTATTATTAAGATTTACAGCCAAGAATACTGAAACACAGAGATATTCTATAACTTGCCCAAAGACACACAGATAATACGTAGTAGAATCTACAATCAAATTCCAGAAGTTGGGCTGTAGAATGTGTACCCTGAAGCACCACACCGTCCTGCCTATATTTAGATTTTACCCAACCGTCCTGCCCCTCATCTAATGTGATTTCATTTTCGGTCTTAGGCATACTATTTCCAAATGCCTTGTGTAACCCAGCGTAGAGTATCAATTTTTGCCCTGCTTCTACTTCAATATACGAACTCTGTATCATTTCCCTCACCAAAAAGAATCCATTCCCAAAGACATTATTAAGCAACGTGGATTTTACTGAAGTTTGCATAAAAGAAGTGGAAAAGGGATTCACATCAAATATCCCACGGCAGCGACAGCGGTCCTGCAACGGACGCACTCTGGAAGACGTCAATCATTCCGCCCTGGCAACTTGAAGGAAAACTTCCCGTACAAACAAGTGTAAGGTCATATCATAATATTTGAAAATATTTATTACAGAAAGGGTTAGTAATATTTCTCTGTGACACTTTCAAATTTAAGTAGTCCAAATTTGTACAGAGCGTGTATACCCTCCGGGCAGCTTTCTCACCAAGGATGGAGAAGCAGGGATTCTCGGTTCTTCTACAGGGGAGGCCAACCGGCCTCCAGTCTTCTGTAATCTTAGCTCCCACCCGCTCCCCACACAGAAGCCTTTCTCCTTTATGACACCTTGCAATTTACATATGCTTCTGCCTCCAGACCTGCCTACTTAAAACCCCACCACAGGTTCAACAAACTTCTCCCCAGCCACAGGGACCCATTCTTCTCAGAAAAGGGAAAGCAGTGGGCAGAGGTGAACATCAATACAGCATTGATACTGGAGCCAGGAAAAACTAAATTACATAAACCTACAGTAAAGTAAATCGCGTTAAAACAAAAATAATAAGATAATAAATATTCAAGACTCACCACTTTGTAGTTATTTTGCTATATTTTACTATTATTTGTGTTCTTGAAGTTATTGCATCTGTCGTTTCTGCATAATGAAAATACATGAAAGTGACATTATACTAGCAGCTGGAAACGAGCCATGGTGGGAGTATTTACACCATGGAAATCATCAAAAGTTCCAAACTAGAGGTGTTTTTCCGCTGGAGAGCCTATTGTTAAACATTTACTAGTACAGCACTTGACAGTTAATAGATGACAGATAGATTCATAGATAGATGCATACATGTATTCATGCCTACATACCTACATCTAGAGATATACATACATCTATATAGGTAGATGCATCCACACTATTTTCCTTATAGAAATCTATATTTTTAATAGAAATTTTTGTGAATTTCAGCTAAACTACTGCATAAGGAATTTTGTGAATGTCAGCTAAACTACTTGCATGTTACATGTATTTCCCATTGAAATACAGAGCAAATGGTTTCATTCAGGGCATGAAAATTAAAACCCAGACAATCCACTGAACCTCCTTTCCCATAAACAGACAACAAAGAGAAGGGAACTGACAATACAAACCAACCATGTACAACTGTCACAAAAGTCTTCTGGAAGACTTGGTGGGGTGAGGGGAGGCTGAGCCAGCCCAATTCCCAGGGAGCACATTTATATATTCCAAATTATAGGTGGTCAGCATAAACATTCTCCAGTGGCAGGGTGGACTGAGAAACCTCCTCTCTAAACAAGAAAAAAAATGATATTTTAAATTACAGTGGAGGATAACCAATTTCTATATAAGAGAACAAAACCAAGTAAATTTACACAACTGGCAACTACAAAACTGGAGGCGGGTTTTATGGGGCAGTCTTCCCCAGTGCCAACCTGAATAGACAAATTAGTTTTTCAAAAATGCAATGACACCGCATATCTCTGGGCTTCCTTACGACCCTAATGACAAGATACAGTTGAGACTGCAGCTGGAGGCCCCAAAGAGCAGAGGCGATGCTGCACGATGTGCCACAGGAGTATTTGCAAACACAAAATGCCCCTTAGATTGTAGTTATAAACATTAAAATAAACACAGGGTAAAAGCAATTCAATTCAAGTGTTTACAATGTTCAAATCACCGTTCTTATCACCAGGGAGATGTAAAAATCCTTCTGCAAGAGCCTTGCCTTGCACATAGTTAACAGTGTCGTTGCAGGGACTGTAACTAAATGCAACCCGGATAACCTGCCTGACCAGCCTGCAGTACAAACATGGTCACACGCTGAATAATCCCACTGCCTGTGCCTCAATTATCTGAGCTCTTTCTCCAGCAGACACCTGACAGGAGAAGGGCTTACTCCTTTCAAGGACCATTTATTTGTAGTTGATAAGGTAAAGTTGAAATGTTTGATCAGGGTACCATGAGCCTCAGTTATGATTGTCATTGCTTCTGTTGCTACCACTTGGTGTCCCAGTTGGAAATGAGTCCTTGCCTTTGAGTGTTCGGTCATCCCTGCTGGGTCAGATCCTTGCAGAGGCTACAGTACACCTCATGCTTAGGCTCCCCAAGTTTTGTCTTTGTTAGCTTGCGCTCCCAAGCCCACCATGCCAGGGTGTCAGTTGAAATCTGAGTCACTAGTCACATCCACCTGCCTTCATAGTGAGCTACCCTTCAGGTCATTCACGAGCTTTGGTGACAGGGCTCGTCAGGACCTTTGCAGGCCATCAGAAAAGTGACACCATTGAACTGCAGAAGAAAAGAGGGTGGCACCTCAACATGTCTTCTCATATTGTTTGGTCTCTCTGAAAACATGCCTAAATCCCCCCAGGGATTGATTGTGCATGTTGAAGAATCCCAGATGTGGTGGGGGGTGGGGGTGTAGATACTATCTATGTTGTAGATACAACCTCACATTTCAGTTATACCACTAAGAGGGAATGCTCAAGTTATTCTCCCAGAACTAAGAAAATCTGCTACAAGGTCATATTCTGTGTCTACAAAGACAGATGGCCTCTTGGGTCCCTTGAAAATGTAGTCTTACCAGATATACTTCATCTTAAATAATTTAGAAAGTAATCTGGGCTGTGATGAATGTGGGCACAAATTCAATAAGAGCACAGAGTATAGGGCAATTAAGTTTGACCGAGTAAATAAGGCGAGCGTTCCAGAGCCAATGATATTTGATCTGGGACTTAAAGTGCAGATTACAAAAACAGAGAGAAAGATGTTCATGGGCAAAATAGCCCATGGGAATGGGGATATTTAAAATACGGAAGTAAAGGTGAAGGTGTCAGAAACGGAGGATTCATGGGTGTCAGGGAGTAAAGGGATTAGAAAAAAAGGAAATTAGATGGAGATCCATCTTTTGTTCAGCTGTGGGTATCATGTTAATGAATTGAACTCTATTCTGAAGACAGTGGGAAGCCACCTAAGCATTAAGAGCAGAAGGAGTAAAATGTTTGGAACTGTAATTTAGAGAAGTAATTGATACCTAAACAGAGAGTAGACAGGTAGAAGAATGAAGGAGGGAACCTAAGCCGTTCTCTATGGGCAGGTGAGAGGTGGCAGAGCTGAGAGTGGAGCCGTGGTTTCTCAACTAAAGGGAGAGAACTGATTCCAGGAATATTTCAAAACAGAGTGAGAGCACACTAGGGAACAGCTTGTACACAGGGAGAAATGTAAAGGGAAAAGTCAGAAATGCTGCCGAGGTTTGCAGCGAGGGAGGCGGGATGCAGGGTAAGCCGTTAACCAGGCTAGGAAACACCAAAAGAGGACAGTTGAGACGAAGCCGCAGATAATGCGTTTCTTCTGGACACACTGAGTTTGAAAGGCCTACAGGACATTCATGAAGAAAAGCACTTTCTTAATTCACATTTTTTTACAAAAGGAAATGGTTTTATTCATCTCTAGGCTCAAAATGGCAATGACTGTGCTGTAAGAACATCTACTATCTAAAACAAAATTTCTTACCACATGCAAATATCCTGCTACAAAAACATCTCTGGGACCAATAAGACAGGCCAAAAATATGTGTTATTTTTGTTTATTTATATACAAAGGCCAAAAATATGTGTTATTTTTGTTTATTTATATAATGAGACACTACAAATTAATGCAAAAAAGCAATTATTTAAGAAATAGCAGGGATTCACACTTGATTATTTGGAAAAATATATATCAATTTAGTGCCTTATGTCATACCATACATCAAGTTAAGTTAAGGAAAAAATAAAATAGGAGAAAATGAAGGTAAATATTTACGCAATTTATTGCTCTCAGGATAGGAAATATCTCATGTCCTTAAAATAATGTAAAAAAATCAAAATGTAATTAATAAATTTGATTATGTAAGCATTTTATATCTTTCTCCTTCCATAAGAAGCACTACGTGAATTTCAAAGACAGAACATGTTAAAATTTATGTGTAACAAATATGACAGAAAAAATAGTATTATTTATATATAAATATCTAGTATGATGTCTTAAGAAAATCAGTAGAAAAACAAAATGGAAAAAGCTAGGGATAGAGAATAAAATATATATCTTCACTTAGAATAAAAAAATTGTATATATTTTTAAAACTTAATGAGAAAACCTAATGCTAGTAATTTGTAATAGACACTCTCAATTAGCTGGTAAGAGTGTAAATTTTTAATTTTTTTGAAAAAGCAAATTGGTAATATTTATCAAATTTGTCCCAATCCTGATAAGACAATCTAAATAAACAATTAAAAATACAGACAATACTTTATATTGTTAAGCACTTAAACATTTATCTTTAAATGCATTTAAATATTTATATGCTTCAAAATGTATATGCTGCTGTTTATCATCATGAAAGTAGCAAATGTAAAAGTCTGAGAGACTGATTTCTATGTGATCATCTTAGAGGTAATCAATACGAAAGTCTGAGTGTAAGTGGTAATTCTATTCACAAAAAAAGAGAGAGAGAGATACACCTGTGCAATGCGTGTGGATTCCAGATCCTCTCCCCTTCCTGCTGACCATAATGTGGGGGTGATGGTAGATGGGAAGCCCACGATCCAGTGTTGATAATAGCAAATCCACGAGCTAGAGCCCCAACACAGAGACCTCCCCGCAAAGCCCTTGACTTCGTGTCACGCAAGACGAACCTGCTGTTTGCAGCCTCAGGGACCTACTCAGTTCCATGTTTTAAACAACACTGCATTACTATATGCACAATGAGCTGCAAAAATTAATACGTTTTGCTCACGAATCAAAATTTGACAACACACCTGTGAAGGTTTGGGTATATCCGTGTAACAGAACAAACAAAGGAGAAACAGCATACACTTCTGTGCCCCATTCTTCTCATGCCTCTTGAGGAAGATCAGAGTCTCCCTTTCTTATAATTTAAAATGGTGTCATAACAAAAGGCATCAGACTATTCCAGAACACAGATTAAGTTCTTAAGGAGAATTTGTCAACTGTTAAAAGAGTGTACAAGTTGATGATGGCCCCCTGAAAAATATTGATAAATACAGCCCCTAGAGCAAACCATTAAAAGTGTACGGCAGAGATTGCTAACAGTGCCCAGCACTCGTTGTCCACCCACTTGCTTGGTAATAGAATCATCCGTTTTTAGCTGAGAACAAGGTTTCTCAGAATAGAATTTATAGTCTCCCTTTCAGCTAGACATGGTCATGTGATTCGATTCTGGCCAATAAAATATAAGCAGAAGTGGTCTGTGCAAACTCCAGGGAGTGTCCTTCCTTAGAGGGTGGGGTACGCCCTCCCTCCTGCACGCTGGCTGAGAGCAGATGTGAGGTTAGCACCTGCAGCAGCCATCGTGGACCTTGACTTGGAAGCTCTGTGTCAACATGCCAGTGAGGCCTGATAGATGGAACCTCAATCCCTCACAACTATGGAGTCTCCTTATTAGTGACGGATCACCTGCTTATGAGAAAGAGAAATAAATCTCTGCCTTCTCTAGGCTGCTCTGACTGTGCAGTTTCTGCCAACCCTAAATGTTACAAAGATCCAAAGCATATCATTGTTCTACATTCTCAAAAGTATCAGGACTATAGGCAGCATGAAAGCTACTATGATGGAAAAAATAAATGCATAATTAGAGGACTTTAGCATGCGAGTCAGCATCACAAATCAGCAACATTCACAGCACCTCAAAAATATGTGGTTTCTTTCCTCTTTGAGTTCTCCAAATTATAAATCCTGTGACCCGTGTGGGTTTGCCGGTCGTGGGCTCTCTGCTGACTCCTCAAAACAGCAGTGAAATCACTGCTTTGTTATTTTATAGTGTACTTTGGAGAATTAAATTAGCCTCCGATGTTATAAGAGAAAAATTTAAAATATACTACTTTCAAAAATCAACTGTAAAGTTGTTACAGTGCCATAACAAATCTGGCAATTGGCCCAGATTGAAACATATTGAATATTTCACTCTAACCAGAAAAACATGCCCCAGCTGGGCAGTGTGAGAAGAGGAGGTTTATATACATTTCCTATGTCTCTGTACTTGAGAACTAAAGAGAAATTGCCTGATGAAAAAGGTTACTGTTAGTTACTCTAACAGTTTGCCTTAGGTGTACAATTCACTGAAAACTACAGCCAATGGTAGAAGTTAGGCATAGCTCCAGGGCAGCACCTTGCGCACGGAAAAGAACAAGCCATCTGGCCCACCTGGGATGGTAATGAGGCATTAGGTGGAGGTGAGTGTGGAAATAGAATACACACAGCTACTGGGGAGTATGAAGGCTTTGGGTGGTTGAAGTTAGCTGTGGATGAGCTATACCTAAAAATGTTGGCACTCAGGTATACATAAGTGAAAAAAACTGTTCAACAGGCATATCTCAAAAAAAAAAGAATTGTTACTGAACAAAAATGGGGTTCCATTGCCGGCCACCTCCAAAAGGCAAACTCTAGAGGCAGAGACTGTGAGAAAGGAAAGGTGTTTATATGAATGCTGAAAAATCTGGGAGAATGGGGAACTCTGCATCTCAAAGCTCATTTCCTCTGCAAAGCCCAGACAAAACCCAGCTGTCCTCAGCAAGATCAAAACAAAAGTTAGTGCCTAGAGCTCCTACTCCATTTAAAGTAGGGTCCTTTGGAGCCCAGGTGGCTGCTGCGCGGTCATCCAGGTAGCTTAGCTGGTTCCCAGCTGCTATCTCCAGGCTCCCTCCTGCAGGCTGCCTGGCTTCATCACCATTGGCCATAAGGCTTCTAGGGCCACGAGATCCCATGCTCTGGGTCTGGAGAGCACACAAAACACCTGCAAATGTTCCACCTGGTTGGCAAGAAAGAGAGACTCCATCCTGGAGGCTATGGGATACTGCCTGCTAAGGTCACGTGGTCCATGAGGAGGACAGGGCAGTACACCTCCAAATGCCAAGCAGTGAGTGGCAAGTAAGACAGAGTTTCTTGGGTCCCCTGGGTTTATATGAGTTTCTGGTGTGTAACATACCAGATACTTTCTCAGAATGACTAATTAATTTCCTAAATTTTTGTACATTCTGCGTGGGTCCACCTCCCAACCAATCCCTGCTCTCTCCAGGCTACACTGACAGGCCTTTTGGTCCAGCATCTCCCTCTGCTGCCACTTGAACTTCTATTGTGCATGGGCCCACCATCCCCTAGTCCACCCCCAATCTGATACCAGAAGGGGATAGGAGGGCTTTTTCTGTCTTACCCAATTATCTTGCTAACCCTACCCCTACTCAGTGTAAGAACTTCCTCCTGCCACCATCTTGCCCAGGGGTGGCGGAGATTCCCTTGGCATTCTGTCAACTCCATGCCCCTCCAGCCCTATATGAGTGAAGTGAATTGCCCTCACATGGGGCTCACCAGCAGAAAATGGCCCCAACCAAAAATCTAAGTAAAGAGATGCTGAAAACCCTGCACAGCCTCTCAGGCAGCTCTGAGGATGGCCTCAGCAGGAGAAGTGAGGAATCTGCAGGTAGGAGCAGGACCTCTGTACCTGGAGTGGAGTGTCCACAAGGCACAATTAGGTTTAATGCGGCCTCAAGGACCTGCGAAAGTGCTGCAAAACTCAATGTCTTTTCCATGGTCCAGGGTGGTTTGGTAGGTGTCATCTGGCTGCATGCCAAGCCCTCTGTGCCCCGAGGAGTATGGCTCCATGCAGAAGTGGCCCCTAGGTTCCATTCACACAGCTAGGCCCATCTCCTCATGGCGGCCCCTCCTGTTCTCCACCCTCAGCTCACTCCCAGAGGTCCATGAGACAGTCTGTTGGCATCAGAATGACTATTTTCAATCAATCATCATCATTTCCAATATTTTTCCTTAAGAGATATAAAGACAATTAACTTCAGTACAATAATAGATATTGCTGAACATATCAGCCATCACTCTAAGCACAATAATAATGGCAATATAAAGTTGCATAAAAATTGCTTAATTGTTAAAATATTAAAGTCTGTGCTTTGCAGTTAACTGTTGTTTTGCCAGAGGGAATAGTTTTTAAAAGCTCTCAGCAAAAAATTAAAAAGTAGCGCTGAGAATTAGCCACATTAATAACAATTAGCAATTGAATGAGAAAAAATAGAAATAAATGTCACCATTAAGGTCTTTTTATTTGATCCTGTAACCTTTTTTGGCTAAGTTTTTATTAAACCATTTATTACAAAATATCCTAACATAATTTCAGAGAATAAATATAAAGAATAAGAAGCATTAAGGTAGTTAAAAGATATTTTAATAATTTTATTTTGAAATTCTAATGGTTAAGAACTAGAAATCAAAGTAGAAATTCCTCAAACTAAGATTCCATTGCTGATGTGTTCCTCACTTTGAACAATAGAAATATTTCTTTAAACGTAAGTGCTATCTTTTCATTGTTAAGGCATTTGAAAGATCACTTCCCTCTTCTGGAAGAATCAGAGATTTGAAATTTATAATCACTACCTATCATCTTAATCAGGAAGTATAGCCTTTACACTTCCACCTGCCCTTCCCACCTCTCCCCTTGACTCAGACATGTGGAAACAGCACTCACAGCAGAACACTCCCGGATTTCAACAACACTGCGGTCAGGGTTAACCTGGCCCATGCGGTCCCTAGTGCAAACTACCGAAAGGCTCTCTTTCTCCTGGAGCCAAGCCTTCTGATCCTTGCCACAGCGCATGGCTCAGCAATCAGAGCATGGCCCCACTTTCCTCCTGGCCAGGAGCCTCAGGGCAGGGCACAGTGTGTCCACTAGTCCGTGGTGGCCCTGCCTGCACCTAATAGAGCAAGATGGTTCGCTCCACATTCCTCTGAAGGAAAAACTCTGAGAAACACCTACTGCTAAGTAAGCTACACAGAATGGGTTCTCCTGCGCGTACACACCCTTTAATGGAAGAATTGGAAGGGAAGCTGAAGAAATAAATTCCTGGAAGCTCTATAAGGAACAGATTTGTTTTAGCTTTGCAAACACACTTCCAGTATCTAAACCACTTATCCAACACTGATTTGAACCTCTTTTGACCTTTTTCATCCATAAGTGTGAGATATATTAGATTTAAAAAAAACTATATTGATGACAAAGGGGATAAAAACTGATTGGGGAGGGCCAAGAAGGAACACATCCCCATTGGTGGCCATTTTTGGTGATTCCCTGGCCAGCTCCTGCTCTACATTTGTCTCTCTTACTTAAACTTCCACCATGCCTCATAGTCCAGTAACAGGACTTTTTGAAAATTAAATTTTAGTTTTCTAATGGGCTAAGATCTCAGATCTTAGATATGTGAACAGGCATTCTGTTCTTCCAGTGGTAAAAAGGTCTTTTAAAGAGTAATAGGGTTGGTTATTATGCTTCATGGAATTTCTTCATGGTGGACAGCGTCCCAAGGACCCTCTCTTTATGTGCAGCCATGTGTCTGTGTCTGGAGCTTGGGAACATTGCCCCTTAAAAAGCTGGACCACGTGAGGCTCTATCCGTAATTTTCATGAGATGAGGTCCTCGGTGAGAGACAATATGCAGCAGATGAAAGAACAGCAGACTAGAAGTTAGGAGTGCTGGTTTTCGGTCGTGATCTCTCACCCATAAGTAGTTGTATGGCCTTGGGGATTATTTGAGGGACCTCACTTTCCTCACACATAAGGTGTAGACTGATTCTGTAGACACTCACAAAGTATGGTTATCTCTGTTCTAAATTTGGTCCTGGATTAATCTCCCAGTTTGGAAAAAGAATCTCATGGTTGACATGTAGGTTTGCCAACCTCACAGTTGAATTCATGAAATTCCTGACAGTCACCCAGTAGCTATTGTCAAGAACTATGGCATCATAATGAACCACTATGAATAAAGAACAGAAGAAATTGATGCTGCAGTAAAGTGGTAGGTAGTCAAAAATCTCATGAATATACAGTATCATACTGACATTTCTATAGCTCCATTTACGCCCTAAATAACAGAATAAATGCTTTGACTTTTACAAAAGCCATAATCAGGCAACAAAACAGGTTGCATGTTATGATTTGATTTTGAAAGAACATAGAGAGAGTGGTGCCCTCCAAGGTAATAATGGTGTTTATTGCTCAGTGACAGTTATATATTTAATTTTTTTATCAGTGTATTCTCATTTCTACTTTATGCATTTATTGATTTGTAATAATAAATAAAACACAATATTCTGAATTCTGAATTTTGCTTCTCTGTCTTACAGTTTTTTACAGTTTCTCTGCCTGAAAAAATAATTCAGAACACTACATGTCTACTCTTTTTATAGACAAAAAGGAGAAAACCCAATTCTTGTTCCCTAGAATGTCTTCCAGGAAGAACATTTTTTTTCATCAAACTATCCCAGTCTTTAAAAACTCCTTTGTTGAGATGTCCATATGTTACTGTCCTTAATTGTAACTATTTCTAAGAAGCAAGATAGGGTCAGCCTGGCATTAAAAAAAAAAAAAGAAAGAAAGGATTGAGCCCTGGCTGGTGTTGCCAATTCAATTCCTAGTCCAGGCATATGCCTGGGTTGCAGGCCAGGTCCCCAGTAGGAGGCACTCAAGAGACAACCACACATTGATATTTCTCTCCCTCTCTTTCTCCTTCTCTTCCCTTCTCTCTAAAAATAAATTAATTAATTAAATCTTTAAAAAAAGAAGGTTGAGATTGAAGAGCTCAGATTTACTGACTCTTCCTAAGACAAGTTATAGAGGTTTCCACAGAGTCTCCCTAAGAGCAGAAAAGCAAAGTTGCTCCCAGTGGATTCAAACCCTGACCTATTTTAAATTATAACTCTGCTTTTCTCAAGCTGTTCAGCCTTAAGCCCTTCACTCAACCTCTCATTGTACCTCAGTTTTCTCATCTGCAAAATGAGTGTGCAAGGTTGTTAGGAGTAAATGAGATCCTACTTGTAAAGAGGCACAGTTCAGTGTGTAGAAAATACTAATTTCTTATTGGAGCATTTGATGGTCCAATAGATTCAACTGTAATTAGTTCTAAAATAAAAGTTAAGCCTATTCCCAAACAATTTCAGAATTTAGCTCTGTCAGTCCCTTACAAAATCCCGTCCCATCCTCATTGGCCTTCTCCGATTCTGAGAGAAGCAGATCTACTTGGAGTTATTTTAGGCACTGGGTCTGCTTTGATTTTATTATATCAAAACTCTACCTACACAATTTCTCAATTTGAACATATTTTAAATGCTCAAATGAGCAATTTCTATTTCTTAATAAAAAGATTATTATTTCTTGAAGTAGAATTATCTTCTAATCCAATCTAATTATACAAACACAGAAATGTTTGAGTTGGAAGGAAATTTAGAAGCAACAATGTCTTTTCCATTCAGATATCTTTTAATATAAACTCATGTCAAAAATTCAAAAAGTTCACTTTTAAGTTCCTAACACTGAAACCAAAAGAAACACTACTAAATGTTGTACTTGAAGGGGATGGTGCAGGGTCTTTTAGTACATAAGGTTGATCATTCTTAATTATCAAACTATTTGACAGCAACTCAGTAGGGCAGTCCATTATAAAATAAGAGTGGAAGGATGTTGAAAGGACCTTCCCATTACCTTAAATGTTTCATTGAGGTACTTAATAATTTGTTGTGCTCAGAAAGTAAATAATTCTAATAGTTAACTTTGCTAGCGATGTACCAGCTCTGCTATGTGAATAGGGAAAGTACTTAGCCCACCTTTAACTATGGTTTATAATACCTACTTCATACAGACATTGTGAGAGGTAGGTGAGGAAATGCCTAAATCATTTAGCAGAATATGAATATAATATCTGCTTGTTACATTTTATGCAATGTTATCATTATTTTTTATTTCTGAGAAAATATGAGCATTGGAGATGTTAGTCTTCTCCTTAAAGAATGTATCAGAATAGAGTATGTTCCCATGAGAATAGCAATTTATCCTAGTCTATTTTCTAAATTCATTCCTTGACAAATTAATTCCTTTTGCTACTCCCTTGGCTAGCTTGGGAGAAAAACCTCTTCAATCCCCTACTTCAGTTTTACCCTTATGGGGAACTCAGCCCTTCACAGTGAGTGATTAGGAATTCTTTTTTTTTTTAACTATGAAACCATTTAAACATACAAGGGTAGGAAAGACCATTTGAAAAACACCTGTAAATGTGACAATGCTAAAATACAAAGATTAAGCAAATGTTAACATTTTGCATTCCGTTCTCTAAAAAATCAAATGTTACGGGTACATCCACATGCTCAGCCTTCCCACGACTAACCATTATCCTAGTGCTGGTGTGTGTTACATTCACGATGTTTTTCAACTTTATTATGTATGTAGCATCCATAAATAGTAATATTTTAAATTTTACATAAATGAATTATACTTTAAGTATCCTTTACAACTTCCTTTTTAACTAGGCAATACATTTTTAAAATTAATATTTATTCTTATAGATCTAGACCATTCATTATAAATCTTGCATAGAAATTGTTTGAATAAACCATAGTTTATATATTCATTCACTGTTAAATGGATTATTTCCCTTGCTACAAATTTGCTCAAGAAACCACCTGTGTGAATAGCTTGAGTTTTTCTGGGGCAGAGAAGTGAAATAGTGGGATGGTGAAGTAGGTGCATCTTCAGCTTCACATATTTCCAAATTGCTCTCCAAAGGCATCAACTCAATCTGCACTCCAGCCAGTTGTATGTGCAGTTTCATCTTTCCCCGCATCTTCATTAATGCTTGGCATCATTATATATTGAATTTTCCCAATTCGTTATTGATATTGTGGACGAAAAGGGGGCCACACACTAAACCTGACAAGCTCAGGGGAGGCCTGCATGTAGGGCCTCATAGACTCAGAGGCATAAATTAACTGCATAGGATGGTCTAAAATGAAAACTTAACTAAAAGCAGGCCATGGCAGGTAGTCAGGCCAAAGGCCAGTACCATCCTTCACAAAAGTCAATCTTGACCTTAAGTGAGCTTGTTACTCCCTTTTTGCATCTAAGATGACATACTTTTGGAGTGTCAGAGCAATCTCCTTTGGCCAGACCCTGCAGGGCACAATCTCCCACCAGAGCAGAGACCACTGAGCCCGCATTGCTGCCACGAAGACCATCTCTGTGTGCTGTGACTGCGCATTGTTAACTGTCCTGTACCCACCGATGTGAAAGATGTGTGTGTCTGTCTGTTTTACGTTTTTATCCAGTCCCAGAGATTCCCCTCATTTTGCTTTCTCCCACCTCCCTAATCTATCATCAATGGACTGCATTTAACCCTCCTTTGATTCTGATGTGTAAAATAAGTGGTAACACTGTTACGGAGGGGAGAGAGGGACCTGAGTCAGGAGGCCCCCACCCCACCACCCTCACCTCGGTTCTTGTCTCACTCGAAACACATAAATTCAAGCAGGAGACAAACAAGTGTGGCAGAAATGAGGTGGCAAGTTTGTTTATGGAACACATGAGCACTCAGCTGCAGGCAGGCACCCAGCTGGTCTAAACGCTGCATGTGTAGAGGAAATAAAGTTGTTGGTAAGTTTGTTAGGAAGTTAGTGCATTTGTTCTACACTCTTGAGCGGAGGCTTACAAGTGGGTACCAAGCTAATCACAATAATGCAAGACTATTGGGGTTCAGGGGCTGTATGCCTTAGTCAACTTCTACGTTCCCCCTCCTTCTTCCCATTGGGAGTAATGCACAGCTGGAAAGGCTTTCTTTCTCAGTCAGTAAAGGCTCCTTGTCTTAGTCAGTGAAATTGTTGAAGAGGCTCCCTTTCCCAACACAGTCACAAGGACTCCCCTTCTCCTGCACTATTTCGCTTGTTAGGTTCAGGATACCACAAATCTTATCAAACTGAGCTCAGAGCTGCTGAGTTAATGGGTGAGACTTGTCTCCCTTTTGCTCCTCGCCTCCTGTATTACGTTCTTTGTTAGATGGTAATGGCGAGGGCCCAGCCTTTAGTCCCTCTGTCTGCTCATTCCCAACAAAACTGCCATTTTCTGGAGCATTTTCTCAGTCCATTGAGATTTCGCTTCCTGGCAATTGTCATCAGTTTGGCTCAAATAAAATTATCTGCAGGTTTGGAAGTTTCTTACACTGATCATATATATTTTTACACCTGCCTGAATCATTTACCAATCCAATCATTTGCCAGTTATCTCGTAATAAACACCATTTGCTGAAAAAAGTCTTTGTAATATCAGGGAAAAGAACAAGTGAATTACTCTAACAATTCAACCTTTCATGAAAAATACTTTCTTAAATAAAAAGACAAAATCAATCAATGAAGAGGATTAATCAACATCTCTAAGTATAAATGTGAACAAAAAATCACATTCTTCTTATGAAGTAGCTAGAAGTAAACCAACACAAAAAAAAATCTTAATTTAACTTCTACTTTGACTGGATTATATTAATTCCTTAATAAACCACAAAAACTGCAATTTCCTCTTTGTATCTTTCAGAAATAGGGTAGAAATATATAAAGCCCTCATATAAATTAATAAATATTGCCTGTTGAGATCTCATATTCTATTTGGCTGGCAAATCAAGATTAGTTCAATAATTTATGCATCAGTTGAGGATAGATTGATGAGTTCTGTGTAGGCAGTTGCTTTTATGTAAAAAAATCAAATCCAAGTCTGTCATGTTACCAATGTGCTTGTTATTGGGTCTTCATAAAAGTAAAAACTGCAGTGATCTTCAGAATATGAATTCCAATGTTGTTTTATGTAAAGGAGTATCAAACACAATAATAAACTATTTCTCATTTTTGCTTACCAATATTGTGCTCATCTCCAGATAAAACTATAAGAATAACCCTTGCCATGATAAATATAATTTTTAAGATGTAAAATTTGTGCTTTTTGTTGTGGTTTCTGTCATTTTTGTTTGTTTTTTCATTCTTGTTTATACTTCCTACCATTGAAAAATGAGAACATTCACCTGGCTATGTCTTTATCATACAGGTCTAAGTATTGGGGTGTAGTCTAGCTAACCTTACCGCAAAGAACATGAACATTTCTAGAAATAATATCTATATAGACACAGGAAAGCAGAACTGATGCCTGGTATTGTCACATTCTAAGGCAGCCCTCACACTGTGTTGGTCTTGATCTCAGTGAGACTCTCTGTAGAATATTAAAAATAATTTTCTAGAGATGTATTTATTTCATATGAGATAAAAACACATTGTATGTCTTTTCATTTTCAAAACTTGTTTCTAAAGCAAGTACAAGAAAACTGTTTTGATTTAAATGCATTTCAAAATTGACAATGCTTGATCACTTGGTGTTCAATATAGTCAATGATTCAACCAACTTTATATTTGTATGTAATAATTTACTAAGAAATTATTTTAATAAGCCAAATGTGCATATCATTAATAAAGCAATGCAGTAACTTGAGGTAGTCATTTTTTAAAGTGTGGTAATTATACTTTTTATAAATGCTATTTATGATAATACTCACACAAAATAGCCATAAGTTTGCTTGAGATGAAATTGTGTAACTAGTGAAATAAAGCAGAATCAACACTATGGATTCTATTTCCTGGTGCATGCAGCTCACACAGTAACTAAACAGTATGATGTACTTTATAGCACTGTTGGGCACATTATGTGTTTAAAGAAAGAAAATCAGGAAATACTAAAATTTTTTATCATTTTGTATTTTATTCCGAAATTATTCTATGTTTGAATCTTTTTAAAAATTAAATGATTCATTAGAGTTCTAAATACCTTGTTGCATCCCTGGAATAAACTTCACTTGGTCATGAAATATAATTCTCTTATACATTGATCAATTTGATTTTCTAACATTTGTTAAGGATTTTTGCATATACGTTAATGAGGAACACTGCATTTTTTCTGCTACTTTGTCTGGTTTTGGTATCAGGGTAATACTAGCTTCATAAAATGAATTGAGAAGTATTTCTTTCCTTCTTTTTTCTAAAAGAGATGTTATAGAATTAGTATTAATTCTTTTGTAAATGGTTAGTAGAATTCTTCAGTGAAACCATCTGGACTTGGAGATTTCTTTCGGGGGAGTTTTTTCATTACAAATTGAACTTATTTAATAGTCATGAGGCTATTCAAGTTACTTCTTTCATATTTGATGAGCTGTAATTTGTGTTTTTTCAGGAACTGGTTTACTTCAACTAAGTTGTCAAATTTCTGCCTGTGGAATTATTTGTAGTATTCCCTTATTATCATTTTGTGTCCACATCAGTTTTAGTGACATCCCTTATTTTCTTCCAGACATGGGTTGTGTCCTCTCTCTTTTTTCCTTTGATAACCTTCCCAGAGGGTTGTCAATTTATTAATTTTTTCAAAGATCTAGTTCTTCATTTCACTGATTTTCTTTTTTTTGTTTTTGCCTTTTTATTGTCAAGTTCATTGCTTTCTGCTTTTTATTATTTGTTCTATTTGATTTGGGTTAATGTTACTCTTGTATTTCATAGGTGCTTGAGATGGGAGCTTAGATTATTGACTGGAGACTTTTCTTCTCTTGCCATGTATGTGTTTAGTATATAAATTTTCCTCTGAGTGCTCTAATTGTGTCCCACAGATTTTGATATGTTGTACTTTTATTTTCACTCAGTTTAATGCATTTTTAATTTCCTTTGAGACTTCCTCTGCGATTATTTAGAATGTGTTGTTTATTTATAGTGTTGTTTAGTTTCCAAGTGTTTTGAGATTTTCCTGTGCGAATTTCTCACTTTTTATGATGATGCCAGTCATATTGGACTATACTATATATGTACTATACTATACATACTACACTATAATCTAGTATGAACATCTCTTATAACTTATGTAGATCTGCAAAGACCCTATTTCCAAATAAGGTTACATTCATAGGTTTCAAGGATTCGTTCCTGGAATATCTTTGAGAGTCATTTCTCAAGTGACTACTACTCAGACTTTAACTCTAGGACAAAATATTGGGAAAAGAATTAGGCTTTTATTTTTTTTAATGAATCACAAAGTAAGACAACATGCAGTACATTTTACTCAAGATTGTAGACAGGATTATGATGAGTGAAGTTGGGGAGTAGAGGCAATAAATTGATAACAGGCAATGAACTGTTTTTAACTATAAAGTGTTAAGTAAATTTGATGATAAATATAGAAAATTCCAGTTAACACAGAATTATAAATAGTTTTCTTCTAGAGCAAGATGAAATTTTATAATAATGTATGTATCTGACTATTTATTATTTTAAATTATTTCTCTCTAATCTTGAAGCAGAGATCTTGTCCTGCACTGCAGAATCATCAGTGCTTAGCCTGGGGCCTAAGAAAGATCAGATACTTGGTAAATACGTGTGCAATAGATTGAGTAAATAAAAAAAGCACACACTGTGATGATAGTCTTTGCCTGAATTCCTTTCATAAGACCAACAGTAAAGTCCTCAGACAGGAATAACTATGGTGGTGCTTCCATCTCGGTCCTGGTCCAGGTTCAGATCCTCTGCCCTCATTATCTGGCTGTCCGCTTCTCTGGTGGCCACTCCTAAGGTAGACCAGCCTTTTCTATTCTAAATCCTGATGTGATGTGTGCAGAGGAGTGTCTTTTTGTAAGAGTCTCCCAAAACACAGTCCTAAAAATAAGAGAAATTTCTTCATTTACAGAGTTTTCTTATTTGTCATTTTTTACATTTTGAGAAATTTTGAAAACACAAAAATATAATGACTGAGATAGCAGCACCGGTATTCCAGCTATTCGTGGTTGTTTACAGTCCCTTTAAAAAGGAAGTCAATAGAGATATGAAGTCCAGTTCAACTTCTCCAGTTCCATTCACTCTCCCGCCCCCACCATCTCCTCATTGTCATGGCATTGGGCTGTATACCTTCAGTTCTTACTTAAAATATATTTACATTTACATCTGTTACCTTTATTCTTTCTTATACTGTTTGGGTAGAGAAATATTTACATTTTTAAATGTGTATTTCCAATTGTTCCTCAGTGTTTATTTATCCTTCCTCCACTGATTTATAATGTTACATTTTTTAAATAAAGTTTTCTATTTATATCGTGTCTCCTGAATTATCTTTACCATTCCATTGGCTTTTTTTATTTGTCTATTTCTGGCCATTAGCACACTGTTTCAATTAATACAGCTTTATAATGGGCACTGAGTCATGGTAAGGTACTTCCTCCAGTCTGGTTCTTTGTTTTGGTTATTCTTGGATCTTTTCTCTTCCATATGAATTTTGGGTCAGCTCACCAAACTTAATGGTAAATTAAAAAAAACTCATTTGTGTTTTGTCTCGAAATTAACTTATTTATAATTTAATTTAAGAATTTTATATCACTATGATATAGCATTCTTTGAATCTATGAACATAACATCTTTCCACTTTCAGGTTTTATGTTGAACATATATAAAATATCTGATATAAAATATTTTAATGCTCCATAATTTTCTTCATTAAGATCTTTTTTAATTTTTTTAAAAATGTATTGATTGATTTGAGAGAAAGAAGAGAGACAAACATCAATTTGTTGTTCCACTTACTTATACATTCATTGGTTGACTCTTGTATGCGCCCTGACCAGGGATTGAACCTGCAACCTTGTCATATTGGGACGGTACCCTAACCAATTGAGCTAAACAGCCAGGGCCTCCATTAAGATATTTAACAGACTCCAGCCATCTTTCAGCTTTTGCCAGTATTAAGAATCGTATTGTGTTTAATGTTTTCTATATAATTTTTGGAATAACATATGCTAATCCTTATTGAGTACTTGTTTCGCCAGATGCCATTTTAAGGACTTTACCTGTTAACTAGTTCAAACCTCCTAACAACTCTGAGAGATAAGTAATATTACTACCTCCCATTTTATAGGTGAGGAAACTGCAACACAGAGAAACTAAATATCTTAACACAGGTCACACATCTACTAAGTGGCAGAGCTTGAATTTGAGCCCAGTCTTCATACATAGTTATAGAGAGAAATTAGATTAGATTAGAAAAACTCTGGCATCCTGGTGTTAGCTGCTACAAGCACAGGTTATGGTGTCCTGGCATTAGATCAGATTAGAAGAGAATTGGGATGTCCTGGCATTAGGTTTCGAGGCCGCAGGGTGCCTGGTAAGCAAGTCTGGAGTGGAATTGGGTATTTAAAGTGAGTGTGGCTATGGGGGTGAGGGGGCAGACAAGAGGTCCTTTTCTTGCCCAAATGTTCCATGATGAAATCCAGTTTGATTTGCTCTTTCTGTGTTATTGTTAAAATTATAAAATCATGTTAGAATTTTGAAAATAAAATTATCAAATGATATAAAAAATATCATAGGTAAATACTGCTTTAAAAAATTGTGTGGATCTGGCACATTAAAGCATTTTGTAGCTGCATGCCTATCTAGCAAGAACTGGAGTATTTTTAAAATGATTTTTGAAGAGGGCAAAATATTCTTAAATTCCATAGACTAGAGGAAAGGGCACATCTCATATTAAATATGCCAACACAGATCTTCATGGATGTCACACAAACTGCTACCATGAACAACTACCAGTGAGGGGGGAGGAATCATTTTTATGAGGCAAAAATTAGTTATGGTTAATTCTGCCTTGAGTGAGAGCTGTACTCAGTCTGCCCATCTTTTTTTAAAGTTGATGTCTCCAAATTAAACATACATAGCTTATTATTTTCTGTTTCATAATTTTGCTCAGAGAGAGCCATCTGATATTTTCCTGTTTCATTTACATGGTTCTACTCATTTGTAAATGTGAAAGCATTATCTTCCAATCACAAACTCCAGGGTCCTCCTTTATGTTCTTTCCCACCCCGCCCTCCTGGCTCTGAGGATGCCAGACTCCTCAGTCATCATTAGGAGCCACCGCAGCTCAGGAGCTCCTGCCGGGACAAATCTAAGGACTGAGATCAAATTGCCCAGCAAGGCTCTGCAAAACCTAATTAAGAACCACCTCAAGGCTCCACCTCAAAAATGAACAGTTGCTAGGAAGTCACGCCATCTCACTTTATTCTCATTCCTTGCAGCCTCTCATTTTTCAGGTATTTGTATAAATGTACCTGCCCTCTCATGGAATTATCCTCTAGAATGCTAACGTGATTCAAAGGGTAAAATAAAATTAAGCCTTCAGAACAGGCTGTTTTGTAGCATATCTTTAGTGATTATTTTTAATTATTATTATGATTAATCAAGGTTGAGAAACACTGGTGTGGGGACAAGGAGTCCTAGCCACCGACAGTGTGGCAGGTGACCAAGAGCACCAGCTCTGAAGTCACACAGCCCGAAGTCTTCATCTCAGATCCTGTTCTTCCAGCTGCAGGAAGCTGGGCAAGTATTTAAATCCTCCAAACCTACGTACAAGTACAGCTATCTTAGGAGTTGGTCACAGGGATTACCAACAACATTCATGAAACCTGCTCAGTATGCAATATGCACTATTACAGTGGAACCTCAGTTCTCAAATTTAATTTGTTCTGGAAAGCTGTTTGAGAAGCGATTTTTTAAAAAGCCAAATCATTTTTTCCCATTAGAAATACTGTATCAGCATAAAAGGGTAGTCGGATCAAGAACTGAAAATTGTTCAACAACTGAAACTTTTTTCCACAAACCACTTCATAGAGAATCAAATTGCTCAAGAACCGAAGTTTAACTGTCTCATCATCAACATCTTCACCACACCATCTGAAGGCACAACTATGTTATTTCTCTGCCTGTGAAGGCAATAAACACTCAATGTTCAATGTAGTCCATAAAATAAAGCAAGCAGGTAGGTAACATTTTACAGCAAGATTTGTATATGAATGGTGAATTAATTAGAAAATAACTCTTCCATGACTGAACGTATTAAGCATTGTTCTAAATGCTTTACATATATTAAATCATTTAATCCAATTTAATCCTCACAAAAACTTTATAAGGTAGAGTCTGTCATTACCCTCACTTCACACATGTGGAAACGGAGGCAGGAGAGGTTAAGTGCAGTGACTGAAGTCAGAAAGCTGGGAAGCAGTAGAGTCAGAATTAAAATATAGACAATCCACCTCAGAGTTTGCATGCTTAACCACTAGGCTATACAAATTTTGATGTTTAAGGCATAAGTTTCAGCTCTCTAGAAAAATATACTCACATGAAATATCTCATTCTCCAAGGGATCAGAAAAATGTTATTTACTATCCTTATTTCCACTACCTGCTCTGTAATTATCTCTTCTGTGTACATTAAAAGCACCCAACTGATTCTGTTGACAAGCTGGAATCCTGAAAAGTGGGTTGGCTGTTCCCTGTAAAATAGGAGGAAGAAATATATGCAAGAAGAGCTAGTGAGAAACGCACATGGTGGGAAAATTCACTGAGTTCCCCAGCTTCTCGTTTTGTGGGCATTCCAGGATAACAGAATAAACCGTTATCCTCTGGCAGCAACAGTATCCCTACTATGTCTGAGTCAGATGCTCAGACAGTAGAATGTACTGCGGAAATAGGAGGGTGGAACTCAAGGAGAACAGGCTGCATTGCTCTGAGTTGCACTCCAAATGCCTGAGCATGCTGCCTGGATGCCTACATCCTAACAGGAGGAGGTAGGTCCCTTGACCTTGCTTGATAGATTTTATTGGGTACCAGTCAGGGCTTTCAAAACATCTCAGTGTTCAAAACAAGAGAGTTCAGGCTCCAAAGCTTCTACTAAAGGAGACAGTCTTTTGGACAGAAAGCTGCAAGACAGATCAGTTTTACCCTTAACTGGTTCAATCTCTGTGTTTGAACGGCTTGCAGCTTTTTTCAGTTTCTTCAAGGTAACCAGCCCAGATAACTCACTCACTGTTTCAGCACACTCAGTTGTCTGTTTCCCTTCTAGGACACACTACGTCGTGATGAGAAAAAAAAACCAAAACCAGTTTCCCTATTTACTTACTAATGTCAGAAAACAATCTAAAACGAAACGGAGAAAATGTAAGATTCGCTTTTCCTCTAACTATATAGGATGAAATATTCACTGGATCAGGTTTATGGCAGCATGAAAACTTCAATAACCACGCTCCTCCTCTCATTACCTCTCAGGGAAAATGGCATCTTATTTCTCACGTACGTATTCCTGAACATTCTATAATACATTACAGGAACAGATGCCAAAAAGGTCATGCCTACTATCTACTATATAAATGTTTCAACTATCTAATCTATAGAGAAAAATTAGGAGCAACATGATTTCTTATAGGTCAGAGCAAAACGTTTCCTTTCACTATCATTTTTCATTTATGCCAATATAAAGAAATTTTCTACAATGAGAAAAACTTGCCCAGGTTTACAACCAGCTTATCGGCAAAGAACTGCTAAAAGTGAAAGCACCTTGAGCTTTTACTAGACATATAATAATATTAAAGAATAAATATTAATTTTAGGTGTGATAATAGTGTTTTTGTTAAACTTAGTGACTCTTTTCACATAGAAACTAAACTTCCTGCATAACAAAAGTATGTAAGGCCTACAGTACAAATTGGCCTCAGTTCCTTTTCTAACAATGGTATTAGGTAGATTATTCAGCAAAAAAAAAACCTTCTTTAAGTGTAATAAATTGAAAAAAGGAACATTCTCTTATTCTCCATTTTTAATAATTCCTTTCGATAACCCAAAGAACCGTTCACAAAGTACATTTCAGGAGGTCTTTACATCAGTGTTCTGGGAATTGAAGGGATGGGGAAGTAAGTAATAAGAATTGTGGGTCCTTTCCCCACTGCCAAGGCCAGTGTGGACAGGTCGAGACCAGAGAGATGAAGCATGGGTACCAGTGGCAGGGCTGGAGTAGGCAAGTGGAAGATTAAGGAGAAATCTTTTCTGGGGAGAAATCAGAAAAAGAAACAACAAAACTTCTTTTCCAAATGTACAGAGTAGAATTATACTGTATGACAATTTTAAAGGTACAATAAAACTAGTCTCCCCATACTACTGCTAATCAACTACAAAAGGAAAACCTGGCAATCACCACCTTAACCAAGTGATCAGAGTTAACGTCAATAGTAATGGGGTATCCACATTTTGTCACACCTGGTAGGATGCGCTGGGGCGAGCCCAACGTTACTTCCTCAGTATTGCCATCCAAACCACAAGGAGACATCGGTCAAACTCGACTAACAGATATTCTGCAAAACAACTGGCCTATACTTTTTGGAAATGTCAATGTCATGACCTACAAAGAAAGACTGAAGGACTGGTCCAGATTAAAGGTGACTAACGGGATGTGACGACTGCCACACATTACATGGAGCACGATACTGGGATAAATGATAAAATCTGAATAAGGTCTGCAGATGAGCCACTGGTATTTTAATATAAAATCTTGACTTAATTACTGTGTTGTGCTTGTCATAATAAAATACACATGGAAGGGTTTAAGAGCAAGTGGTATTTTGTCAGCAACTCACTCAAATGGCTTAGGAAAAAACATTAAAGGGGAAAAGAGAGCATGATAAAGCAAATAAAATAAAATGCTCTAACTTTTCTGTAAGTCTGAAATATGTTAAAGTTATAAAAAAGAATTCATGAGGATTTAGTATATTCCCAACCTTAAGGTCCTGTCTCTATCTCAATGTATTTAAGAGAATTTGATCTACTACAAAAATATTTTGTTCTTGTGATTCCAAATTAAATTGACAGGGCTGAAAAACTTATTCATATCAAAGATTTTATGTTGAAATTTATCCATATTAGAAAGTTTAAGAAAGCCTAGGACTTATTTTTATAAGTTGAGTTTATCCTATTATAATGGTTAAAGTACCTGGAAGTCTCTTTCAAATGACTGAAAACCTTTAAAAATTGTATCCGCTTCAGAAGCACAGTTTAAAATGTTTAAGGGCATTTCGGTTTACAAGTGGACTCCAACATTAATCCACTACCTCCTTAAAAGGAATTCTTAAAATTTGCTAGATCTTTTAAATAGAATAAAATGAATTTCAGTGCTTAGGAAAGAAATGTTTTTAATATATAAATTTAATAAATTGAATATTAATTTTTTAAATAAAATTTGCTTTGGATAATCTTTTCAGGAACCAAAAGCCGTCCCCAAGAACACAGGAAACCCCCTTCGACAGGACAGCCACCGTGGCTTCCTAACAGGTGTGGGCCTTTCCCCTCACAGAGAAGTCTGTGTGCAGCTGCGATGCCCATGCTCACAAAATGCTGTTAGCAAAAATCTCTAATTCTTTTCCCCTCTTTTCTCATTTAAGTAGAGAAAAATTGCAATAGAACATCTTCCTATGTTTTTAGTTTATCCATTGCTTTGTGAGTCTTATTCACCCCTAAGATTCTATTTGCTTTAACCAGGAAGTCACCTTAATAACTAAATTACTAACTCATTAAATTAATTCCCCCTCTATTTTCTACTGTGCTCAATTCAATATCATAGTCCATAAGCATTTAATAAGTTCTTTGCTAAACCCCAGCAGACTCAAATCTGTTTCCTCAAGCCTATTTCTTAGATGAAGAAAAGTCTTTTCCTTTTTTTCTTATAAATATTTAAAAACACAATTTGAACAATACATACTTTCATTAAGTATGTCCATGAAGAACTCCGGCACTTTAATAATGCAACCTTGAGAGGAACTTCTGAGATGTGTGGGAAAGTGTGGCCGAGAATGCTGGCTGCCTGCCTACCCTCAGATCCATTCTCTCCCTCCTCGTGGGTATCAGAATCCCAAATTTTATCTAGGTACATTGCCAGCTGAATCAAAAACTAAATTTATCAACCACCCTTTCAGCCAATAAGATAGGAGCATAACTTTTATGTGAGACTTCAGGAAGAGATGCTTAAAGAAATCTCACTCAGTATGCTGGGGTCCCATTCTACCCTTATTCCTTTTCCCATCTTCCATTGTGGAGCCTATGGCCAGTATACCAGAAGCCAGCTAGGGCTGTGAGCTGACTTTGAGGAAGGAAGCCATATATTAGCATGGAAGAGCAGAAAGGGAAGACCCTGGACCTCTCATGATAGTTTGGACCCTATCTTCAGCCTTCTTCTATGGGACAGAGAAGAAACTTCCACCTTGTTCAAACCACTGTTGCTCTGGTATGATCTACTCTACACAGTTAAACCTTATTCTAAATAATATAAAAAGGCATATTTGTTTTACTATTTTAATAGATACTACCAATGAGCATTTTTGTAACAAGTGTTTTGAAACCAATAAAATAAAATTCTGTATTAAAATTACACATCCAACATTTAGGCCATTTGTGATATAAATGATAAATTGCTGTTATTTGACTGTACAAAGCATTATTGAGGAAAATGCCTCTTATATCTAAAATCATTTAATTTTATGTTACTCACTAAGTCTAAAAACACACTGAGCGCAATAAATAATAATAGCTAAAATTTATATAGTACATTGCAGTAAATTCTCATGCACTTTTCATGGCATTCCTATAAAATGGGCATTGTAATTATTCCCCATTTCACAGATGCACAGAGAAGTGAGGTCACTTGGCCAGTGTGGTACCACCAGTCAGTGGCAGAACCCGCATCTGAATCTAGCTGTCCAATTGCAAAGCCTGCATGTTAACCCGTTATGCTAATGAAAGTGTCAGGAAGGTTTATAAGACATTCTCAAGGTCAAGCCATTCGATTGGGCTAAGATTGACACAGCCTTCTGATTCCAGTTTTTTTCATTTAATCAGAGTGGATGCCAATGAGGTTTTTAAAGTAATCACGCATATTTTCAGACTGTTGAAAGCTCTGCTATCACGAAAAGATAAAACCCTTTCAATATTTATGTGCTCAAATGTAACACAAATATAGCATCTTCCAAAGGAAGTAACAAAGGTAATCTCCCCTCTCTGAATGCAGAATTTCCAATTCAATAAGAAATTGATCCAACATCTAAAAAATTCAAATATAACTGTACATATATCTATACTTATATCTATAATTACACAGAGATCATCTGGTTTGTTTTTTTTTTCCAGGTAAACAGACTATTGCCTTTTATTCGATGGAGTTTCATAAGTGTTACTAAAATTGTCTCATATTACATTCAAGCTTATTTTTATTTAAAAAAATCACCATTTCCTCTGTTAATTAAACAGATCTTTGCCATCTCCAACTTGGTCTCCTTACTTCTCAATCATGCTCCTTATTCAGTCACCACCACAGAATCTTTTTAAAACACAATGTATCCTTCAACCCCCTTTCACTCTGTGCACTCACTCCATCACCGCTGCTGCTTTGCATGATCCTCCCTAATTTGGTTCCCATGTACTTACTCAAATTCATTTCTCAGAATTTCCCTACCTACACAACTCCCTTCACCTCCCATACTGTCATTTTAGATCAAAAACAAGTCAGAAGCCAACAGGGGCCAAAACTAGTAATAAGATGAAACCAGTGGGCACTGGAAACTTTGAGGGGCTATGCAGGCCACAGACTGTAGTTGTTTCAATCACAGGGTATATGGCTTCTGAAAGCAGGGCAGGTAAGCTGGAGTCAGAAAAGCGAGGATCCAGGAACAGGAGGAAAAGGGTCCCATGTTTGGCAGGCTGAGGTCAGCTTTTAGGAATTCAGACCAATTAAAAAAACAGACCCTCCCCCCAAAACCAAAAACTAAACAGGCAGGGCAGAGGAGCTGGCACTTGAAGTGTGGGATAGGCAAGCAGATCTGTCCGAAAGCTCCAAGCCTCTGCTCTCGCACTTGGCCTTAGGTCACTTTGCTCTTACCATCGATGTCTCTGGCTCCGTGCACCTTGAACCTATCATCAGTTTCCTTCCTTTACATTTTTTCTTTACGGTGCTTTCTTCTTGGCTTCTTTTCCTTGGGGCAAATACTAAAATGTAGTTGAGATTAAGTATTGATACTCTTTCTCCATTTCATAGATTTGTCAGAGTTCAAAGTTGGAAAGAATCTACAGTGGTTCCTCTTTGCAGCATATGTTGCTTCTGAGCATTTTTTTTTGGGGGGGGGGGCAGAAATTTCCAAGAAATCTGCTGAACAGTGCAGTGAATTATGAACCTGAGCAGAGGATACATCATCCGAGAGGCCCGAACACAATTGGTATTTCATATGTGAAAGCTGTAGCTTATGTCAGTCAATCAGGAAATCATCTTATTGAAATCTGGCCTTTATCTGAAATAGAAGTCATTGGACTACAATGCTGTATTTGATAATAATACTTGTTTATCTCATTGCTTCCATACTCAATTTTTAATAAATATTCTGGGGCTTTGGGTCTCTTTATTTGCAATGCTTTTTATCTCATTATTGTCACCTTTCCTCCCTGCAATAGCCCTTCATATGACATGACAAGGCAAAAAAGTCAGATTTACTTGGAAGCTTCTTTTCATTTATAACATTGGCTTTCTCTCAACACCAAGGAAATAAGTTAAATAAAATTTCTTGTCTTCACTGGTTCCCTTTCTGCATAACAAACATTACACTCTTTCCAAGATAAAAGCCAAAACATCCACTAGAAACAGAACATTAATGTACATTTCCAGATATATCACAAAGGCACATATAAGCAGCTTGGAAGAGTTACAGATATAAGTGAGAAAGCCAAGAAATGCATTGAAGTACCACCAGTATCTACAGCTGTAGACTACCTTTCCTTTAGAGTATAATATACTGATGTGATTTTATGTTTATTTACTTATATAATTGTTTGATGAATACCATAAGTGCTCTACGGGACCAGAGCCTTTGATTTGGCTAACCACTCAATTGCCATTACTCAGCTCAATATCTAGAATACAGTGGGCACTCAATAAATAATGATGAATGTATGTCAAAAAAGCAACTGTAGCTACACATCACAGCCCTCCGAGGGGAAAGAGGAAATATTTGGAAGTGATGGGCATGTTTACTGTCTTCGGTGTGGTGATGGAGTCATAGGTGTATGCATATGTCCAAACTTATCAGATTCCAACACTTTAAACACAAGAAGTTTATTATATGTCAATTATACTTCAATAAACCTGCTTTTTAAAATGTCAAAATTCATGGCAACACTGCACTAAAATATATCATGAATTTCATTAAGTATTTTACAATGTTGCTGTCCTCTGACCAGCATTACTAGAATATTGTTTGTTCACTTTTGAAAAAGAAATAGTACTTCCCATTAAGCATTAATTTTCACTTGTTGGCTCTAATAGAAAGAAAAATTTTAAACTAAAAATCATACCTTATCATTAGTTTTAAATAATAAATTTAAATTCAGTATCTCAACACCGGGATTGTTTCTCCTTGAATGTTCATTTTACTTTTTGAATGAAACATTCAATAAATGCTTTCCTGAAAGATTGTGTACAAATTGAATGCTATTTAAAATATGCTGGAGGGTATTTAAACATTTTTAAGAGTCCTTAAAAATAATAGAAGTCAATGTTTCAAAAATATAGTTTCATTTAAACAGTAGCAAACAATTTTCAATTATAGTGAAGAAAAATTCATTGCACTTTTTTGTTTTTGGAGATTTCTAGCATATGATGATAATAAACTTTAAAGACATTATAACTTTGAATTAAAACCTTGTTAAGGTCTTAAAAAGAGATCAATAAAACAATCATGGGAAATAAATCACAGGCATGAGAAAAATAACATTGATTTTTATCATGCTGATTTTTATCATTATAAGTAAAAATATGTACCTGGATTATTTACACAATAATGGGTTTAGAAGTTTGGGTTGAAATCAGTTTGCTTTTAAAATTTGACCACTTACTTCACTTTGGCCAAAGACGATCTTGTTGTCACAAGATGTTTTTCTCACCTCAAGTACGTCATAGCATATAAACTCTAAATTATTTCATGTAAACAATTCTGGCAAAGTAACATATTCCTGTATACATGCTTATGAAGGGCACAAACTTATCACCTCTTCAAATAGAATGCTGCCTATTTTCCTACTTATTTCCAGTCCTCATCCTCAGGGAACAAGATCATTTATAGCACACTTGTTTTTCAGCTCATTCATTCAACAAATATTTATTGATCTTATACTATATAACAGACACTGTTCTGAAAGTAGACAAATTGTAGTGAGACAGATAGAGCAAGGCATATTTATCACAAACAGGTAAACAAACAAATAAGAAAATTCAGATAGAGGTAAGTACTACGAGAAAAACAGAATAAGGCAATCATGTGTTGACTGGCATTGGGGGTGAGGGGCAACATTAGCTGGGATGGGCTGGAATAGTCTGAGCCAATGACTCAATGAGGCAGCAGGAGGAGATGAGTCTGAGAGGAGGTCAAGGGCAAGACCATAAAGGGTTTGGGTTTCATTCCAAGTGCTATGGAAAGCCACTGAAGAGTCTTAAGAAATGACATAAACTGATCTTTGTTTTAAAATAACTACTATGGCTCCTGTAAGATGAATGGCTGACAAAAATAAAAGCATGGAGATTAGTTAGGAGGCTACTACAGGTGAGCAGTGACAAGGGCTTGTACAAGAGGGGTAGAGGTGGCCCTGACGTAGGTTGCTCAGTTGGGTGGGTGTCATCCCACAGAGCAAAGCCGAAAGGTTGCCAGTTAGATTCCTGGTCAGGGCACATGCCTGGGTTGCAAGTTCCATCCCTCATCAAGGTGCCTATGAGAGGCAACCAATTGATGTTTCTCTCCTCTCTTTCTCCCCTCTCACCTCTATCTAAAAAAATAAACAAATAAAAATTTTTAAAACAAAAGAGAGGTAGAGGTGGACATATAGAGACTTAACACATATTTTGGAAAGAGAGTCAAAAGAACTTGCTGGTGTCTTAAGAGGGAAACACTTATAAGGAGTCATGACAGAAAGGGAGCAATCCAGGTGGGAAATCTTGGGGCAGAGCCTCACAGGTCTAATAATAAAATCTTCCACTCACTAATCCATCAAATCAATATAACACCAACTATGCACCAAAGCTAATACGTTTCTTCTCTTACTGTCACCAGGTAGCATTGCGATTCAATAGAATTTTATGTTGTAGCTTCATCTCAATTTTAAGCTAAAAATGTAATTATCTAAAATTTTAGATTAATATATTCAATTATTTTGTGCTTCTGCAAAAGAATAGAAATTACAGTGGCCAGCACTCTTCAGCACCTGTATTGTATTGGAGTGTGGGAACCAACTTTCCATGCCTCAGTCTCAGCCAGAAGCAGGGTTCTCAGGTGCGTCTCCACACCTTCAGCCACAAGTTCCCAAAGGGCTTCTGTCTGTATTTTATAAGTTAGTAAATTCGTGAGTGTGCTTCTCTCACCTACTTGGCTATGAATTCCGGCCAAAGGGGACCAATTCTTAATTCTTGGTGGCCACAAACAACAACCAACTCAGACCATTACTAAGTGAAAACCCAGGAAGATAGGAACATCCCTAACATCTTTTTATTTTATAGACTTCATAATTTTGTGCCTGACACCTCTGGAGATAATTTTTTAACAGCTTTAACATGCAATTTGTACAACATACAATTCACCCATGTAGAGTGTACAGAATAGCAATGAAAACCTATGTTGCAGTCAAATTTGTCTCCTTGCCCCCTCCAACATATGTGCTTTTTCAGCATTGCATTTACGTTAAATATTTGTCAAACAATTATTGAGTATTTACTATATGCCAAGCATTCCCATCTGGAACATTGGCTCATTTCTACAGCCTAACCCCTAGGTCAAGGCCTGGCTTGACTACGTAGATCACCCCCCGTTCTTGAACTCTCCCCTTTTCTTGATGTCTATAGTTGTTGCTTCTTGTCCATTTGGCATTAAGCATCAGCCATCTAGCTACATTGCTGGTTGACTTTGACATGTACTCAAAGTGTCTTTGTATAACCTAGCACTCTGGCTCGGCACCTTGCACATATTACGCATTCAGTGTAAATTGTGTACAGGATGATAAAACCTGGTCCTTGGAGTAGCTGCCCCTGAATAATCCTCTTCTTTCTAAGTCCATCAGCATGGAGTCATTGGACCTGAACGTTTTTAAATGATCTTGCTGACATCTGAATTGTACTACAGATTCTGTGACAAGCTCATGTTGCTAGAACCCAAGTTCCCTGCCAGGGGCTGGTACACTGTGCTTCTTACAACAATGAAAGATGAGATCTGAGAGGACTTGGAAATCAGATAGATGCAGAGTAGCACTATACTCAATTTCAGTCAGGTTTCTGAACCAATAAAAATGCGTGTGATTCCTAGCAATCAGAAATGAGTGGTTTTCAGAAATGCGTTGGTTGGGACACTTACCAATATGGATACGGTGATAGAATAATGTGGGGAAAGATACACAGTAAACTATAGACTGTATTATGCAGTGTTCTCTGTATGAAGGACTGCTGTCATTTCCTGCAGGAGTGACACACGTTGTCACCTTTGCTGATGGACTATCAATGGGACACACACATACACACAAAGGCATATGTAGGGTGATGTGCTCTATAGGGAACAGGGATAATCTCTGGAACTCCCTTCAAATGATTATTATTTGCAAAGAAGCAGTACCGGACTTCATTCAAGGGATACGAGGAATTACAGAGGCGATTGCTCATAAATGAAGCACTGTCATGCTGCTGTGCACCGACTTTGGACACAAACTGGCTCCAGCTTTCTATAAATTACACCCTAGATATTCATCATGAAACCCCCGTGTTTTCTCTGGTTTCTAGTCACTGAATTTTAAAGCTGATTTTTTACTATTTTTTGTATTCCTTTTAATTTTGTTTCAAATTCGTGTTCATCGAGCCAGAGGAAGCCTACTTTATCTACACAGGGAGGTCCCCGACAGGGAAGGAATGAAAACATCCCGTGATGACAGTCTTTACAAAGCTGTGTGCTCATTTCTTACTTTCAGAAGAACATGCTTGTAAATTGCGACCATCAGTTGCTGAAAGAAGCACATTTAGCTTGGGTCTTGCTCTGCCCTGTGAAGTTTCCTCAACTGGAAGTGCATTTTTTGGGGGGGTTCTAATCCCAGACTCTGAATCAGAGTCAAGTAGGGTGGGTTTTTCATAAATATGCACTGGCTGTCCGACTCAGTATTAATGTAGGGCAGGGCTCTGATTAGCAAACGCTACCTGCAGGAGGCAGAGGAAATACCACAGATGGAGATAAAATGCTATTAGCAGATTTTTTTTTTCTTGAGGCTTGGGAATACTTAGCTCTGAGGTGAAATGTCTCCAGATCTCTCCCTTCAGGATATGAAAGCAGTTTCACGAAAAAGAACTCCATATAAAGCCCTCTTCCATCCGGTGCTGGAGCAAGAGCACAAAGATGAGGAAGATGGCCTCTAATTTAATTTATTCCTTTCTCATCATTTATGCTAGTTCACCAGAATCTATTTAGTAACATACATTTTAACTTAAAAGATGAAATCAATAATAAAATAAAAATACCGTACTTCTTACAACTTGTATACAAAATAAAAGGTAACGAGGTTAAGATGATCTTTGGGATATGAAGCAAATTAAAATCGAATATATTTGTGGATTCTATACAAGGACCGCTCTCCTCTTTTCAGTTAAAACTACTGCACCCAACTTCCTGTAGGTTTCACTAAGAACAAAACCCAAAACAAAAAAACTCCTTTTTGCACCACCTGGCCCAGTAGTTGATTTTATTGCAATTCCAGAACTTTGTCAGGTTGCAGAGCATGCACTAGGCAGATGTGCCAGACCCACTCTCAGGCCAGCCCCAGACGCACACAAGTACCAAAGGCTGGAGACCCAGCGGCCGGGTGCTTGGCCTCGGAGCCTGTTGCTTGTGCGCCAGGCAAGGGAGCAAGTAGGACTTGGCTGCTGGCGGTGCAGGGAAGACAGATTGCATCCTGGGTGGGGAACTCCCGGTACCTTTCCACTATAGCGGCTAGAACTTAAGCTTGGCATTCCAGCCCTTTTCGCCCCTTGCTGCCCACTCAGACCCAACCCCACTCTGCAGAGCACAGCCGATTTTATTGTTTTTAAAAGTCAGAGGGTACGGGAGGGGCTATTTAAGGATGCTGGAACCAGGGCACCCATTCTCCTCTGGTCAAGGCTTGAGAGAGTCAGAAAGCAGTTAAGGAAAGACAGGATGAGCTGAAGCCAGAGGCAGAGCGACAACCAGGTGAGGAGGCTGAAAGCTGAAAACCGTCCCCCCGCAGGGATGGTATGGTCCGAATAGGGGCGGGGCGAAGGAGGTGCTCTGGGGTGCCTCCCTGCCCCTTTCCAGCGCTGATAGCCGCGCGGCCGCGGGAGCGAATTAGCGCGCGCCCCGGCAACCCCTCCCTGGCGCCGGAGCCCCAGCTCCTCCCCTCGCTGAGCCGCCCCCTCCGAGTCTGCAGGGAGAGCTCGCCCAGCTCTGCGGACGCAGCCACCCTCGTCTCCTCTTCCTCTTGTCGCCTGCCTGCGGGGGCTTGCGCCCCGCGGCCTCGCTGCCCTGGGTGGGCGGCCGGGTCCGCGCGGCAGCTGAGTGCTAGGTGCGGCGCAGCCAGGTCTCCCGCCTGCGCGGAGTAGTGACAGGTGCAGAGTCTGGACTGAAGATCCACCTGCAGCCTTCGCCGCGATGTCCACCATGCGGAGGACCGTGTCGGAGATTCGCTCCCGCGCGGAGGGTGAGTGGCCGCCGCAGCGGGAAATTGTGTACGGAGCGCATTGGGAGCCGCTCCGGGCCAGCCCGGGGTCTTGTGTGTGTGTGCGCGTGTGTGCGCGCGCGCGCGCGCTCTCCTGCGGGGGAAGAGATGTCTGTCCCACCTCTTGCCCCAGGCTGTCGCCCCTAGCGGACCTTTCTTCCTGCGGCACCTCCAGTGCACTCGCAGACCCTTTCCCAGCTCCAGAGACCCTACGGTTGCTTCACACCGCAGCTCGATCGTTGGGTCGCTGTCAGCCAGCGTTTTTGCCCAACCCACCTCCCTCCCACTAGCGCACGAACCTCCGCGTCCCCATTCGGCGTCCCCACCCTAGTGAACAGATTCCCAGACTGCCGCCCACCTTTTGCACCCTACACATCACGACTCCCCGAGAAGCAGGTTTGTTTTCCCAGGCTGCAGGATCCTTTGATCTACAGCCCCTTTCCTCCCAGAGCGCGAAGAGCCTTAATTGGGGTTGGGTGCTCAGCGAGTACTGTACGTTCTGGTCTCTGCAATTCTGCCTCCTGCAGCGGAGTCTCACCCAGCTACCTAAGAGGTTTCGTTTTTGTTTTTCCTTTTTCCTGAAACGCGCACTGTGGCTAGCTGAGCCGACTTTTTAGCAAGGTGGCAGCTCTTTTCTTTGCTCCACCCAGGGCCAGCTGTTGAATGAATATACACTTGTCAGCCAGGAGCAACAGATGCCCAAGGGCAAGTGAGTTTTGGAGGGCCAAGACACTCTCCATCTTGTCTAAGGAGCCCTCCGCATCCTGTCTAGCATGTGGCAGTTACTCCGTAAATATTCCTTGGTTTTCCTCTTGGCAAAGCCAAGATTATACTTACCTCAAGTTTTGTTTTCTTTTGTTTTTCTCTCCCATAAACCCATACTCAGATCTTGCAAAGGGTGGAATAATATGTTTTTGAGAACTAGTCTATATTGCCGTCATCACTGATTCCCACCCTTGCCCACACCCCACACTGTAATGTGGGGCAGGGGGTAAAGTGGTTTCAGGGAAATAAATAAATAAATAAATAAATAAATAAATAAATAAATAAATAAAAGTTAGGAGAGTAGGATTCAAGGGTTTGAGACTGGCCATTGTATTATTTTTTTTTCTCCTCAGAGTCCCCATGTTAAAAAAGGGGGGCGCTGTGCTCTAATATCTACATTGCTTTGGAAATACTAATTGAAACTGCTGTGGGAAGAAGGTCACACAAGAGTTAAAATTGACCTGTGCCCTACATAGGAATTTAGTAGTTATTATTTGTAATGTAGTGAAAACATGTATAGGACATTTTAGTTTTAGATGCACAGTGGAATGGATGATAGTGTTATAAAAATATACAAAGTAAAAATATATTCATCCTTTTTTCACATACTTCTGAGTGAAATGAGTGAATTTTCCTAATCACCATTTCAGTGAGCCATACAGGTAATGAAAATACAGTGGTAACAGTTGGGATTGTTCTTACAAATAGTAATAATTAATGAATCATATATTGTGGGAAATAGGGCTGGGAGAAAAGACCAGAAAACAATGCCAAACCTGTGGATTTTATTACTAGTGAAAGGCTACAGTATTGTTTTTAATTCACATATGTATTCTGCAAGGCATTTTCATAAAGATTACCTTATAGGACCTTACAGGACCTTACAACACTCCTGGAGGTTGGTGAAGGTGATCTTATCTGACAGTTGAGGAAACTGTGGCCCAGGTGGTTTAGGTACCAGCCCAAGGTCAAGTAGCTAGTACAGTGACACATTTGGATTCAGAGCTCTGGGAAAACAAGAACCACTTCTTACTTAATCTTTGTGCTCTCTGTGCATCCAGCACTGTGTCAGGGGCATAGTGGCACTTGGTGAATGATCCTTCCCTGCCATGTTGGTTGGTTTCTGTTTATTATGTGCTCAGCCTTTTGCTTCAGTCTGTGGTGAGGACAACATAAATAATGACTCTGTGGGCTGGCGATGTGGCTCATTGACTGCTCTGCCCACACTTCTGTTTCCTGAGGAATAGTGTGATGGCTCCTGCTGCCTAAAGGGCCTTGTTCTCTGCTGAAACCCCTTGGCCTCAGCTGATTGGAGCAGGGTAGGCTCCCGACCCAAGGTAGACAATCCATAGGTGGTTCAGACACTTGTAACCTTGTGGTTTGTCTCAAAAAGATTCTTTGTGGTGATCATCTCTCTTATGAAATGAGTTAAGCTTAGAGACTTAGAGTGAAAATTGAAGCAGAAAAGGACAGAGATGTACAGGCTGGGACAGAAGAGAGTGGCTGGCTATAATAGGTATGCAAATGCTGCAGATGAGGAAACAGAAACTATGAGTAAACAGAAAGATAGGAGAGAGAGAAAGCCCTGGATGGAGAGAATGGGGCACAGAGACACAGAGGTCAAGAGGGTGGCCAGACCCTGGAGCCCCCCACCCCCCTCCCTGAGTTTTGTAGTCTCAGTTCCCAAACAGTACTAGCACTGCCTCCTTTTTCCTTGAAGTGGCTCGAATGGGTTTCTGTTCTCTGCACCCAGATTGGCCAGATGCGTGACTGTCCTATGCAACTTATTTACAACCAAACTGGGGAGAAAAGACTTACCTGAAATAAGGAATAAATAGTCTGTGAGGGGATGTTGTTCATTGAATATTTGTGCTTGCTGTGGGTGACTTGCGTCCTGTGGAAGGTCAGGACATAAGAGCATGAGGCCTGCTGAGAGCACGCTTCACTGAGGAGTGACTTGAGGTGAGTGCTCACGCAGTGTTTCTCAAACTTGAAGGTGCGCACGAATCACCGCAGATCTGGTTAGATCAGCGGGTCTGCCGGGAGGCTGGAGGTGCTGTGTTTCTGACAACCTCACAGGTGATGCTGATGCTGGCCTACAGGTCACAGTTTGCGTAGCAAGGTGCTAAAGGACATTGCCATCTTTTTTAATAGTCAAGAGGGTGTTGAAGGTAGAGTAACTCATTGAAAAAATAGTGAAAGGGAGTATAGCTTTTTTGAGAGTTCTTAGGGAAGCTGGCCAAGAGCAAGGGGAAACTTGGAAGGAGCAGGATGTACATTTGGGTAGGTGAGGTACTGCTGGATTACAGAGCAGTTTGGGTGCCAAAATGAGTCATTTAGATACAGCATTGACGATTTGAAAAGGATCTCAGAGCTTGTCTGATCCAGTTTCTCATTCAAGCATGATGCCAGCGTATAATATCTCTATTTGGGCCAGTTAGGAGCCAAATCATTAGAGGGAAGTAACCCCCCAAAGAAGTGTTTTTAGAAAGATTAAGTCTGGAAGTATGTTTGATGGTTTGGAGAGAATGACAGTATAAATAGATTCTATTGTTTAAAAAATAGTCTAAAAATGATAAAGTCCAGGATTAGTATTGGAGTAGAACAGTGAGAATGGGAAGGGAGGACATCAGAGATATTTCTGAGAAAATCTTTAGCTCATTCAACAGTTATCTACTGAACTCTTACCAGTACAGTCCCAGCAAGCAGAATGCAAAAAGCCTGACCCTGGAGGTGCTTGCATCCCAGTGAGGAGAGAGGCAAAGAAAACACAATACGTTAGCACATCACAGAAGCTATGTGGTAAGGGCCATGAGAAAAACAAAGAGCAGGTAAGATGCTTCAGCTTGGTGGATGGGTTGCAGCTTTATGTAGGCTGGTTAGGCCAGCCCTCATTGAAATGCTGGAGGAGGGGAAGAAGTTAACCTGGAGGGGACCTGGGGGAAGGGTGTTTCAGCCAAGAGGAACAGACTCAGCAAAGACCTCCAGACTCCAGAGAGTCAGGAATGTTAAAGGAACTGTGAGGGGGAGAGTGGTAGGAAATGAGGTCACAAAGGCCACATCATGGGACACCAAGGTATAGGGAATATAGGGGCAGGAGACAAATGAATTAAAATAATAGGAGATTCTCACGCAAGCTCCCAGGTATCTCATTAGAACTTGTTTCCAGGGCTGGCTCAGGAAGATCCTGTTCAGTAGGTGTGTGTATGTGTGTGTGTGTGGGGTGTGTGTGTGTGTGTGTGTGTGTATAGCCCTACAGTCTTAAATCTGATTGATTCAGAAAATCTATTTAAAGATAAGGAAATTGACGAGGGTCAAAACAATAAAAGAAATAAATTCAAATTTTAAAGTAATTGTGGGACATCGAAATGAACATATTTGAAGCTACTTAGAGATTTGGAGGTTCGATATGGAGGGGAAAAAATCAAACAGGAATCTTGAGTTCAGAGAAAATAGTTGACACCTGGATAGATAAATTGGCCAGGAAGCAAGACTAGATAAAGCAGAGAGCTAAGAATTTTAGATCACTTCCGCCCCAGCTAAATCAAATCGGTCTCTGAACACAGCATTAGGAATGCTTGAAAGGGGGACTGAAACCGTAGTGGTTTGCACGAAATTGTTGTTCTCACTCCTCTACAACTAGCATGGAGGTAAGCAGTCCGAGCCAGGTGTGCCCTACCCATGAAGTTGGGAAAGACACGGCCTCCCAATGGCTTTCCGCTCCACCATCCTAAGTGCATAACTTCCTGCAGTCTGAGGGCCGCTGTGCTGGAGTTCCAGGTATGAAAAAACGGAAGAGTGAGAGACCACACACAGTACCGCACAAAGACTAAGGGCTTATTTCGCATCGGCTCCCATATGTAAGGGAAGCTGGAAAATGGAGTTTCCTCACTGGACACACTACTTGGTGTTTTATCACCAAAGGCAAAGGGAAGGATGGTTACTGGCGAGGCAGCTCACAGGCACAGCTGCTGTCAGATACTCAGATTGCCAGAGGCTTTGGCTGGAATCCAAGAAGTGTTCAGGAGCTCATAATTTACAAAGTAATAAGCATCGAACTGTTCCAAACTAAGGAAATACACCAAAAACACAGACCTGTTCAATATTTGCATTTTCTTCTGATGAATATTATAATGCTAAACTGTTAAGACACTCATTCAATTATGTAAAACATGGCCTAAGTAATAAATGCAGGAGTTGTTTTAGGGATCATTCTCTAAACTGGTCTGTATAAATGACAACTTTTAAATGTTTGTAATTATATAGAATGTTGTGCTTCATTTACCTAAAAGATAAAAAAGTGGCATTAAAGTAATTAAGTGGCATTGCAGTAACAATTCTGCAAGAATTGTTAAATGAAAAATTTTAGGAGGCTGTTTCATTTACTTAGATAAAAAAATGACTAAGATTCTTTGTTTCTTTAACAATCATGGATTATGCACCTGCTGCATGCCAGCTAACTGGGTCATAGGACAGAAAGGTGTGGTGGATGAAGAAGGTCCCATGGAGATGAGTTAAAGATTTACAACAGACCTGGCACTGTGAGAGAGAAAAGGTGTGTGAGTGCAGTGATGCTTCATGTAATCGGTATTTGAGAATCCCCAATACATGTCATTTTGCTTTGTGTAATTCTCAAGATATTAAATGTGGGAGAACTCAGTTATTTTAGGTTTTCTAATCTGTAGTACATCCTTCATTTGTTTAGATCTCATTTCAAAAACCAAGAATTGAATCCTGTGCCTACCTGAAAGCAGTAGGAACGTTTGTGTAAATCTACTTTTGGAATCAGTGAAATGTTGGCTGCGTGAGTTTCTATTCACATAGTTTCATTGTTACCATTCAGGCAACAGTTTCATCCTTCACTCCTCAGTGGAGCTCACATTTTTCAATGCTCTTATCCTCTGCATAGCAAGCCCCGCAAGGCAGGGATTTTTGTTTTCTTTAGTGATATGTTGCTCTCGTGGAGGACATTGCCTAGCACACAGTGGGAGCTCAGATAATGGTTGAATGAATGAATCTTTTGACCTAGAGAGGAGAGGACCTAGAGACACCGTGTGATCACTACTTGATATCCTCCTGTAGGAACCTGAGCACTACAAAGGGAGGGTTTTCCTGTGGCCTGACGCTCTGCTTTCACAGCTTTGCCCACCACACAATCACCTTCGGTGTTTGTGAAATGAATGGGTACCTTGGAACTTTGTGTTTAATGGGAGAACCTAGCTTTGTCCTCTTGATTGTAGAAGGAACACCTGCTCACTGGAGAAACACTGCAAAAAACTGTCACAACAGTAAAACTTGCCCCAAAGTCTGCCATGCAAACATAATCAGTGATGACATTTTAATAAATATGCTCTCCAACTATTTTCCAGGAGAGGAGAAATATATTATTTGTTTTAAAAAATGAGATCATTTTCTACATTATTTTTAATATTGTTCCCTCTTACTATTTCGTGGATGTCTTTCCCTGTCACATAGATTTATGTGTCCTCCATGATAAGGATGGGATTTTAACATTTGTTTTTCTAGTTTTATTGTGATATAATTGATACATAATAATGTAGTTTCAGGTGTGCAACATAATAACAATTTCCTATATGTAAGTACTGCAGAATGCCTAGCACAATAAGTTTAGTTACTATCCACTACTTTACATAGTTTCAAAATATTTTTCCTTGTGATGAGCACTTTTAAGATCTACTCTCTTAGCAACTTTCAAATACACAATTCTCTGTTATTAACTATAGCCACTGTGCTGTATGTACATCAGTACATTCCCAGAACTTATTTTCCTTGTGACTGGAAGCGTGTATCTTCTGACCACCATCACCGGTGGGAAGGGTTTGGCCTCAGTGCCTAGGGCAGTGTCCCGAGTTTGGAAGGACCTCAGTAACCCTTTGTTAAATGCACAGATCATTTAATTTTATGGCAGCTTAGTATTTTTATGCTCATGTATTCAATATAATAATTTACTAAGAAATCCTCTAAGGTAGGCATGTAAGTTGTTTCAATTTTTATTTTTAAGCAAACCACTCTTGAATAAGCAACTTTAAACATCTGTGTGTACTTTTCTGATTATTTCTTTGTAAAAAAAAAGCCTTGAGTGATTACTGGGTCAGAAGTGTATCTTTTTAATGACTGTCAATTCCTATTTCAAAGTTACTAGAAAGATAATTACCAGTGCCTATTTCCCTACTCCTTCTCTAGTACTGGGTAGTCTTCTTTATCCTTGTGTGAATACACAATGTATAAACAACAATGAATGTTTAAGTTCACATTGCTTTGCTCATTAGGTTGAATACAATTCGGTAGTGTAGTGACTTTTTTCTGACTTGTTTATTCAAGATCCTTTATGAAGTTTTTTTGTATTGAATTTTAAGAGTTCACATGTTGAGCACAGTAATTTTTTCTATATACTGTATCTTATAGTGTTTTCTTATGTATGGGAATTAATTTTTACAAAGTATAATCTTTTTTCTTAAAGTTTTTCTTTGTCATATTTCTCATTTCAAGATAATGATTATTCATTACTTATGTTTTTCTGCTCATGCTTTCAGGTTCAGTAATTAAACAGTTAATGTGTAATTTCTGTGGGGTTTATTTTGTTGTGAGATGTGAAGTAGGAATCCAATTTTATTTTTTCTCAAATTCTTATCCATTTGACATGATAACCATATATTTAATAATCCATTCTTTCAATACTGACTTGGGCACTTCTTTTGTATACAAAATTTACATACATAATTCATCATTTCTGAATTTAGTCTCTCTTTTTCCTTCTTTTTCTGCCCCTCTTTCCCCATATCCCCAGTTTTGGTCTGTCTCTTTTGGACCCTGGTATCAAATTCCTTTGTTGCAGATAATAAAATATATCCTCATAGTGGTCCTACTGTAACTGCTCTTTTCCTTAATTCTTTTCCAGCTATAGTTCTGTTTATTGTTTTCACTTGAACCAGTGTAAGTCAAATAAAAAAATGTATTAGGCTATTGATTGGGATTGCATTAAGTTTATACCTTTATACTAAGAGAATTGACATCTTTCATATATTGAGTCATTTAAGCTTAATTTTTCTATCTATTTATTGGTGTGTTTTTTCATGTGCTGGGGAGAAGTTTCTTAAAAATTAATCCTGGGCATTTTATGATTTGTTCCTAGATGATTTATATTTTATGAAGGTACTATGAATGTGATCCTATCTAAAAGTATATGTTCTTGTTCGTGACTGTTAGTACATGTAAGGTGGAAGCTGTTGATTCAGTCTGAAGTCTTTCATTTTAAATAGTTTGTCATTTCATGTTCATCACCATAGATTTAAAAATTATGTCATACCATAAGGCAAAATGTTTTTAAACAAGGTTTTCAATTAATCAGACTTAACCAGGTACATGTTGGTTATAATATTAATTTAGCAAGATTGGTTCATTTTTTTTTTCTGCTGAAATATCGTAGACTCGGTTCCAACTTACTCCTTGTAAGGTATCACGTAGTAGCCTTTACATAAGAACCAAGACACTGCTGTTTTTTATGCTTTCTGCTCGGGGCAGAAGTCAGAATTTAGACCAGCTAGGAAAGAACTATGGATTCACAGAATCTACTTACATCAAACTGGCACACATATCTTTGATCAGCACTAAGGGAAATAAAACGTGAGCCACAAATGCTAGACATGTTTGTAGTTTTAAATATTCTGGTAGCCACATTTAAAAACATAAAACAAGCGGATTAAGTTAATTTTAGTAATATTAACCGAATATATCCAAAATGCTACTTCATTGTGTTATTTATATAAAAATTAATGTGAGATGGTTTGCATTTGCTCTCTCTGCTGCTTTTTTCTAAATATGCTGTGTTTAATATCTACGTTGCATCTCAATTTGCACTGGCCCCATTTCATGTGCTCAGGGGCCACATGAGTGGCTGCGTACGTGTTGGGGTTTTACTAGAGTTTTCAGAATCTAAAATTGTGTAGTTCAAATTGTTTCTCATTAAAAACACATCTGTGGATGTGCTCACTGAAATAGAAAGTTAAGCCTCTAACTTCCTTCCTTACAACAGAAAGCTGTCACTAGTGTCCTCGTCACACCTCACACATTGTGTCACTGCTTAGATATGGTGCTTTGACGTGGCCCATGGGGCATTTTAGAAGTTTTTGTAAGTACATCATGTCATGTTTTGAAGCCTGTTGTTTCCTCCCCATTTAATAACAACAGCAACAAAAATCCCATTTTAAATACATTTGATAAGCAAGAATCATCTGGTTTACCTTCCTGTTCGTTTTCACTACATGTTAGTGTGAAATGTATGTAAGTAGATAGTAACTATGAGTGGCGTGCTTTGATATACAGTGTTGCCGTCACCGTGTTCATCTAAGGGGACTGTGGAACTTGGCTTCATGGGTCGTTTACACAGCTAACTGGGCAAAGGAAAGCATCTGTTTTAAGCTGAGCCTCTGTTCATTATTTTGTGTGAGCCATCTCTGAAGATGACTGATCTCGAACCGTCTGGGGCTGCGCTTAATGAGCTCGGATTAGTCACGTGACAGTCTAAGCAGAGACTGTCACTGAGAAGACCGAAGCCAGCGTAGGCTCCAGACCAGCACTTAGTGGGCCAGACCGACTCAGCGTGCAAGATTTGCTTCCATGAGTGAAGCAAGCATGTACGGGTATGCAAGGCTTAATCACAGAGATGGATTGTTCTAGAATCCATCTAGAATAGTTGAGCTTCTTTAATTGGCTCAAGTCCCTGAGGCTAACTCTGGTCCTAAAGTGAAGCCAACTTGGTGTAAAAGAACTCTCGTTCCAGAGTCTGCAGCCCATCTCTTCCCCTTGTCCCACCCTCACCCCATGTAGCTTTAGCCCTGCCCCAACCCTGAAAACCTTAGAAGTCAGAGACATTTAAGGGGCTCTGATTTAGCTCTCTAAGGATGTGTCATGAACCACCCTGTCAGCATCTCTTTGACTCCGCGTGCCTGTCACAGCAAGTCATGAGCCCCAGGACTCGGGGCTCTGCCTCGCTCTGGGAGAGGAGACCCTGGTCCCTGGTCCTAGCTTGGATGCACAAGCTCTGCACTTGCGAGTAGTTCTGATGCCAGACCAGGGCTGCCAAGAGTTCTGAATGTCATTTGCTGTGCTTTCCCCACTGGGCCAACTTATCTGGACAAACTCGTTTCCCCGTGTCAGAGATCTCTGGGTCTGAGTGAGCCTGTTGTTGGTGACCATTTTTTCTAGGTCTCTTGCTCTGCTACTGTGCTGTTATCCTGATGGCTGCGACTGTTTGACCCTTTCCAGTCTCCTTCCAGTCTCTCTCAGTGTATTTTTTTCTTTTCAAGCTCATGTTCTACTTCTGACCCAAAAAATGAAACCAATCTCTCTCTATGTATTTTATCCAGATTTGGGTTTTTAAATTTGTTTATTTTATTTTTAGAAAGAGGGGAAGGTAGGGAGAAAGAGAGAGAGATAAACATCAATGTGTGGTTGCCTCTCATGTGCCCCCAACTGGGGACCTGGCCTGCAACCCAGGCACCTGCCCTGACCGGGAATCAAAGCGGTGACCCTTTGGTTTACAGGCTTGCGCTCAATCCACGGAGCTACACCAGCCAGGGCTACTTTTCCCCAGATTTGATATGCTCTATAACCTTAAGCTTAAGTTGGGTTCAGTCTACCATCAATGGCAGAATAGTTGTAAAAAATGCCCACAGGTGGATTTACTCAACTTTTGCAACTTTATTTTCACAGAGAAATGACATGAGGAAAAAGACCACTGTCTTCAATGCAAAGCGTGTTTGTTGTGGACAGGGCAGCAGGAGGCTGGTGTAATGTGGGTTATTTTATAGCCACATTTATACCTCAGTAGCACTCAACCCTGGCTGCACAGTGAACCAGATAGGGAGCTTTGGGCAATACCCAGACCAGGCCCATCCCGCCCAGTATAATCTGTCAGGCACATGGTCACGGGCCTATGGGCCAGGCATTGGAATTTTATCTCCCACGTAACTCTGATGAACAGCAGTGTTAAAAAACACTGGTGCAGACCCTTGCTTTTACTTGCTTGCAGAGAGGAGGAATGGTTTGTATATAAAGCCTTGTAGGTTGCCAGCCAAAAAATCAAGAACATGTGGATATTTTTGGTAGAACTTTTGTCTGTTGCCCAATTACATTGATGAGTCTTGTTATGCTCATATTTTTCTTAGTTTCCCTTCTCAGAAATTGTAAAACTCATGTGCAAATACTTGATTATTAGATTTTGAAGACATTCTTGAAAATTCTGAATCAAACATTCAATTCAGTACAATCAAAAGAAGGGTAAACACATTTAGCTTATTTTTAGCTGGTACTATATCTACTCTGGGAGCATGATGAATATGAGCATTTTCACAGTGTCATCACTAGTTTTTTGCTAACTTGCTCATTTAGTCTGTTGTAGTAATTAATCTCTTATTCACCCTGTATTTGCAGACCACATGTGGACTCATTTGCATCTGGAAGAAAGATTTTAGCAACTTCAAAAAAGTCTCTGAAATGTCTGTAGCAACTTTATTTTCAAGAGGCTTATCTTGTCTAGTTTACAATTACTGATTTATTCCACCATGCTATTAAATAGTCTTTAAATGTGTGCAAACTGAAGATTCACCACAGTCCTAATTTACCTGCCTTCCCTAGCTACTGAGATGAAGTCAGTTTTTGAAAAATTGCTTATTTATTTTTTTGAGAAAGATTTGTTGTTTTACTTATTTATGCATTCATTGGTTGATTCTTGTATGTGCCCTGACTAGGGATTGAACTCACGACCTTGGCATATCAGAACAATGCCCTAACCAACTGAGCTACCTAGCCAGGGCTTTAAGATGAAGTCATTTTTGAGACTCTTAACCAGTGTGGTTTTCTGTGGCTGCATGGATGGGTGCTGGGTATCTGGCTTCAGGTGCAATGAGGATTAGAAAGGAAGCTCCGCCATGCCTTAGATGGAGTGCATTGTGTTCAACCATTGTATTTCTTTTTAAATCTTAGAGTTCTCTTCTATCCTTATTATTTCTGCATTTAGATTTTTGCTATTTTAGGTGATAACGTGACTTGCACTCTACAGATAGAAATCTTTTTAAAAAGCTAAAATTTGACAGAGGACGGGAGGGAAAGTTCTGACTCAGCTCAACTTACCCCCCACCCATGGCTACTTATTCTTATCTTTTTGTTTAAAGTTCAATGGAAGAATCAGTAACAAACAATATATGTTGGCCTTTTGTTGACTTCCAAGTAATTATAATTAGCAAAGAAGAAAAAAGCTCTTAATTTCCCTAGGTGCCAAGTTGAAGGTCCCTTGATCTTAAGTGACTTTCCCTGTGGAATCTTTACTTCTGGCTGGTGAACTGTGCTATGTGTGTTAATTTTAACTAAGTCTGAGTACCGGAGTCTTCGGTCCAGATTGATGGTTTCTTTGTGTCAGACATCCTTCCATGTGTTCGGCTGGAGTTGCCCTTGTTTTTCCTTTAAATTCCTCTGGTACAAACTAGAATCACCTTCTTTACTGTTTACACTTCATGTGCTTTCAGTCGGTGAGGTGCCCATCTGTTTGACACGTTAACTACGTAAAAAGTCAAGTGCTTTTATTCTGAGAGATAACAACAGCACCTCTATAATTCCATGGTGTCCTAGGTTATAAAGATTTTTTTTTTTAAAGACAATTCTGAGGTAATCAGAGAACAGTGAGTACCGTGCCAATGCACGAGCGAGTTTTAATCGCTTTGTACAATGGAAGGGAAATGGCATTATTGAATTAGTTGATAAAAATGCATTTAGGGTAATTAACCCTGCTGACTTCAGTAGCAATGCATTCATAGGTAGCTGTAACTGAAGTATAGCTGTGAATAAGCCAGCCCTTACAACATACTAACACAACCACACAAGTTATCTGAATTATTACAACTTTCATGTTCAGAGCTATTTCACACACGCATGTAGTTGTCATTGCTTTCATGTCACCCAGCACTGTGCTGCATTGCATCTTTTTAAGTTTTTGCAGCCCACCAGCTGCCATTCATGCATCCTAACTTAATCTGTTTAGTGGAGACTTGTCTTCTTTTTCAGCCACATTCTGACACACTGGAGGGTACCAGCCATGTCTTGCTTTTGTGCAGGTGACTCTGAAATCTTGGAGCCCACCCTGTCCAAGCAGTCTTGGTGGGTTCTTTAATACTGCCCAGCGAGACTATGACTCATTCAGGGCTGTCTCCATTCTTGTCAACTTTTTAAGCTCATGCACCAAATAATTGACTTGAGAGAAAATGAAATGAAGTACTTGGGGCTCTCAATAGGCCTGGCATGATATCTGACTTCTGGCTCTTCCCAGCTGTGTTGCCTCAGGCGGCTCACATAACCCCTCTGAGACTCCTGTCTTCCTTTGGCAACATGGTAGTAATACACACCAGTGAATCACATGCCTCTTGGGTAGAGAGTAGACAAAGCCTAGTTGCCCATTGGAATCTCCTGAGGATTCCTGGGTCCCACAGCCAGAGACTGTGATTTCATCCTGGGCCTTGGGGTTGAAACAAGGAGAGGTGATAGTGGCTTGGACTACTGAGTATCAGTGGCAGAGGTGAGAAGTGTCAGATTCAGGATATAGCTTGAATACATATCTGTCTAACAGATTTGTTGATGAGTAGGATGCAGAGTGTTAAAGGGGAGGCGGAGTTGAAAATGACTCAAGTTTTGGGCCCTGAGCCCAGAATATTGGCACCTTAGAAACTAGTGTGAAGATTCACACGTGCCAAAATATGTGTGTATGCACATTTCTTTTATTTAGCCTTTTTTTTTAGAAAGACTATTGCATTTATCCTAAAATCAGGATTTTCATCCTCTATTTCCTCTATCTTCTTTTCTCCAAATATTCTTTGGAACTTTAGTAAGCACCTCCTCCATTCGTGTCTTACCTGTTCCGCACTGCTATGGATTTTAGACATCTAGGAACTGTGTAATTCTAGAGACAGGACTTTTTCGCTCTGTAATCAGAAATGGGGATAATCTTTCATGTCATCTTCATGTTCTTTTGGTTCTTGAGGTGCTCTGCACTGCAGGGATGTTCTTCAGAGTGAGAAATTAAATGAAAGCTATAAAGTGGGTGCTGAGCAAAGGTTCTTGGAGTGCGCGTCTGAGTAATGATCAGAATAAGATCAAGCTGTTCAAATTGTGGAAGCTAAGCCTTTAGCAGGCTGGTTTTGAAGTCTCTTGGCGTTTCCCCCCCACCATGTGTAGTAGGCCCATCCCACTTCGCTCAACAACGGTCTCAGGCGCCCGCACATCCACGCACTGATTTCATGATTCTCAGTAGTGGTGGCATCATCAGGAGGCAACAGTGTTTTGCACTCTTTCAGCACTAAGTGTTTTTTACTTATGATTTTAGAAGATTCTTGAAATATCTGTCTGATCTCTCCTCTCATTGTTCTTGTCCTACCTGTGATTTGGGTAAAACTAATGGCAGTTTCACATGCATGTAGGTGCCATTGCTTTCATGTCACCCAGCACTGTGCTGCATTGCATCTTTTTAAGTTTTGCAGCCCACCAGCTGCCATTCACACATCCTAACTTAATCTGTTTAGTGGAGGCTTGTCCTCTTTTTCAGCCACATTCTGACACACTGGAGGGTGCCAGCCATGTCTTGCTTTTGTGCAGGTGACTCTGAAATCTTGGAGCCCACCCTGTCCAAGCAGTCTTGGTGGGTTCTTTAATACTGCCCATGGTGCTGAGGGCAGGCCAGCCCACCCAGGCTGCCCCCGTCCTCAGGGTTAGGTTGGGAGCTGGGGGAATTCTCCAGTGCACCTTGATGGATTTCCTACTTTTCTAGCCTTGTTCAGTGGACTTGTTGGATATTTTATGTGCCATCAATGGCCAATGAGCATGTCACCCCTTTTCTTATCTGGGGTAGTGCCTGGTTCTATGGAATAAAGGCTGTTTTGTTTTTGAGTAGTTTATATTGCTGTGTGTGCTACCCCAACTTCTCCACCTAAGCCAGAATTAGCAGGTAGGCTTTAGGTGTTTTTGATGGTTGAGGCTTTGTTTAAAAATAAAGGTGAATAATTTTTTCCCTCATGCAAAATAACAATGGTGATAGACAGCAGGTGCCCGTCAAACTCCACTGACTCATTCTGAGAATAATGCAGCAGCAAAGTGATATTATTTGGGTATTTCTGCTTCTTTTAATGAAATGAGGATGAGTTTGTTGAACCAGTCCTGTCTCCCTTTTTTAATGTTGTAAAGTGCATAAATAGCTCTGAACATGAAAGTTGTAATAATTCAGATAACTTGTGTGGTTGTGTTGGTATGTTTTAAGGGCTGGCTTATTCAGAGCTATACTTCACTTACAGCTTCCTATGAATGCATTGCTACTGAAGTCAGCAGGGTTAATTACCCTAAATGCATTTTTATCAACTAATTCAATAATGCCTTTTTCCTTCCATTGTACAAAGTGATTAAAACTCGCTCATGCATTCGAACTGTACTTGTTGTTCTTTGATTACCTCATAATTGTCTTTTTTTTTAAAAAAAATCTTTTTAAAACATGACACCATGGAATTCTACAGCTGGAGGGAACTGAGAGACCAGCTAGTGCAGCAAGCCCCTGCCACAGCCTGCCAGCCAGTGCTTACCCAGCCCCTGCTAAATCCCTCTCAGGTCCGAGACTCACAACCCATTGTAAAACAGCCCACTTCATTCTCAGACAGTTCTGATTCTTTACAAGTTCATTCTTGCTAAGAAAGCAATGAAAGCAATAAAAGTATTTATATTCTACATGTCTTGATGGGTTGAAGTGTATTTGCACAGTTGATTTTTCTGAGGCCTTAGTATTGGAACTTCAGCTTATTCAGCCTTTTAAAACCTTCCTGAATTCTGATTATTTTCATGTCATCTGTGCATGTATTAATCCTGCCACGTCTGTCCTTATCCTGTCATTGGAACCCAGGCTGTCTGGCTCCAGAGCCCTCACGAAGTTATGCGTGGAAGCATCTGAGAGATCCTCCCGGATCAGAGTGGAGCCTCTCGGGACTCAGGCCCTGGGGCCTCTCACTCGGCCCAGTGTCGCCCTGTTTGTCCCTCTGTGCACCCACTCCATTCTCCACTTCATACCTTCAGGAATCTGTGACTCCCCTGCAGCCACACTCTTCAGGACAGTCCCCGCTCAGTGCCAAGTCCGCCTGCCTATGTCTCTAGATCTCAAGTCCACATTCCCAGAAGGAAATCTGATTAGCCTTGCTGGTCAGGTGCCCCCTGTTGACCCCGACAGCCGGGGCCTGGGAAGTAGGCCAGGAGAGGGGGCAGGCAAGAACGCAGGATGTCCCAGGGTAGGCTTCTTCAGAAGGGCTTGCAGGCAGAGACTATCAGTGTGAGTCCCTCTGTGGAAACAGTTCCTCTGTTTGTCCTGTAGTTGTAAATCCACCTTGTTACATAATCATAGAATCGTGTCTCGGTTCTATAAGAATGGGGCCTAGCCGAAAGCCTTGTCAAAATCCAAAATGCTAAGGATTTGGTCAATAACGTTATTGTTTCAACTTAATTGATATAAAGAACTTTTTAAAGGGGAAAATTTCCTTTTCGTCTCTGACTCTACATCCTGTGTGTAACAAGCACCACTTTTAAAACATTGAAGTCCTACTCAGTGTTAACTGAATTCTCAGTATAAACAGGGATAGTTTCTTTAAACTTCTGATTTGATTATTTTCAAAATTTTCACACAAATCTTTTAGAAGCTGTAGATCGCATTTATATAAATCTGAGAGCTCTGAAAGCACATGAGTAGGCCACCATGTTCATAAACAGTTAGTTATTTAAAATGTATGGGATCGATCATCTCCCCTTGTTAGAACATGGGGCCCTTAGTTTCTCATCGTCAGCCTTTGCAGCCACTTTTATTCGCCGTGGTTCTTCTATTAGTGACAGTTAGTGTCACCGTCCTGCAGGGTCTGACAGTTTTGTAGATTTAAAAATGTTATCTAATGCTATAAGATATGAATTCCTTTAGAGCACTGGGGTACTGCCTTTTCTTTTTTTCTTTTTAAAATAATCCCCTAACTTCTCTTTTGCTTTAGTTCCTCCAACTAATGTTGGGTCTAGCCTTTCCAGTCTGCAGATGATTATCCTTGATAGAGAATGAGGTGACGTAGAAGAAGTAGGAGTTGAGAAGTTCTGCTTTCTATTTGATCATGTTAATATCACATCCTCTAATGCAGGCAGCAGGCCCATGCCGTCGATGCCTGGTGTTCCAAACGGAAGGGAGAAAACCTTTCGGTAGCCTAACTTTAAAAAATAGAAAAACATCTTTCCTCCCTTCTCAGATGTCTGTGTATCTGTTATTATTCACTGCTGAACGTGTGAGCCACTTTCCAACCTTTCCCGTGGTCATTTTTCATCTCTTACTTGTTCCGTGACTTTTGTGCAGCTGCAGGGGCCTCCTAGACGACACCTCCGTTTTCCCCTTGGTCAGAACCTTTCCTAACGAATCAGCACCTTGCTGTAGATGGTCTTCCAAACTTCTGCCCGTCTGGGGTCTTGATAACTTGTCATGTGCCCTCCAGAAGGCCAGGACGCATGTGTGGCTTAGCCTGGTCTTTCCCTCTTTGGCTGTCAAAGGCCCTTTCACGCAGTTATGTCTTCTGGGAGAATCATTACTGCTTCTTCCCTTTTGCATCGATCGGAATCCAGTAAATAGTAGCAATTCCTCATCTTGTTTCCTGAGTGAATGTGATGCCAAGACAGGTTAACGGTGCCTTTAGCCCACTGAGACTTCTCGGAGATGCCTGGTAGTTGAAACCCCTCATCGCTAGCGCAGTCTGTTTCTGGGCCAATTTTTAATTCTATACGGGGAACAAACCATTGATTTCTTCTATCTGACCAAGCAATCTGCGGGATATTCCCAAGGCGATATCATAAATTTCCTTTCATCTTTCATTGTTCTTCTTCCTTTTCCTGTTAAGCGTGATGGGGTATGACTAAATGTTTTCATCACTATTTTCAGCAACTCAGCACGCCCAAGATGATTACTTTTCTGAGTTTTTTTTCTGGCTGGCAGCCAAGGAAACTGGCGTGCTCACTGTGTGTGAGGGGCAACACCAGGCGTGCCGCAGCCTTCCCTGTAACACTGCTCAAGGTGACCTTTCCTGTGAACGTCAGGGATGCTCTTTTCAGTGTCTTCCACTTAGAACTCACAGCGCTGCTTTAGGAGCTTGCTGCAGTTCAGTCTGAGTTCAGGAAGTGTTAAACCATTATCTTTTCCTGTTTCAGGCAGAAATGCTCGTGCGTGTTTTCACACATGTTTATTTTTACATCAGATCCCACAAAGACACTTAACGAAAAATATTACTTACCATGTATGGTAATGACAGGTCCTAGTAGGGAACTATGTTAGTGGGGATCAGGAGGATAGGGACAAGACTATAAAGTTCTGGAAATTGTTGGAGATCTGATATTAAAACAAAAAATTGAGTAAACATTTATTGCATGCAAGGGACTTCCTGAAGTATTAAGTTTCTTGTCCATCTTAGAGTAACATACATGATACTTACATGTTCTGTTATGTCTGCCTTGTCCTCAGTATATAAGTTAGGTACATCTGTGACATCTATTGTTATTCTCAGTTGCTACATACCTAAGAAGATCAAAAGATTAATGTTAAAGTGGTAAAAGACCACTATATGTATTCAAGACTTTTGCAGGTGATGCTTCAAGGAACAATAGTCAGGAAGGGTGCTTTGACATCCAAGTAGCATCTAACAAGGCCATGAGGGTCAGAGGGGGCTGTGGCTGGAAAACTGCAGTGAGGTGGAATAGGGCCAGTAGAGGGGAAGTACTTACAGGGGGAGGTCAGGTCAAGCTTCATTGCTGAGTGAATGAATGCATCCCTCCATCAGTGTTAAAGCTGGGCTGCACTTGATCAATTTCCAAGCATTGACCCGACTCTGGTACCCACTGGCTCTCTGACCATGACCGGTTCTCCATACGAGAAGCAAAGTTTCCTCATCTTCATTATTTTTAGAATAATTCTTTATTTTTTAAAAAGTGAACCTTTTGTAAGAGGAAAAACAACCAATTTTGAAGGAGATGACCATTGTTTTACATCATCAGGGTAAGTGGGTATTCTTTATTACCACATCGGTTATAACTTAGATGTTGTGACTTAGATTTGTCACAGTTGCATGAGCCAGAGGGGAAAGGAGAGTCAGCTAGAGAAAGGGAAAGCTTTTTGGCTGTTGTGCAACCATGGTTCTCCCAGAACATGCTGCACTCAGGGCTGGGTTAGGGCAGCTGTTCACATCAGAGGAGATCTGAGCTAGCAAGCAGGGCCTGTTAGGAAAAACTCCAGGCAGCCTGGTGACTTCGGGCGAGCGGAGGGTGGGGGTGCGGGGCGCAGAGTAGTTGTGGTTCTTGTCATCACTTCATGCAGAGCAGAAAAGCCAGCTAGTGACTGGGTATAGGGAGCAGGTTTCAGCACGTGGAAGATTGGCCCGGTCCAGGTACAGCGTCACTGCCCAGCTGCATTGGGTGGGCATTGGGATAGGACTTGGCTTCCAGCCGAGAACTGGAATGCCTCCCCTGCAATTCCATAATACAGAGGCCGAGCGACCTTTAAGCAGGTGGGGTAGTTCCCAGAATCAAATGAAAAGCTTCACAGGAAAGTTAAGGATGAACCAAGGCAGCTTGACTAATGGGCAGGTACTTCAGGATGCCACAGAATTGGTCTTAATCTGTGCTCCCTTTTTTTTTTTTTTAAGATTTTACTTATTTTTAGAGAGAGAGGAGAGGGAGGGAGAAAGAGAGGGAGAGATACTTCAAAGTGTGGTTGCCTCTCATGTGCCCCCTGCTGGGGACCTGGCCCTGCAACCCAGGCATGTGCCCTGACTGGGAATCAAACCCTCGACCCTTTGGTTTCCAGGCCAGCACTCAGTCTGCTGAGCCACACCAGCCAGGGCTGTGCTCAGCTTTTTCATACGTCCAGACTGAACATTGTGATTAGCCTACCATGGACCATATGCCCACCTTTGAGTCAAAAGGGGGAATTGTATCTGATCAACCAGCCCCTCAAGACTGCCTACAGTTGAGGAAAGGGCTGTTTTCCAAAGTCAGAGGACCGTCTTCAGGAAAAGCAGACTGAGTTGGAATGAACAGCAGATGCCCCCTGCATCTAGCCTGAATCAGTATATGCTGAGCAGGGAAGGTATATTGATGCAATCTAAAATTTCATTTCCCTTCCGACTGTTGCAGTTGTGGTCTAGACATTTGAAACATGTTGCTGAATAGTTTCTATTTCATTTCCATGTTTTAGAAGCGTTTGACTTCTGCAGTGCCATATTTCAGCGAGTTCAACCTTTTTCATCTCACTGCACACAAAAACTAACTACTGAAATTCGGCAGCACACCAAAAAATATATTTTTTGCCAATCTGACAAAAATAGATATAATTTTGATTCATTCACACCAGACAGCTATTGTTGGGTTGGCTGTTTTCCTTTTTCAATTTGACCATCCAAGTGAAAAGAGATCAGTGCCCCTGACTAAATAGTCAGATACTGCATGTTTTAAAAATTCTTGCAGCACCCTGGGTGAAATCGCTGCCTGACTTGAAAATGCAGTTGTAAATCTCCATCTTTGAAGCTCCTAGTTCGCTGTGTGCAGAGTGGGGGGTTCCCTGTGCCCTCTCTGCCTGAGCAGCCACTGTCCTCGGCTCACAGTGGAACATTGCAAATGAGCGTCCTGCTGCCACAAGGCACAGCCTGGGACTTCACATCTCTTTGGTAGCTCTACTGACTGCTTCTGTATCTCTAATTAAATAAACTGCACGTGTAGTGTGTGCTATTTTATAAAGATACCACTAAAAATAAAATAAATAAAATACAAACATCTAAATTATTTAGCCAAAGATTGTTTTGTTCCAGAAACGAACCAAAAAATATTTAGATGAGGGCTTTTAATTTATTATTGCTTTTCCAAGAGAACAAAATAAAAACATGTTTAAACCTCTGGAATGGACCATGGGCAATGCTCATAATTTCCTAAGGTGAGAGACAGCGACCTTTAATCGCACCTGAGTCCTGCACTTGTGCCGTTAAGTCTCTGGTTGGTTTTCCAGCTCATTCTCTTTTATTAGATTCTTCGTCTGCTGCTGGCATGGCTCTTTGTCCGGACCTCATTCTGAAAGGTCAAGAAACGTGAGCAGTTAACATGGTCTCTTCAACATCTAATATTGGAAACCACTGAGTAAAAAGGATGTGTAATTGAATTCTCCTGAATATGCTTGGGAGTTACTATAATAGATTTTCTGGTCCCCGTTACAGCCTCACTTACGATTGCGGTGATGTGGTGTCGACAACAATGGAATGGTTCTCTGTCACCGCATTACCAGGCAACAGAGCAGTTTTGGTACCTGATTCTCTTCTCCCTCCCACCTACCCACCCCTGCTCTTCTGTTGCATAACCTCTATACAGATAACAATTTTGGAGAAAACATGTACTTATTTAACATTAATTTATATAAGTATAGAGCCAAATCCATTATTTTACTGTCTAGATTCATTCACGAGTCACAGCTTTAATTAAATAGTATCCCATTAAAAAAATATATTAATCCCTACATTAGTGTTTCTAAAGCTTTTTCCCATCTCAAAGATTTCGAAGGGAAAATTGCCTTTATAATCTCTTGGGAGAACAAGGTGACTGGAACTGTTTGAGTGACAAGCATTGTGCTCCATTGATAACCTAATATCACGTAACCTTCATATTAACCCTGCTTTATGCACAAGGAAGCTGAGGGACAAAGCGCAAAATAATTTGTCCAGTGTCACGTAGAAGCACCATGATCCAAATCTGAACACTGATCTGATGACAAAGCCCATTCCCTCTCCCCACAGGCTGCCTTTTCGATTTCAACAATACAGATAATAGCTGGAATGTTTGTGTGTGCATGAGGAGTTAAGCACCACCCCAGGTGCTTGGCAGATTCATCATCTCATTCAATCCCCTCAAAAACCTGTAAGAGAAGGTGGGAAGCTAGAGGTTAAGTAGTTATCTAAGGTTATAACGTACAACTCATGGGCCTAAACCGTCTCTCTCTCTCTCTCTTCCTGGTCTGCACACCCAGGCCTGACTCTGTAACGCCTTCATCGATTGCACCCTGTGCTCTCAACAGTATTGGTTACCATCCTACAGTGAGGAAAAGATGCATGATATCTAAGGATAGGGTTTTGCGGCTGTGAAAACTATGCCCAAAGTGGTTAATCATTGGTTGTGTTGTTTTTTTTATTTAATCTTTATTGTATTTTCTTACATGACCTTTTAGTCCCCTTATACCCCCCTCCTCATTTGTTGTATTTAAAATCTTACGGTTCTTTTAAGTTTGGGGCTTTTTCTCAGAGTAGCACCTGGCAGTGGGTACATGTGTCATCATACTAGTACAGTGGTGAAATGAGGAGCGGTAGGGAGAGGCTGTAACTGTCCAACCAACTCCACCTCCAAAACTATCCCATACACATCACTTTTCATCCCTGTCACCACAGTCTCCCCCAGGCCCCACCAGCTTTTATCTGGATTATTACAGTAGCCCCAAAACAATCTTCCAGCCTAAAACTTCTAGTGGATTTCTATCGTGTAAAGGCTATAAATTTAAGTTCCTTGTTGTCTCTCCTGATTTGGCCCTGCCTCTTCTTGTTTGATGCTCTTGTCCACTATTACTGCTCCTCATGTTCCTGCAAATGCCAAGCTCATCCTTGCCTCCCATGCTTTGCTCCTGCTCTTCCCCCATTGCTTTGCACTGCCCTTCATCCTTCTTTACCGAAGCCCTCACTGAGGTCTCAGCTGGAGTCTGCTTGGAGAGGCCTTCCCTTCCCACTCAGTATGAAGCAGCAACAATAGTAGTGATAACACTACACAATGAGTGCAGCTAGCATTTCTGGAGCTCTTACTATGTGCTAGGCATTGTTCTCCACATTTGCTGACTCACCGGGTCCTCACAACCCCCTGTAAGGCAGGGGGTACTATTATCATTTCTATATACAGATGATGAATGGAAGCACTGAGAGTTCTAGCAATCATTCTACCAATTGCTTATTTTCTTCATTACACTTGCCATGACCTGTAATTATATTCTTCTCCAGAGACTAAGTCCCCAACAAGAAAGGATCTTATCTTATTTTCTGCTGTTTCTGCAGCTTTTTAAAAAATGGCCACCACATAGTAGGCACTCATGTTGAACATCTGTGTTGAATGAATGAATGAACTAATGAACAATGGATTTTGCTGATAGGGTCATGATATTTGTGATGAGAAATGGAAAACTTCAGAGACGATAATTCTGCTGTGATTGTATGAAAGGGCTAAAAGCCTTTCACTAAAATAGCTGTTGAACATTTCCTTCCCTGTTAGTTACCTTATTCCATGCGAACATAAGCATGCAATCGTGAATCTAGGCAGAGGAGGAAAGGAAGACTACATGTCAACATACTCAGTAACACGTTAATCACTGGGCAACAGGTGAGTCCCAGGGACAGTGGTTGGTGGCAACAGATTATCGTCACTACTGATCTTTTCAAACAGGGAGGTGTAGCCATGACCACAAAGCGCCATTTGCCTTTGTGGCTAAGTTCCAGCTGCGGATTACGTCAGGCAGCCATTGCAGCGAAACGCTGGGCTCAAGTAGGGAAATTTTATTGTGTTTTAAATTTTCCTGTTTTTCTGAACAAATGAGATGTCAACAGTTTTGTTCCTGGTGCCCAGCAGTTACGAATATCACAGGACTTTGGAGCTGAAAAAGAGCTTAAGATTGTTAGCCTACCTTCCTCACTTTATAAGAGAACAGCCCCCAGGGATTAAGTGGCTTGCTTGGGGGCCACATACGTAATCACCGGAAGAACCAGAGCTTGCCACACAACCACTAAGAAGGTTTAATGGTCAAACGCTCTTAGGGGAAGATGAACACGTGTTCGCTTCAGGGCCGGGAGTAGGATGCTGACCCATCATCATCCTGTTTTCTCATCAAGAAAATTATTGCTGGAAGCTGAAATGGTCCCCAGGAGGATGTTGCTTATATATCCTTATTTAGTAATACAAAGTCGTATCTTCTGGCACATTCAGTAGCTAAAACCTTTTGTGTAACTTACGGGCAAAGAAGGTTCTGAAGAGGCCCCATCTCCCGTGAAGACTCTGTGAGAACTGCTGATAGATCTGTGGCTCCCCCTCCTTTGAGGGGAAGGCACAAAAGCTGGCTTAGTTGTTAGTAAGTCTTTAGAAGGCAACACAGGTGGATGAGGAGCTACTGGGGAACTTGAATGATTTATGTGAACAAGTCCTCTACATTATTAAACAAATCCAACGGGCATAGCTTCCTTCCTTAGAACAGAGTAAACTGTGTACACTCACAAGGATGTCCAACTCATGGCCTGCAGGCCGTATGCATGCAGCTCAGGATGGCTCTGAATGTGGCCCGACATAAAATCGTAAATATGCCCTGGCTGGTGTGGCTCAGTGGACTGAGCACTGGACTATGAACCAAGTGGTCACTAGTTCAATTCCCAGTCAGGGCACATGCCTGGGTTGTGGACCAAGTCCCCAGTAGGGAGCACTTGAGAGACAACCACTCATTGATACTTCTCTCCCTCTCTCCCTTCCCCTCTCTAAAAATAAATAAAATCTTTAAAAAACCATGAGGGTAAACTACATGTAAACAAAAAGCAATGCTTTTTTTAAAAAAATCATAAATTTACTTAAAACATGAGATTTTGTGTGTGCATGTGATTGCGTACCACAGTGTATTTAATGTGTGGCCCAAGACAACAACTCCTCTTCCTGTGTGGCCCAGAGACACCAAAAGGTTGGACACTCCTGGATAGGAAGGAATGGCAACTGTGCCATCTTAGTTTTATCTTCTTTGGGGCAGAGTGGTGGATTCTTACCCCAGCTGCCTCTGCCACTGCTGTACATCAATGTCTCGGTGAAGGCATTGCCCAGGTATGAACCCAGGGCTCTTTATATGGTCATCAGAGCTGCTAAAGGTGGCAATTTGCAAAGGAAATTTAAAAAAGAAAAAAAAGCATAAATGTAGAGTTACCCGGCGCATGTTAAATGGTTGTCACATTGAATGTGGGGAATCTGTTTTCACCTCTAACCCAGAAGAAATGTGTGATGACAGTTGCTACCTACCTGTGGCAACCAAGGAAACTAGTTCAGAAGCCAAGGCAGTGGGACAGGGAGGCACACCAAAATAACAGCCAAGAGGGGAGCAGAAAATGTCAGAGGAGAAGCTACTGTTACTTCTGGAAAGAGAAATTCACTGGCAACTTTCATTTGCATTTCTTAAGAAAATTTTCCTTACATGTCATCACCAATGCCAAGGTGACAGATTCTAGAGCTGATGGCACATATGGTCTTTTCTCCAGGATGTACTAGCCCCTTATCAGAGGTATCATTGGCGAATATCTTCTCCAATTCTATAGAATGTCTTTTCATTTCGTAATGGCTTCCTCTGCTGTGCAAGAACTTTATAGTTTGATGTAGTCTCGTTTGATTATTTGTTCTTTTGTTTCCCTTGCCTGAAGAGACATATCAGGAAAAAATATTGCTAAGAGAAGTGTCAGATTTTACCGCCTGTGTTTTCTTCTAAGGAGTTATATGGCTTCGAATCTTACATTTAAGTCTTTGTGCTGTCCTTAAGGAAAATCTAATAAAAGATTTTTAAGGACTTTTAACATTGATATGCCTCTATTTGATAATCCATGTCTTAGTCTGTTTGGGCTGCTGTAACAGAATTCCGTAGACCGAGTGTCGTATGAGCAACAGTAGTTTATTTCTCACAGTGTTGAGGGCTGGGAAGTTCAAGACCACAGTGCCAGCAGATTCAGTGTCTAGTGAGGACCCACTTCCTGGTTCCGAGCTGGCCGTCTTCTCGCTGTGCCCTCACGTAATGGAAGGCTGGAGGATCACTTTGGGTCTCTTTTACAAGGCCACTAATCTCGTTCATGAGGGCTCAACTCTCATGTCCTAGTCACCTTCCAAAGGCCCTGCCTCCAAATGCCACCACTTTGAGGGATAGGATTTCAACATATGAATTTTGGAGGGGACATGAAACCGTTGGTCTGTAAAAACACATATGTGAAATTTTGACTGTGGAAAACAAGGGGGGAAAGCTGGTGCTGTATCCAAAACATAATGTAGCAAAAGATAATTATTAACCACGTGACCACAAGGCAAAGCTGCTGGCGTGTCTCAAACTGTAAAATGACAAATGCAGCAGCACTTCACGTGGAGCCCTGTGACCTCCAGAGCAACGAGTATAAAATGTGACTCTCACTGTGTGCCTGTCTACCTGGAAAGCTTTCAGTGGCCCACTGCCAACCAGAGGATGCGATGCAGACTTCTCCACAGGCATGCGAGGCCCTCTGAGACCCAGCCTGGGTGCTTCCATAGTGCCGGCTCTCTCCTGTCTTTGCCTTGCCCTTGGTCTGCACTTCAGCTTTATTGCCCTGTTTGCATTCCCTGCCGCACACTACCCTGGTCCCTGCCCCATGGCCTCTGTGCTCCAGTTCCTTGCCTTTGCAGAAAACCTAAATGATTGTCTGGTTTCGTATAGCAATAAAACCCTAGGCAAGCTTTTCGTACACAATTTGTTACCACCAGCTCTTAACTGCTTCAGTGTCCTTATCAGTGGGTGGAGAAGCATTTGCTTGCTCTCAAAGAAAAAAATGGCCAAATAACCACCCCTTTGTCATTTGGTGTTTGTTCATTCGGCAAACGTTGACTGAGTACCGGCTGCTGGTACTGGTGTTAGGAGATGAGTAACACAGGACCTGAGACCCCAGGGACTTCCCATCCAGGCAGGGGTAGGCGAACTCAGAAGCAGACAGCAGCAAAACCTGGTGAGTGTTTCTGCTGGGGAGGCCCGGGAGCGCAGAGGGCTGTAGGGTGACAGAGAAGGCTCACTGACTTTCACGTAGTGAAAGGCTTCAGGAGAGACCCCGTGTTGCAAAGCTTACAGGAGGAGTTGGTGGAGGAGTTGGTGTTGGCTTGGCAGAAAAGAGGGTACTAGAGATAAAGTAGTGGTAGTGAGCCTTTGTAGGAAAGGTCTAAGGGAATGATTTCATCCAGTCTCACTGAATTCTCGTGAAGATAAAATGGCAGTTAATTTTTTTTATTCTTCTAGAACTTCTATGTATTTCTTAAACTAATGTCAACTTTGCCAAAATCTAGTTACCTAGTAGAAATTGCCTGCATCTATTCAGTTGTTACAATGATTGTGAGATGACTTGAAATGTTTCATCTTAAAAACATTTAAATTTGTTTGTGAACATAAATTCAGATTAGTGAGAAGAGTAAGATGATCGTAGTCAGTTAAATAATTGTGACAGTTTCCTTTTTAAACTTCATTGTTCATCCTTTTTCTGTCTTCTCTAAAAAGGAAAGAAAACAAGCAAACAAAAGGATTAAATATGTCTGCTTAATTTTTAAAATATATTCAAAATTACCTGTCTTATTAGTGTTGTCTAAAACTGTAACGTAAACCAGTTTAAAATTTTTTGTTATTTTTGGACATAGTCATATGGAATGGGAAAAAATTAAATAAGTTGAACATGTGTGGGGAAAAAGGCAAACAAAAATTGAAAATTGATGTCACTATTTTTGAAATAGGTCTATCTTTACATGACTATTAAATGCTGCCTTTTAAATTTAGTACAGACGTTAAATGTGAGGATTTTTCTTTTTATTATGAAAGAAACAAGAATACCAACAAGGAGATGCATGCATGTCACATATAACAGATTTTAGATTACGGAATGGTTATGAAATGTGGTTTTAGTCTAGAATCAGTCAGGGGTGTCCAACCTTTTGGTGCTTCTGGGCCACACTGGAAGAAGAATTTCCTTGGACCACACATTAAATACACAAACACTAACGAAAACTGATGAGGGGAAAAAAGGTTTTAAGTAAATTTACAATTTTGTGTTGGGTCAAATTCATAGCCATCCTGTTGGGCCACGGGTTGGACACCCCTGCCAGATAATAAAATGAAACATTTCTTATCAAGTAAGAAGACTCCTTCTCTTTAAGGTTATGAGAAGACCGATGATGTTTCAGAGAAGACCTCACTGGCAGACCAGGAAGAAATACGGACTATATTCATCAACCAGCCCCAGCTGACGAAATTCTGCAACAACCATGTCAGGTAGGAACTGCTGAAGGACAGTGTGGGGCCAGCTCTCGCAGCCGAGCCCTAAGGCCATCTTCCGGCCAGGATGAAAATGCTCGCTCAAAGCTTTCAGTTAAACCAGTTCATGTTGGAGAGCTTCCTGGAGGCAGTGTGAAGGGGCTACTTCTCTATCTAGCCAATAAGGAGGTGGTAGTAAGAATCGGGAAGCAGGAAGGAGCAGAAAGGATAAGTAGCTGCTTGGTGAACCCCTTTGTCTTAACCCTGGTATAGAACGGTAGGTTATTGTTTTGAGTTAACACGCTTTTTACATTTTAGAAGAGGTCTTTGCAGCTCTTCACCGAGAACTCCTTTTGGTTGAATAATCTTTAAATACTGGCTTTTGATGCTTACAGAATTTAGTATGGAGATGAGAAATGGGAGGGCTGCGAGAACTACTTCATCATCCTATTTTCATTCCAACAATAATATAAGAAGTATCTCTGGCACAGGCCCTCTTCAGTAAGTGGCTCTGGAACCAAGTGAGCACCCCCGGCACCCATCCAGTGTTTCTCCCGGGGCAGAATTCGTAGATTTGAGACACGTCCATTGAAAATGAATATTTATAACTTCAGAATCAAGAGTAACGATTCACAGTCTGGGGGTGTGGTGTGTGTCCCTTTAATTCCCTCCCTGTTTAACCGACAAGAAATCGATGTTCCCAAGACCCGAATGGTGGTGTCTGCCTGACTGGTACATCTGCCGGATGAGTGTGGAGGCCTAGCCAGGTTCCTGGAGGGGCCCCAGAGAAAATTCAGACCGAAACCCAGAAAACTCCCCACTTCTCTGAAGTTATCCAAGGAAGGCATCTCTATGTAAAGTTCCTGGTCCTGCTCAAATTGCTGATTTCCTTTTTGCAAGATTTTATTTTCCATTAACATATTATAAATGACGTTAGCTAAAGTTGCTCTTTGGTGTATGCTACTCCTAGTTATGTGAAACCGGATGATTGACCAGTGAGAACAAAAGATATGAAGCAGAGAACTGAAATCTTACTATTATTGATACACTTCCTTTCACTCCTTTTCATTTAGGTTAATGACCATTTGTAGTATTCTCTCAATTTGAAACAGAGGGCAGATGCTCATCATCTGATTTTTTATATGGTGATAATAGAATTTTGTCAGCGTTGGAGCTAATTGTGGAGTAATTTTTACGCAACTTTTCATTTTGTTTTCTAGCACTGCAAAATACAACATAATCACATTCCTCCCACGATTTCTCTACTCTCAGTTCAGAAGAGCCGCCAATTCATTTTTTCTCTTTATTGCACTGCTTCAGGTAAAGTCACATTATAAAGTCTTAGTTCAACATCACATGTTCAGATATTTAAAAATGCCCATGACCAAGCTTTTGAACCTTATCCCAACACAGAGAAATCAGCCAGTTTGGGTGGACATTTCTGGCCCCCGCTACAAACAGTGTTAGAATTTCACTGCCTCGTTAAGCTTTCTGGTTCATTTTTATCAGTTTACTTTAAATGTTTTGTAAATTCTACGTGGCAAGGATTATTCATTTGGGTGCTAAAGGAGATGGGACTTTTTCTTATAATATTAATTTATTTTAGTAACAATAAAGCTATCATTTCAGAACCTTAGAATACAAGAATTACCACTTTAAGCTTGTTTCTCTTTGAGTTAGTCATAGTCAGAAAAAAAGTTTTGTTTTATTAAAAAATAGCATACACTTATTATAAAAAGAATTAGAAAACACAACAAAATATAAAGAAAATATTTATGACTCATTCAGCCATCCAGAAGCAACTACTCTCTTAAAATCTGGGTGTACATCCTAATGCTCTGTTTTTATTTTCCCAAGCATTGGCTATTAATTTAGCTTACAAAAAGGGGATCATAGAGTACATATGTTTAATAATCTGCTTATCCATGTAGTAGCATATGGATATTTTCCTATGTGATTTATTGTGTATCTAAAATATCATTCTTCATGGTCATATGATATTTTATTATGTGGATCTGCTGTAATTTATTTAACCCATGCCCCTTTGTAGGTGTTAGTTCAACTCACAACTGCTTGCTATGAAGCTAATTAACACACTGTCCCAGCTACTTAATAGGTATGAGCAAATCACCTTAGCTGGTGTTAGTCTGCCAAGATAGTAAAATCAAGGAAGCATATTTTAAGAGGCCCTAAGATTCTGTTGTTTTTAAATGTGTTATCAACTTGCTAGTTCTCACTGGATTTTTCTTTTCTTTCCCCCTTCAAATAGCAAATACCTGATGTGTCGCCAACAGGTCGCTACACGACATTGGTTCCTCTCTTATTTATTTTAGCTGTGGCAGCTATCAAAGAGATAATAGAAGACATTGTAAGTACTTAATTCTTTCATAAATAAATGTGTTATTTTTATATACAAATTTTAAAATATTATTTAAGTATTTTAATTCTTGGCACAGGCTAATTGAGGTGCCCATTCAACTTAAAAGCATATAGTATATTCTCCCACCCCTGGAGTCAGTTTCTCTTCATTTCTATAGGATTAATACTGCAAAATGCTCATTACAGTGTTTCCTTGTATTTGTAGTTTATTAATGGAAGAAATTAATTCAAATTTAATAATTGGCTTAGAGAGAAAAATATATTTGACCATAATTTTTAATTATGTTCAATTTTCAATTTGCACATTAATTTCGAGTTAAATGGAAACTCCAAACTATCTAATTGTAAGAGGCTTTATTGTGTTTTTTATTTTTAAATTTATATGCCCTAGTTTTCACCTCGTTAAATACCTATAATTCCTTTTAATCTTCTTTGAGTAGTTCTAAGTTTCCTTTTCTTTTATCTTATTTTATTAAAAGAAAGTAACAGCAAATTTTCTATTTTTATTTTTTCTGCAGTAGCAGAGAAAAGGGGAAGTCAATTTCCCCTTTATAAAGTACATTCCCCAAAATAAACTCAGGCTTTTCTTTTTCTTCTATTTTAACTGTTATTTTAACTACCTTAATTGAGGAAACCAGTATTTTTTTCAATGCCCTTCAAATAATTTGCTTGTCGGGAATGACCTTTTGTGAAGCCTTAGGCAAGTCGGATGGTAAAGGGAGGAAAGGCCATTCTTCAGAAAGCTCTGATTTAAAGTTGTACAAACATCATTATTATGGCCGCGTGGGATCAGATTGGGATCTATCTCACTGAGAACACATGAGCCATAGCACCACTGTACCCATTAGGCATGGGTCAGCCGACCGTTTGGATCATCAGACTCAAAAACATCCAAGTGTCTAAGAGTACGAACAGAGGTTGCTGGTGCGTGCACACGCTTGGGTGTAAAACTTCCTAGTCCTCCTGGCTGGAAATAGCATACTGTTGGGGACCACTCGCTGAAAATTTCACGGGCTCCCTTCTCACTTGTACAGTTCCACAAGACTTACCAGCTTTTCAACCATGGTTGGACTGGGTACTCCTTCAGGGTTGGCCTCTGCAACAGTTCTGTGTCTTTCTTTGCCTTTTATACTTCCTTTTCTTTCTTTGTTTAACCTAGTTTTCACTGAGCATCTAGTACTTACTAGGCATTGTGCTATTGTTTTTACAAATGCCTTTCTCATTTAATTCCTTCAATAACTTTGAAAGTTGGATATTAACCCCATCTTACAGGTAAGGAAGCTGAGGCTTGGAGAGGTCATGTAACTTGCCCAAGAAATTGATAGAATTTCTACCCCATCCGTGTGCTCTTCCCCTTTATTTCTGTGGCAAGTCACTAGCAATACTATTAGTAACAGTTAGTGAACTTTGGGTTCCATGTCCTTGCTTTGTGTCCTTTATTAAATCTTCTAACAACCCTTTAAGGAACAAATGATATTATCCCCATTTTACAGATGAGGGTGAAGAGGAACAGAGTAGTAGGTAACTTATCCAAGGTCACGCAGCTATTTAAGTGTGGCTGTCAGAATTCAGACAAGGCTCCAGACCCCTTTCTTATAATCATTGCTCTATACTTCCTCTCCTATCTTTATCTTTTTTTATTTAAACACATTATTTATATTTATTTTTAGAGAGAAAGGAAGGGAGGGAGAAAGAGGAGGGAAACATTGATTGGTTGCCTTCTGAACACACCCAGACCAAAGACTGAACCTGCAACCAAGGCGTGTGCCCTGACTGGGAATCAGACTGGTGACCTTTTGGTTTGCAGGATGATGCACAACCAATTGAGCCACACCAGCCAGGGCCTTTTGTTTTTTCCTTTCCTTAGCAAAACTATAAGCTCTCTCGCTATGATTTTACTACCCCTTTCTATGAAAATGCATGGGAATCAGAATGGTAGCCAAGAAGGTTTTTTTGGTCTTGTTATTCCTTTTTATTTTTTAAACAAAACCCCTATTGATGTGGTGCAATAATTGGGTACTATTAGAACACAGCTAATTACACAGTTTCTGAAGGAAGTAATATTAGTATTGTGGGGTAATCATAGTATCATTTGAAGTTGTTTTCTAATAAAATAAGTGTTAAGAAATGGACTAAAAATGGTCTGTAAGATTGGTTTAACAAGTTTATATCAAGGCATATAAGGTGATGGAAAGTTTGAAATATTCCATCCTAGAAAAGAAAATAATAATAGATTAGATAGATGGACAAAGAGTATCTTCATCAGTAGCTATAATGAATCCATATGTTCCTTTATCCATTCAACAAAAATATATGAAGCAGTACTTAGATGGCAGGCACTCAGAGTAGTTGTGCATGAAGATGTATTAATACACCTTCATAGATGTGTATTACTGCAGCATTAAACTTTTGCTGCAGTAATAGTCACATCACAGAAGTCAGTGGCGTAAACATGAGCTTGCTTTTCATGTCTCAGACACACTGCAGGTTGGTGTTGGGGAGAGAAGAGCAGGCAGCAGCTGTGTTCATATAGTCACTTGGGGTTGCAGCTGAATCTAGGCTTTGCCATGTGGAATGTTGGTCGTCATGGGAATAGGGGAAGAGAGAATGGAGATCTCATTTATTCTATGTTTTGGCCCAGAAATGGTGCATGTCACATCTGCTGTCAGCGTAATACTAGAACTAGTGACATACAGAAGGGAGGTACAATCTCCCAAGTTCATACAAGTAGAGGAAAGCTGGATATTGATGAAGACTCATAATTATGTATACCATTCTTATATCAATGAATAAAACAGAGCTTGTGTTCTAGTGAAACTTCCTTTATATTCTGTTAAACATTTTTTAAAATTTTAGAATAAAGCATAGTACCAAATGAGATATGTCCTTACTTGAAAATGCTGTAAAATTGATGGAGAGATCTTCATTTAATAAAAAAGGTGCTTCCTGTCAAATGTCAATTCTTATGGTCAGGGTCAAGGTTGTTTGTTTAATTAATAATATTCACCACTAGGCCCTGGCTGGTATGGCTCAGTGGATTGAGTGCCGGCCTACAAACCAAAGGATCTCCAGTTCGATTCCTAGTCAGGGCACATGCCTGGGTTGTAGGCCAGGTCCCTGGTACAGGGCACTCAAAAGGCAACCACACATTGATCTTTCTCTCCCTCTCTTTCTCCCTCTCTTCCTCCTCTCTAAAAATAAATAAATGAAATCTTTAAAATAATAATAAAATATTCACCACTAAAAATATGTCTTCTTTGCTATAAACTTGTTAACTTAAACACTGATAAGTTTTATTCATCATGAAAAAAATACTTATTTAAAGTCTACAAGGTCCAGAGATCAAATACTGAGCATATGCTAGTGAGTAAAAGTAACCCTGATGGAGCCTGCAGTCTAGTACAGGAGACAGACATTAACGGAGTAACCATGCCAGCCAGTGTGAGAATTAAATGAGGCACATGAGGTCCTCAGATGGTGTCGAGTGTATAGAAGCGCTGAACATATGCTAACTGTATTGTCATCATCCAAAGATCGTCTTAACTAAAATGTAGAAACTGGATTGGAAGGAAAACAGAGAAGATCTAGGTACACTTATTAGAAGAATATTCTAGGAGCAAGTATGAAAAAATGAAGATATTGTAGACTAAGTGGTATGGTAAAGATGAAGAAATATGGAAAAATTAAGTCAATGTATGTTTAGGAGTAAATTGACCAGACTTAATTAACATCATTTGACATGCTACATGTCCTAGTTATTTTGTTCATATTCTGTCTCTAACCACTAGCATGTAAGCTTCATGACAGCAAGAGTTTTTGTCTCTTGTTCATTGATGGATCCTCAGCTATAGTAACAGCGCCTGACACTTATTAAGTATTTAGTAAATATTTATTTTTTAATATAATCATATAATATGTGGTTCTTTTTTTCAGATTTTATTTATTTATTTTTAGAGAGAGGGGAAGGGAGGGAGAAAGAGAGGGAGAGAAACATCAATGTGTGGTTGCCTCTTGCGCATTCCCTACTGGGGACCTGGCCCGCAATCCAGGCATGTGCCCTGACTGGGAATCAAACTGATAACCCTTTGGTTCACAGGCCGCACTCAATGCACTGAGCCACATCAGCCAGGGCTAGTAAACATTTGTGGAGTGAAGAAATGAATAATTGACTGGGAGGTAGAGGGAGAAGGAAGTACAAGGATGACTGTCAGGTTCGTGGTTGGTATGAGTAGATAGTATCTGGTTCATTGTCTGAGACAAGGGCAAAGTCTTGGGGGTTAAAGTCATAGATTGTTTTTAGACATAGTTTGACATGCCCAAGGAGGCAACTAGATACAACTCTCTGGGGCCCAGATGAAGAGTCTTGGCTGGTATATATTTATGTATTGGTTATCACTGGAATTGCAGGTATGAATGAACTAAGAGAGTACAGAGTGAGAAGCAAAGAGGGCAAGAGAATAAGCCTTCCAGAATTCTACCACTGAATTACCAGCAAGGAGACAAAGAAGGAGGGGCCGGGGTGCAGGAACACCTGGATAATGGTGCAACAAGAACTGCCTAGGGAGGGAAGAGTTCCCAGAAGGAGGATTGGTCAATATCGCATACTTCAGAATTCTAAAGTTCATGGAGCTGTTTACATAGCACAGTTTCTTGGTGCACTGTCAACCAAATATTGAAAATATTAAATAATTCACTAGCTCTCAGTGGTATTAATGAATTCTGATTACAGAACAGTGGAGGTATTTGAACTCAGAGAATAACTATATTAATTTTTCTGAACTACTACTTTTAGAAGGAGTAATGATCTTTTTAGGACACAAAGATGCTTTTTTTTTGTAGTCATAAGATTAAAATCTGCCTGTCTGGGCGGGTCCTTATGTGTATTCAGTACAGTTGTCTTGACAAGTAACCTAGTTTACTGAGGTGGAAAGGTTGAGGAAAGAGATGCTTTTGTACAAGAATTCTCTGTATATGGAAAGAAATCTTCAGGAACTCCTTAGGTTTCACGAAGATTAAATTTCCTGTAGAAGTGGAATGTTTCATTAATTAGCTTTTATTTGTCTCCTTCAGGTGAAAGTCTAACTATTATATATCGTAGATGTGCATTGTTTTGGAAACATTTGCACCTGCTCTGAATGTCTAATTTTACCTTGAATCATTATTTCAGTTTAAAATTTATCTGTGGTTCCTTCTGATTTTAAGATCTTTATTAACAAACAAAAATGAGTAAGCATTTTAGAGTTTTTCAGTTACAAAATATGTTCTGCAGAAGCTACAAATTTAACAGAACTTTAAAAAAAATTCAGTTAAGAATATTTGCTGGCAAATCATGTGCTTTCTTTTGCTAGCACTGCCTTGCCTATTAAAAGTCTCCATTATTATGCTTTTATTAGTGAGAGTTTTATTCTGAGAAAGAATTGTAGTGTGTTCCTGCATGTGGATGTGGCAAGAACTGTGTTCAACAAGCCCTCCACGGAGGCATCCTGAATGCTCATTTGCATTTCGTGCAGTTCTGGGGCTGACTATTGAGATGAAGTGAGCTCACACTGCTGGCCATCAAGCCACTCCTCCTGAGTGCTGCTGTGTCTCAGAGGAGTGCTGATCCACAGCTCCAGGCTTTTCTCTTAGAAAGTGTTTTCATATGTGCATTGTGGTCCTAAAAACCCTGTTTCTTCTCAATGGAAAACTTCAGAACGCATTTGCTCTGCATTTGTTCCATCCCACCTTACATAAGCCAGGCATGTGCAGCTAAATCTGACCATGGGCTTTATATGATAGAATCTTTGAGCACAGTGTGCTTTGCACTCAACACTTTTCTCCATTGTCACCAGAGACTGAAGTGTTTGTCACACGCGATGCTGTAAATTTAGACAGATGCCGTGGAAAATCTCTAGTTTCCCCTGGTCAATCAAATTCTCTCCTTTCCTCTGGTCTCTTGTTTCTTTTTCTTACTGTTGTAAAACTTTTACTTATGTAACTCTTCCAATTTAGCCACCTAGACATATACCAGCTCACCTGTTTGCCGTTTATTTATTGATCTATTTCAGTGCTTTTGAGAGGAAGAAGAGTAGGATCCTGTGATCAGTGGCTTGTGATTTGGGAGGATGGTGGCTCTTGCGGAGCAGTTGATGGAAGAGGTTTTATGCAGCAGATGTATTTGTTTCTAGTCTCTGACACATCCGCACGTCATGAAATTATAGAAGATATACTCAGCTTAATTAGATAATCGATTTCATAATTTGAAAATATCTCAGTACCATTATTAAATGATAGGTATAGTAATTATCTTACACAGTCTTTTCTAAGTGAGTTATTTAAGCAAAAGACTAGGTCAGCCTTTCAGCTTAAACTCTCCTAATACATTAAAATTTCAGTCTTACCTACATGATAATGTAAGATCTTCTGAGGACCACACACCTGTTCTCCCAGGAAAGGCCTGTTGTACAGAAATGCTGTGGATAGCGCTGTTTTAAAATTCCTGAGAAGGAAAGGATAAAAGCCTTGAGAAACATAAATTAAAGAAATCTCTTTTTGTGTGTGTAGGGGTGCTATTTTGTTTGATTCATCTTATTCACAGTTTTTGTTTTTGCTTTTAAACTTTAGAAACGACACAAAGCTGATAATGCAGTGAACAAGAAACAGACACAAGGTAGGAATTGTACAATTTATTTCTTGCATCTGTCAAATGCACTCCTAGTAATATAAATAATCACTTCAGTTCGATGTAATTCCATTGAAAACACTGTATATCTCTGAAGTTTTTGTTCCAGTGCAGATTCTTGCTTTGCAGCATTTATTAGCATGATACTTAAATTTGCATTAGAGTGATTTACAGTGGCAATACTTTTGAAAAGTAACATTTGTAGCATATTTAAGTACCTCATCGCAATGTACTCTGAAGCACTGTCTGTAACATCTGCAGTGGTTTTGACAGTATTGAATGCTGCTTAATGTCTTTGTTTTGCTTGTGATCTGTAGCTGTTACTCTAGAAAAGATTTATAGAAAATAACCAGATGCGACATTGTGTGGGTAAAAGGTATGTTGGGAGCACTTTGATTATACCGTACATGCAGATGATATATGCTCCATAAATAAATAAAATTCTTAAAACCAGGCCAGCTCCAGAAGGTACACGGCGTTGTGACATGGCTCTTTTGTTGTGCGTCTCATTTTGATGCAGCCCAAAACCTTCCACGCAAGCAAATAGACCACTACGCTCTCAGCTTTTTAATACATTCCCAGGGACATGTGAGGTAGGCATCATGCTCCATCCCCAGGCTTGCCCCATCTGAAAGTCTCATCTCTCTGAGAAGGCCCCGATGTGTGGAGGATCACACAGACATGTCTGCCAAAGTTAGCTGGTAATTAAAAACAGTATTTTTTTTTTTTTTGCCAATCTGATATTTGTAGGATCCTCTAAAGTACCCTGTTTCTCTCTCACCACCTTCCACCAAGGGGATTATCTGCTGATTTTTGATACATTTGAGGAAGCTAAATTTATTAAAGTGTCACCTAATAAGTTAACGAAGTATTTACATTATGTTTTTTCCTGTGGGACATAATGAAAAAATATAAGGTGGGAACTAGATAAAAGCACAAAGTAAAAGGTGATTTTGTGTGGAAAATGGAGGATCTGGGTTACATGATCTCAGCGTCTCTCTAGATCTTGTGGCAAATTATGGTTCCTAAGTCAAATGCTTTATCAGTCAAGAAGGAGAGAAAATGGGGGGGGTGGTAACCTGAGCTACACTTGAATTTTGGGGAGGACATTGGATGAGCAGAAGCACGTGGAGAAGACATTACCTGTGGGCTGGGTGAGACATCCCATGAGGTTACCCTGAACAGAGATGAAGAAGGCTAATGAGCTGCTTTTTGGAACCCTCATTAGAGTCTCAGATGAAACAGGAGATTCATATCAAAGGGAAGCTAACACATGATGGAAAGGTAGGCCAGCGTCAGATTTCACAGCACCTGCAGTGCCAACCCAAGGGATTCTGACTTTTCTCGTGTATGCCGACTAACTGTTGAAGGTTTACAAGCCAAAAGAGACAGGATGAACGTGCAGATTGAAAATGGGGAGCAGGACAGATTCTAGAAGGAGGCTCTTAGAAGTCTGGGAACAGAGTTACTCCAGGAAGGTGGGAAGGGAAAACCACAGGAATTGAAAGGGAAAATCCCAGATGATTCAGGTGCCGGTACAATATTTTTGGCAATATGCAGTTTTTGCATTTGTTGCCATGCTGGTCAGAATATTCAGCAACAGCTTTTGAACCAGTAATATGTAATTATTTTAATACATAAAGGATCTTGCAGCTGAGACCTCCAATCTTCAGGGATGGGCAGTTATTTATTTCCAAGCCTTGGCCCAAGAAGTCATTGGACAGTAAAAGAGTAGCTGTCACACGTATGATTCTTTCAGGCGTCGCACCTTGAACTGATATGATCTGCTTTTTTCTAGATATTTACCTACTTCCCAAAAAACTCTTTTGTCTACCATTCAGAGAAGCTATTCTTTCTTGGCTTTCATTCTTGGTTTACCAGTTCACCGTGGATAAACACGATTAGCTCTGCAGCTGTAAAAGAATAGATGAGTGAGACAGAAGGCTTATATAAAACTCATGTCAAAAATAAAATATCAGGGCTTAACAGCCATAAAAACCATTTTCACAGAATGCTTGGTAACCCCCTCTGTAAGAAGCTATGGCTTTCGGTTTGATACTTGAAACTGTTTTCTGAGAGAAGGCCTTTTTTTCCTTTGTCCAGTGTGAGTATCACTCGTCTTTTTGATTTTGTAATTGATAGGCGATAATAGAAATGTTGGTGGAGGATACTGTTTGCTGTCACATAACTCAAGTTGCATAACATGAAAGCCATCTGTTGCCATTAGACGAGAGTGAACTTGAATTTGCTTTGCCAAATTCAGGCAGGAGTGGGTGTAGCAGTGGGAAGGGGGTATTTTTGACAGATAACTAATTTTTGACAAATATTTGAAGTATTAAGCTTAAAATTTAATTTTTTCAATGTTTACCAAGATGGTATAATGTGTAAAAGGATACCTTTCCTTCAGATTCAAGTAGTAACCCTTCTGTATTCTTAGAGAAATGAATATTTCCTCTTATTTGGCATTGAGGCACTCAAGTGACTTTTTTCTGTCATTCCCTAACAACTTCAGACTTATAAGTTTATAATTTCATTTCTAATCATTTAACTGTAGACTGATGCCTGTCTAATACCTCATTTTTACCAACGAATGCACTCAGCCGTGCATCATATTACGGATTTTGTACCTAACTCAGGTCTTCATAAACGTTACATTTTGAATCTGTTGTCAACACTTCTGAAAACAAGCCATTTCTTCTCCTAGAGGTATATACTTTGGTTAGATACATGGTTCAGTGAGCTGGCAAGTTCAAAATGTTGTGTTGTTCTCTGAGCATGTGGCTGTTGAGGGAGGGCAGAGTAAATTGATGCTCAGAAGCCCAGGGAATACAAGTGAGTCTTGAAGAGTTACGTGGCCCACTCATCCAATGAATCACGACCACGTTTCTTGGCTCCTCTCCTTTAGTTGTGTGCTGGAGTGCCGGTACTAGGTAGCAACCCTGCAGAGGGCACGTCCAGCCTTTTACTCATCCCTGTGCTCCCTGTAGCTCCTCGCCCAGGGGCTTGCCCTTTGCAGGTGTTCTGTGCGTGCATGGGGAATGAGCAGGTGAATGAACCACTCTCTGTACAGATGCTTGAGTACAGATAACAAAGGAAGAAGAAATCAGACATAAAAGGAGCCTTCTTGAAAATGCATTATCTGGGGTGTGAGCAAGATGAAAAGCAATATTGTCATAACACTGTGTCCCAGACTACTTCTCAAGCACTGATGATAATACACTGATGGGGCAGATGTTCTAGCCACCCCCTTCCCCGTTGTGCTGAAGTCATCATCACATCATTTTACCCTGCTGTGCCTCCTGCGAACACCATGCTGTGTCCACGTACCAAGTCCATTACCCAGAGCCCCAGAGCACTGCCATGTTCAGAATGCCCCAGCTTTCCTTGCATCTCAACCAACCTTCGTTCTCTCTGATCTCATCCCTGGTGTGTAACACACTCTCCGTGTGTGTAACACACGCCGCAGGCAGTCTCGCACTGTTTTCCCTGAACTGGGTTGTTCTGCCAAATTTCACTTGGCAGGAATTTGTAATTGTAAATTCATAATGTTTGTTGTAATATATAAATTGAAGCCAATCCCCACGTGAAAGTATTGTGGTTGAGTTGGGTCTCTTTTTAAATTGTAAAGATGTGCTTCTATTTCTTACAAAGTACTGCTGTGGCTGGTATGCCCATGTTTCAAGGGGGATGGTGGTTTCACATAGAATCACGATATGGAGGCCTGGGAAATGATGGGGTTCAGGCACAGGCTAAGAAGGGTATTTGGGAAAAATTAAAATGCCCCCTGATGGGCTAAATTTGCTTTTACAAAATCCCAGGTTTGGATACACTCGCTGCAGAAAGGTGTGTATACGTTCTGCAGGTGAGAATGCCTGAGAGACCCGGCTATGACATCTGACAGCTCAGTGGTCACCTGCTTTAATGTTGTGATTAAATGAGGGCCGCCCTTACTACAATCAGACTGTTTAACACCTTGTCATATTTCGATAGCAGGCATTAGAATAGAACAGGTCTTTATTTAAGAAGGCAACTTTTCCCTGTTTTCATTTAATTGAGGAAAAGGCAGCATGAAATTCTTTTCAATTAGGCACATAGCTAAAAATAATGGATCTCACTTCCACCTACATCTTCCTTTCACAGCCTTTTCAAAAGTGGAATTAAGTTGGTGGTGGCTGATAGCCACCAACGAGGCCCCTCCCCTGCAGGGCACACCCTTGCTTATCTCCCACTGCAAACCACTTTACCTTTAAAGTCCTTGGTGAAAAAGGCGTTGAGTTGGTGTGGTTTGAATATGTTTTAGGCTATAAACCTGAAATGACCTACTAACAGGGCTCAGGGCTCGTCTGGTTCCTGTTCGTTCCAGTGCTGTACGAGGGAGCCAGGGCATTATGCTAAGGGCCTGAAAATAGCAGCGCTTTCCTGGCTCGGTGGAAAGGCGGGTGTCCTGCCTTTTTATCTCCATCTCTCTTTTCATTCAGTGATCCTGAACATGAGCTCTGCCTCACCTACATCAACTTAATTGTGAAGAGCTCTTTAAAAAATATTTGATCCCATGATCTTAAAAATTGGGCTTCAAAACTGAGCACATATATGGCCTAAGTAATTTTGGACACCTATAAGATTAATGTTTTCAAATTATTCCAAAGATCGTAGGATTATACAAGTTGAACTGGTTAGATATTTTCAACAGTCACTGTGGATGGAGAGGAGGTATTTATTTGTGGGAAAATATAACCCTAGATTGTTTTTAATTTGGCCTATAAATAAAAGTGGCACACAGAGGAGCAAAACCTACTAAGGAAATTTAAGGACATAAAGTGAAAGAATAAAAGCAAGTGTGATTCAAAGTTACATTTGTTATTTTACTTCATTAACTCTTACTGAACATCTACCTTATGTAAGAGCCAGTACAGGGAAAAAAAAACAAAAACAAAAACAGTCTTCATTCTTCCTAAAGGAATTATATCTGGTAGGGAAGGTAAGATGCTCACTCATATTTAATGCAAGACAGGGAAGCTAATAAGGGCCACATGAGAGAAGTGGGGATTCAGGAAACCATTTGTGAGGTTCTTGAAGGACAGGTGGAATTTCAATAAGCAAAGCTATTGGGTTGATAGCAGTGGGGAGTGATCCAGCAGGAAGTGGGAAGTCATGAGATATATTCTTGAAAGAGCAAGTATTCTATTTTGACTAGAGTATAGTCCGTATGTCAAAGAGCAATGGGAAGGGATGGGAAGCCAAGTTACAGTCGTATTTTGCAGGCTTTTGAAAGCCAGGGTGAATAACCTGGAGAGAATGACTCAAGTGTGTGGCTAGGTTCCCAGTTGTACTTTTGAAAGAAGAACATGAAAGGTAGATAATTAGGGAGGGGGACCGGTGCAGCAAGGATGAGAAAACAAAGGGAAATACACGATGGATAGATCCAACTGGATGTGGCAAAGGCAGGAAAACCTGCCAAACACCAAATGCTGCTGAAGCAGAGCAGGACCAGGAGTGCAACTCTCACTGAAGCCAGCGTTTAAGGAGGAACATTTTATCCCCGGAGTTCCAGTTCTTAACAGCAGACAGCAGCTATGAAGCTGGGGAAACTGAAGCCCAGTGCAAGGAACGGTAGAATAAAAGTTGATTGGTTGAGGCAGTGGAGGGAGATTTTCCTTTCAAGAAATCGCTCAGTGAAGTAAAGGGAAAGGTGAATGATTCATGACTCTGTGAGCAGGATTGAGAAAGAACATGTCAAGAAAAAGATCAAATCAGCACGTGATCTTATCTCGGTGATCTGATACAGCTTACCCCCGTGATCTGATCACACCAGCTCACTGCTTCTCAAACAACTTTCTGGGACTTCACCCTAGATTGCATGTAGGCCTGGCATGGTGAGGGCCATGGTGAAGAGCTCTATAAGCGAACTGATAGAAGTGGCGTCAACTAACTGAATATCTCTATGCAGAATGTGGACAAGAAGAGAAATCAGGAAGTTCCCTTCGTCTTTTGTGTGAGTGGACTCCAAGCAGATTGCTGTTTCATTTGGACCTTTATAGGCAAGTTTACTCAGAAGAATTTGGTGCAGCGTCTGTTTGTGCCCCGATGAGATCTTTGCCTTAAAATCGTCTTTGGAAGGGCCTCCCCGGTGACTGAATTGGTGCTTTAGTATGGGTAGGCTGGTTTTCCTTCTTTGCCCAAAACCATAGTCTCAGCTGTACTCTTCTTGGTGCACTGAAGTTTCCCTTCAATGCTTACTCCTACGGAGGAATTGGACCATACTGCCTTGTCTGTGGTTTCGCTGTCCTCTGTCACATGGGTAGCGCCTAGTGTCCTTTAGGACATTTTGCCTCCTGTAACCCACTTCAAGAAATGGCTGGATTGCCCAGTGACTTTCAGGAATGGCCTCGGAGGTGGACCATTTTGATTGCGGCGGAGCCCGTGTTAGACTTTACATGAGTGCCTCCACCTGCGCAGTCGGTCGAGTCCTGAGAGACTGCTTATTTCTGCAGAGCCTTTGATTAAGGAATTCCAAGCCAGCTCTGACAGAATGTTTTCATTTCAAAAAGGAAACCCATTACAACAAAGCTGTTAAGTAGTATCCTGCTAAAGTGAAAACAGGTTATATTTGAGGTATTTGTTTAGAGTCTGAGCTCTCCCTTGCATACTGTCAGGCTAATTAGACCTGTAGGAACTACAGCAGGTGCATTTGACTGGAACTGGGGAGAGGTGGAGGAGTTTTGCATTTAAAAGAATAGGCTCTTAAAACACCATGGGACAGAATATTCTGATCATTTTTTCACAGCTTGTTCTCTCTGCTTCACCAGGTACCACTAATCATCTCCTCCAGGGTTACCCTTTTGAACTCTCAAATTCTGGAGGTATAAAGTCAGTATACTTTTGGCTCAAGAAAGCTAAAAGCTCAGCAAAGGACCCGGGATCATTACTTGCTTCCTCTAACCTGGGTTGAGCTGGGTCAGAGGAGGTCAGTGATTAAAAATAACCAGGCTGCTATTTCAGCTCACCAGCATAATACATGTTACCGTTTATTTTAATTGTCCTACAGTTGGATGTTTAGGAACCAGTTCCAAAGTAAAGACAGCAATGAATTATATGATTGACCTTTATCTTTGGCCAGTATTGAAGCCTTGATTTGTACAGAAAGCTGCTACATGTGGTGAGCTGATTGTTAAATTCACCAGAATTCTGTATCATGTTCTGTATCTTAAGATGGCTTAGGCCTCAAGTTTAAACAAGCTAGGTACTTCTTCCTTTACTTCTGTATTGCGGTTTTGTATTTCCGGAAAAGACGAAATGGATGGTGGGATTGGTAATGGGTAGACACGTACCCTTGGGCCTACCAAGAAGCCTCCAGGTGATGCAGAGGTGGCAGGTCCCTGGACCAGATGCTGAGGAGCAGGTGTCTGAAGTACATTCAAAGAAACGTTCCTCTGCTTAGGCAGAATCTAACACAGTAGGGGCATAAGGGCAATTCACACTTTGATTAATCCACCGTCACCATCAGAATAAAAACCAAACGCCCATCAGATTGACAAAATGCAAATGACTGAAAACAATTTGTGCTTCTCTAGGTTTATAGTCAGTGGAGCTTCGTACTTGGCTACTGAGGGTGTGGCTTTCTGTAGATTCCTAGGGAAACGCCCTGGTTGTTTCTGATAAAAGTATGAATGCAAATGCCCTGGAGCCATGGATGTTCCTTTTGGGATCCTGTCCCACAGAATGCAATCATGTCAACATATTTCAGTGTTGTTTGAGGGCTTAGAAAAGAAATTGAAGTCTGAATCTCCATCAGGAATTGGGGAGTTGAATACATCATATACTATGATATAGCTGTGTGGGAAACAGAGTTGTTTTACAGCTGGATGGAAACAGCCCTTTGCTTATCTCGGGCACCCCTGGAAGTAGGATGCTGAACCTGGGCCAAGATAAGGACAAGGTGGACTGGGTGGTGATTTATAATGTGCACTACAGGGTTTGACACTCCCCCTGGAGGTACCTGAGACCAATTTCTGCACTTCATTTAAGGATGTATACAGATTGATGACTTAGCTGGTTTAACATATTACACAGTTTGGACTGGCTAATTGACTAAGGGGTATAAATTAGCCATGGAAATTTTTTCCCAGCCTTCCCCAAATTAAGATTTATTGTACTTACAGTGAAGACTCAAAGTCCATGTTACAGCATAATGATAAGGGACCCTGGGGAACTGTGCCTAGAAGTTTCTCAGGCACCTGATGCTTGGCTGGGCTTTCTGTTACCTGCCGTACCATACCCTCTACTTTCATTAAAGTTCTGTGAATACATTCTGGAGTTTAACCTAGTGACTCCATTCAGTTACTGTGTTTGACCCATTGTAATGGATGCACCAGGTAATGGGTTGTTTTTTAAAAATCAGTTAAGCCTCTGCACTGTGTCCTGAAAGCATGTATAGTAAGAGGAAAACCAAGTGGCAGAGAAATACATTTTTCCAAGGAAAGAAAAAAGATTCATACATACATGTTTGTCTAGAGAAAGGTGTTGTATGAGGATGCATCAATTTCTATTCCTCCCCTTGAGCAAGTGGCATGAGATCAGTTGAGAATGTCAGCCTTTTCCTTTTGTACCTCTCTTTGGCTTGTTGCAAACATAGCATTGATTTTAGTAGTTTGGCAGAAAATGTTGTTGGTTGAATATGTATGTCGAGTATTTTAGACTCAGGAAGTTTTGCAGTAAGACATATTTCCCAGTGATCTCCTCAGCAATGACTTGAGAGGGAAAGTCTGGGTGGAGACTGGGGAAGAGGTGAGTAGGAGAACATGCGCAGGGCTGGAGGCAGAGGTCCCCTGGGAGACAGCATTAGGACAGGTCCATAGAGAGGGAGGTACAGAAAGGTAGTTAGGGACAGGCAGCAGAGGCTCGAATGTGCAGAAAGAAGTGATGGATGGTTGAGGGGAAATGAGCAGCTATGGAAGATGGAGAAGTGAAGCAGGCTTGTGGATTGTGTTCCACAGTTTTGTGAAAGTGCCGCTGGTTTTCTCCCTTCTAGTGGAGCGTAGTCTGCCAAATTGGGAGAGCCTGTGGGACCCTTCTGCCCTGCGAAGTGGAACCCGGTAGAGTGGTTTTAGGTATTTTTAGATGTGAACTAGCAATCATCTGCAAAGTGGCAAGGATGGATAGTTGAGATTACGGAGTGGGAAGGGGTGGCCCTGAGCTGACATCAGGGGACAGGCATGTGGGCGCGTCCGAAGGTTACATAACTGTTTGCAACTGTTCACTCTGGAATCGTTTCAGAACCTTGTGAAACAGACAAGTCTATTTTAAGCAAATGTTTAAATAGTTTTATCAACATCTTTTTATGTAGCTGTTATTTATTGTAATCACATATCACAAGATTTATTATTTTAAGTATACAGTTGTTTTTAGTGTGTTCACCAGCTTATGTATGCTTGTGTATGTAGTTCCAGCATATTTTCATCAACCCCATACATGGAAGTAATCAATCCCCATTCCCTCTTCCATGAGTCCCTGATGTCCACACAACTACAGCCTGTCTCTATGGATTTGTCTGTTTTGGACATTTCATATAAATGGAATTGTATAATGTATAGCCTTTTGTGTCCGGCTTATTTCACTTAGTGTAACTTCAAGATTCATTCACATCGTAGCATCCATCAGCACTTTGTTCATTTTCATGGCTGGGTAATATTCCATTGTACAGATATACCACATTTTGTTCATTCATTCATTAGTTACGTTGTTTCCACTCTTTGGTTTATGAATAATGCTATAATAAACATTTTTGTACAAGTTTTTGTGTAAACATATGTTTTTAGTTCTCTCAGATAAATGTTTAGGAATAGAATTTCTGGATTGTATGGTAACTCTGTGCTTAACTTTTTGAGGAGCTGCCAAAGTATTTTCCTATTAAGCCGTTTTTTCTAATACCATGTAAATGTCATTTTAATTTTTTTAAAGATTTTATTTATTTTTAGAGAGAGGGGAAGAGAGAAAGAAAGAGAGAGAGAGAAACATCGATATGTGGTTGTCTCTCACACACGCCTCACACTGGGGACCTGGCCTGCAACCCAGGTGTGTGCCCTGACTGGGAATCGAACCAGTGACCCTTTGGTTCACAAGCCAGCACTCAGTCCACTGAGCCATACCAGCCAGGGCATCATTTTTATTATGAGATTTACTAGGGAGCAGAGTTGTACCTTTAGTAAATCCATGTGACTGTTACTATGGTTTCAAATGGTCCTGAACATATAACACCAGTGGATCCATCTCTTCATCCAGCAGGTAACTACTGAGCACCTTTGTAAGCCTGGGGATACAGCAGTGAGCAGAGTAGAGAAGGCTCCCATTGTCACAGATCTCACAGTCTGGGGGAGGAGGCAGCCCTGATATTAAACCCGTCCACTAAACATGTAGTAAAGCTGTGGTCCGTGCTCTGAGGGAAAAGTGCAAGGAGTTCATGTATACTTGGGGTTAGTGGCAAAGAAGTGGATGTCAAAATATGTCCCCTGATAAGTGATGTTAAAGCTGAGATCTGGAAAATACGTAGAAGTTATCTAAGTGAAGATGGAAAGAAAGCATATTTTAGTCATTGAAACATGTGCAATGGATTTTAAACAGGAAGGTGTGGGGAGAGAGTAGAGTAGTAATAGGAGGTAGAAATGGAGAGTAGGCAGCAGCTGCTTCATCAAAGGCCTTGTAGATGTTTGGACTTACTTTGTGAGCTAACAGAAGTCAGTTGACAAGTGTTAAGCAGGGGGTGAACTAATCTTGTGTATGTATGTCTGTATGTAAGGATGCATGTGTGCACATAGATGGATAAATAGGGGTACCTCAGAATACATAATGACTATCCACATGCAAAATCATTATAATAGTCGCTATGGTAGAAACTAAATTTGAAAGAGATGAAGAGTGAATGCAGGAACCCAGTGTGGCTAATGCAGACCTCCAGGTAGGAGCTGATGGGTGCTTAAAATAGGGGTGCTGCTGTGGGTGACAGTGAAGACCAAAGGGAATCGACAGAATTTGGCATGCTTGGACATTGTTTAGTTAGTAAAAATTATTCTCAATTTTCAAAGGTTTTATTTTTGAACAATAGCAAAAGAATTTAAAAATAAAGAGATGAACAGTGAATAGGCATAAGAGCATAATAAAACTGCCAAAATCATAATGCAGCATTGTTCATAGAAATTAAGTTGCTTAGAAAGTATTGCTACAGAAAGAACAATAAAGCAACAAGAAGGAAATACCTACCACCCTAACTAATAAGTGAATTTAACAAAATGTCAATGACAAGGTCATTGTACAAAAATTTAATACATTCCTATATACTACCAGTGACCAATCAAAAAATGGAATAAAGAATACCATTTACAGCATAAGATAAAATATCAAATATCAAGAAATAAATCTTATGAACAATCCATTCAGTGAAAACTATAAAAACGTATCTGAGAGAAATTAATGAAGGCTTAAATAAAATCAGAGCTGCAGCTTATCCATGAATTAAAAGATGTGATCCCCAAATCAAAATCCTGGGAGGCTTTTTTTGTTTGTTGTTTTTGCTTTTTTAAGAATTGACAATATGATTCTAAAATTTATATGGAATGCAAAGAATTTAAATAGCCAAAACAATATTGAAAAAAAAACAAAGTGGGAGGACTTACACTTCCTCAACTCAAGACTTACCATAAAGTTACAGTAATCAGAATGGCATGTAATGGTGTGAAGATATGCACATTGACCAATGGAATAAACGGAGCCCTGGCAAAAATCCACCTTACTACCTTGTCAGTTTAATGGGGGAAGGAAACACCTTTTAAACAAAGTCTCAGGTAGGTTGATTGAAAGCTCGATACAAAATGCATACACATGGTGTGATTTGGTGTGTGTGAAATACAAGACTAATCTACAATGACTAATTTATATTTGCCTCTGGGGAAGGAGGGATGGATTGTAAAGGGGCATGAGAACTCTTTCTGGAGTTCCAAATCTTGTTCTCAGTGGTGGATTCACAGGTTTTTGCTGTTTTCAAAACTCATTGAACAGAACACTGAAGATCTGTACATTTCATCATAAGTTACAGCTCCATTAACAGAAGAAAACCTCACAGACTTGAGCCAGGTGGACTGTACAGAAGGGAAGCAGCAGGAAACCACGAACACGGTGATAGGGCAGCGAGCCCCACGGGAAGCTGTGGCCATTGCTCTGTCCCAGGCTCAGGTCGCGGTGTGGGAATTGACTGGCTGACCTTCTGAGCTTTCCCGATGAGCCTGAAGTCTTCGTTTTCATATCGCATCTCTTGGTTTTAGAAATATTAAATACTGTTGTTTTTTTTTTAAAAAAAAGCTAAATATTGCAATTGAGGGAGTGTTTAAGCTCTATCTAGATACCATTGAACAGGATTTTTTTTCTAGTATAAATTAATGTGAATTTTAGCAAATCTTTTAATGTCACTTAATCTTGGTTATGGTTGACATAAACAGCACTTTGCCAGCTCTGTTGAGGATTTATTACACTGTAGTCACTGGGGTAAGTGATTAAAAGGCCGCGTGCTCATTTATTGTTTATTCTTTGTGACAACTGATTTTGAGGAAGATACTGCTAGGCAATGACAGATGGCATCAACCCAGGGGATTTTTTACCATAAATCTTATGCTTTGAACCTGACTACTTTGGGAGCGACATCGAGGAGCAGGCTTACTCCTGGGGTCAGTTTGGATTAACTGCAGGCATTAGGGTTTTGTATAATAAGGTACAGTGATCAATTTTAGATGCCTGTGGCTCAGATCCTTGTCTCCTAATTGAATGAATACCATAAAAATTGAAACTTGAACTTGTTCACTAGTTACAGTTATTGTACTGAAAGTAGTTTTATTTTAGCTCTTCAACTTGGAATTATTATTTTTATTAATGAAGTTGATGCACCAAAATGCACTATAAGATACTCATTGTTGCATTTATTTGTCTAACAAACATTTTAGTGTCTTATATGCCAGGAGTGCTATGAGGTACTAGAGATAAAGAAATGATAAGACATAGTCCCTGGGTCCAGGGAATTTTAAGACATGAAAAGATTATGTTTAGATTAAAATAATTTATATTGCAATACTGATTTCAAGACTTAGTTTGTAATTAATGTTAGATTTGCTATTTAAAATTGAAAAGATTATTATTGTGATTTACTTTAGTTTCTTTGAAAGAAACTGGATCTAATGTTTTTGTACCTATAAATTATTCATTCTGCAAATATTTGCTGAGTAACTACTGTGTGTCTGGTCCTGTGTGGTTTCCATGAAATATAGTGTTAAAGCAAATACTAGTTTTCCCTCATGGAATTTGCTGTCAGGATAATTTGTTGACTGATTTTGGAGCTCCTTTTTTGAGTACTAAGTGCTGAGCTATCTGTCTCACATTATTCTCTTGCCTGTTTTGTTTGTTTTATCTCTTAGTGTCTGTTGATGTATTCATTAGTGAGCCACAGGCACATAGCAGGGAGAAAAACAAAGTACTGAGTAACATTACTTTGCAAAGCAGTAATGAAACACTAAGAAATATCAACCCTTCTATCATAATTTAGTAGTAGTCTCTTCTTTCTTTCACTTCTCAGTAAACCAAATGTGGAAACTTTTGCTCTTTTGCATTGTTCTAAACCCAAAGGTGCAGGTTCTTTATTTGTTGGTTTGTATTAAATGTTTACTAATCAATTAGAACTTTATTCCTTCCATGCTTATGACTTTACAAAAAATAGTTGTTACTGTTATGGCCTCTGACACGTTGTTAAGCATGTCACGCCCTTTTCCACGTCATTTCTGCGGCTTTCTCCTCCAGCCAAGCACTTTCATTGGTTCCTTCAGATGCTGGGGGAAGCCCTCCGCAGCAGCCTCAGTGGGAATCCCTTCTTTTGGCAACGGGTTAGTGTGGGATGTGAAACGCACGTAGGTTGTTTCCAATTCTTTATATAGTTTTACATTTCCCTGTGGTCATAATTTTAGGCCTGTGAAAATTACTACTGGTTCACTTATTCAAAGCTATTACTATTTATTTTAAATGATCATTTCATCAGAAGTAAATTTTTTTGATAGGTACTGAAAAAGATCTTTAAAATGTAACATTTTTTCTTTCCAGTGTTGAGAAATGGTGCTTGGGAAATTGTGCACTGGGAAAAGGTATGCATTGGTTTTTATTTTATTTTATTATTATTTTTATTTTTTTATACTCTCCTAAGATAGAATGGACCACCTCAGTAGTTTCTGAGGCCAATACATTTCTATTGCCACAATTACTTTAGCAGGTTTTTATTTTGTTCCAGGAGAAAAAAATGCATAGAGGTTTACTCCGGTAGATGTAATTTTTATATATAATATGAGTGAATGTCAAGAATTCCACTGATATGAAGGCTATTTAATAATTAATCTTGCAAGCATACATGGAGTCTTCAGTTAGTCACATCCATTTAATATTTTTGCCTTATGCAAGAAAAGCTATTTTCTTGAAAAGTAATATGTAGAACTTTTTGTTTCTTTATGGTATATTTTGAGTACTGTTTTCACAGATTTCCTTTAACCATAAACTGTTTTGTGTTGTAATTTTTGCTTTAATCATCTATGTCCAAGTAAAAAAATAAAAATTCAAATTCTAATATTTCACATTTGTATATTTTACTTCAAATTCATATATTGTGACTAAATCACATTTATGTACTGCTAATTCCTTAAGGAAGAAAATTTAAGTCTTACTAAATAAAATCATTTAATGATCTGGAAATCAGTTCCATAATATCAAGAAGTTAATATGCTCACAAGAGCTGTAAGATGGTCGTTAGTGAGTTAAGATATCATTTAACAAGTGTTGCGAATGTTCATATGCTTTTCAGACTTCAATCTTGAAAGGTAAGCCATTGTTGTTAGTTCTCCCTTAGTTCTGGAAGAACGTTTAACCTCTGGTCTCCACAAGTGAATAACCTTTGTCACATGGTAGAGGACTTTGGGAAGTGAGGCCACTGTCCCCAGGGACTTGTTTCTTGAGATTAGCCGAGATGGGACCCACCGTCAGTTACTTGATGGTACTTTGGTATTTCCCAGCCAGTTAAAGGCCTTACCCGGGATTCTACCTTGTGATGTTCATAGTTACCTTGTATCTCTGCCCAGAATAGGATTCCTTCTGAGTTAAGTACATTTTCATTACGCTAAATCAGTGGCTACAGTAGAGATTGACATCTCCCTTTCTAGGTGCAGTCATACCCCCGTACTCGTCGGCTTCAGACCTTGTCAGACCCTGTGCTCGTCGCATTTTGACGAGATACAAACGTTTCAGCCCTGAGTGCTTGCTCGGGACTTGTGTCACTTGCTAGAACTTGTATGAGTCACGACACTGCCCCACAAGAGAAAGTGCTTCATCACGCAGCACGCGTCGGTTTGGGCACTCGTCGCAAGTCCCAGAACAAATTAACGACGAGTACTGAGGTACCACTGTACTTGAAAACTCATCACTCTCTCTCTCTTTGGTTTAACATAAAAGTAACAAAGAGGAAAGTACCTTGATTGTGCTTCTCTTATTTCTTTTATGCTGTTGTCTGGCATTTGTGGATATAAGCATTTTGGAGAGAAGACAGATAGGAAATAATCAAGTATGATAAGTAATTATTACGTATTTCCCTCACCAGGGTTCTCAGTGTAGTTAACATAAATCCATATCCTGGCACATTAAGATCAGTTTCTTACCTTCTCACCTAAAGTGCTTCTTCAGAAAAGTAGTTATGAAGTAGGGGATAGCCATCTACTACTTCAATCTTAACATTAACTCTTAAAAACTCTTATTTTCCTAATAAGCAGCCATTATTTCAAGATTGTACTAATCTACCTAGATGATTATAACTCTTACTTTTTCAGTTTTTTAACAGACAAAAATTAAATCACCAGCTCCAAATTGCCCATAGTGCTGGCATTTTCACTCCCCTTGGAGATCTGTGCCCCACTACCCAGATCCCACCCTGAGACACAGGGCGTGGATAGAACGTAAGAGTATCGCCAAAAGTCACCCAGCCAGTGTGAGCTGATGTTTCTTAGTAATTAGAATTAGATACTTAACTAGAATTAATATAAAGCTGGTTCAATGATGAATTCAAGCTAAGAATTCAAAAGCTAACAGCATTCTTTTGTTGACAATATCACGTTCAAAAAATGTAGTGAAAAAAGATTGTATTAACAATGGCATGTGAGATACTTACAGATAAACTTAAAATATGTATATAACCTTGGTGAAGAAAAGTCAAAATTTTGAGTATTAAAGATTCACATAAATGTACAAATACAACATATTCCTAAAAAACTAAAAATAGCAGTTTTTCAAAGAACTGATGTAATACAATCCCAGAGAAACCGTTTAGTTCCTTAACAGCTGACTAATTTTTTCTCTTCATTTCAAAACTAAACAGTTGAGAAAATAGAAGAATACTTTGGAAAAATGAAGAGCAGTGGGGAAGGACTAGCTATAAAATGGAAAGAAACAGTTATTAAAATAATGTAAATCTGTTGCAAAAATAGATATTGATGACTAAGGTGAAACAGAGTAGAACAGAGTGCGACAGAAGAAGACAGAATGCCCTGACATAAAGCCCACTTCGTATATGATACGGAGGCAAAAATCATCACAACCATTTAGGATCACATATTAGCAGTTTCAAGAAATAACACAGTTTACATCTAAATAACAGCCTATGCTAAAATAAATTCCAGCTGGCTAAAAGAGTTAAGTGTTAAAACATTGTTTTTGAAAAACATAGAGTAGAGACTTAATAAATATTTGAAGAGCAAGATCTCAAGATCTGTGAAATTTGATTATATAAAATTTAAAACTACCATACAACAAGACTACCACAACTAAAGTGAAATACGGAAAATATTTGCACCAAATATGGTAAAGATTAAAGTCATTGTTATACAAATTGGAAATAAAAGTTGGCAGTAAGCAAGAAGTACTGTAATAAACAACCTACTCTGTATAATATTCAACCTACTAAGAAAAGTTGTAAATTTTAACAATATTGAAGTCCCAGTTACTATCTATTCAGTAAATAAAAACAAACTCCTTTGTACTTCATAAATTTTAATTTTACAAAATCATTCATATGTCATTGCAGTTTGGCTTTTCATATTGAGAATCATAAAAAGAGGATTCTGGGAACTTATCCCAGGAAAATAATCACAAAGCAGGAAAAAGCCTGTATATGTGCAAAAGTGTTTATTTTATTGTAGCATCATTTATAATGCTGAAAAGTCAGAATATGTGGATACACAACAATAGGGAGTTTTATAAGCAAATCAAGACACCCCACATCCTGGTATATTTTGTGACAAGTAAAAGCTATTATTTCAGATACTGTGCCAACACAGAAAAATTTTATACCATTTGTTCAACAGATATTTACCAGGAATATGTGCCAAGCAGTGACCTAACGGCAGCAAGCATGACATATGAGGGTTCCTGTGTCATAAAATAGAACCACAGGTGAAAAGATCAGAGCTGTGTACACTAAGATGCTGACTGTGTCAAAATGGTTTATTGAACACTAAGTGGACAGGCATGAAAGCAAACTTGCTTGTTGGGTCAGCCAGATTGTGGGGCAAGTCTTTTCTTTAGCTTATGTAATATTTTGTGCAATTAAAAAATAAAGTAAGAAAAGGGGAAGGGCTTACAGGAACAAATATAAAGGACACATGAAGAAAAACTAGGGGTGTGGAAATGGGAGGGAGGTGGGGAGGGATGAGATGGGAGTAAAAGACAGAAAACTGTACTTGAACAACAATTAAAATAAAATTTTTTAAAAATAAAAAATAAATAAAATCAATAAACCAAAACCCAAGAGTCAGATTCTTATGCCAAGGTAATATAATAAATCTTAGTGCAAATGGGCTTTAGTTCAGGAATCTTTCTTTCTCTGCCTTTCTAAATGTGTGGCTACTGTGGTTGCTTTTTAAGGGTTCTCAAAGGACCTACAAATTTGTATAGCGTACATCCAGTCATTCACAGATGGGCAGACTTCAGGTCTCAAACATTAGTGGTCTCCAGTTACTGGCCTGAAGCCTTTTCTCAAAGTTAAGTAACCAGTATCTGGGTTTTTTGGTTTTTTTTTTTTTTAAATATTGCAATTACAAAGACGTATGCAAGGCATTGCATCTCCACTCTTGAAATATAAAGAGCTATCTTTGTTGCACTACACAAAGCCCATTTCTTCAAAGACCAATCAGCAACTGAGCCTGTTCACAGGTTTTTGAGACAGTTGCAGGTGGAAAATTCAGGTAAAGAATCTTAGTGTCAACACATTCTTCTGGCTTTGTAGAGAAGTATGGAGTGGTCAGCTGTATGCATGTGTAAAAGTCACTCTATAAAGCTGCTTTAATGCCTGAAGTTTCCGCCATGAAATGCATTTCTTTGGATTAAGAATTTATATCTCCAAAAATTCCCTAGTAACAAAAAAAAAAATGCCAAAGCCTACAATTAGATGAAGATAGATTTTAAATCTATTATAGTTTGATAAGGTTGCCCTTTTACGTAATCCTCAATTATAATACTAATAATGCCCATGATTTGAATAGGCTTGAGGGAGTGAGTGGCCTAAAGCCCTATATATTTCCACACCTGCAGTATTTTGGGGACTAAAACTGCTTTGTCATGATATTTTCCAATTAGAATATGTGGTCAAAGAATTTTTGGCATCTTGACTTTCTCCTCTGTCCATTCCTGTTATGCGTCCACCAGGCTGGAAGTGGGAATGCCACCTTAAGAGCTCAGAACTCAAAGAGTGAAGGAGGTGCTTGCATGAGTTTGAGAAAGTCATTGAAAATGGGCATTACAAGAAGAAAGTGGGTTCCCTGTTCTCCTGTGAGAATTCCCTTAGCCCTTGGCGAGCCCTTGGTTTTCTTAGACCCCCGAGGTAACTGCGTTGCACCATATAAGGAGCTAATATTTTATTCTGGTCTGCAGTTTAATAACTCCAAGCCTTTCTTTGTCTTAAATGAATAAAGATGTTGGAAAGCAGTGCAATCGATTAGAGATTTTCCTCGATCAGTGAGACACTGATACTGTACTATAGATAACTATGATCCTGATTTTATGAAGCATCTAGTCCAATCGGAGAGTAAACATTAACACAGAGAGAGCAATTAAAGAGTAATTAAATGGTGACCTGGGTAGCATCCTCTCTAAGTGCCATGGCACAGAGACTTACATTTCTTTATCTTGCTTTCATGGGTGCTATCAGAGTGTTAATACCACACATTACTTTAGGGACTGGTTTACACCTGTCCTTGTTGTTTTTTATCTTCCCAGTTTGAGGGAGGGGGTTGTTGTAATTCCAAGGTCCCTGGCAACTTATCAGTTTCGGGTACTCCACAGTTCAGCTGTAGTACATCTCTTCTGAATCAAGGCATCCAAAGCTTCCTACCTGGATAACCAGCATACATACTGCAGGTCAGAGGTCCCCCTCTAACCTTCTAACCTGTCCCTCCCCCAGTGGATGAAGTAACTATAGTGGGTTGTCCCAGCAATAATTTCTTATTGTGATTCCCACTAAGGATACCATACTTTCCTCCACATAGTAAAATGTTATTTTCAGGTTCAAGGAAAAGTAAGGAGGGGAAATAACAAAAAGGCTTTAACCAAAAATAAGGGGCTGTAACAAAAGAAGGCTTTTCTTCTCTTAAGAATAGAAAGTTATTTTTAGGATCATTTGGCTCCTAAGAGAGGGGAACCTTCGTGATATAATGGAAGTGCCCATCAGTGTGACTGAGTTGAAGTTGTGTTGTTTGCCAAAAGCACTATGACCAACCTATCGCTTAAATTAATTCTAACAGTCTCTGACACAGTCCGTCTTTAATTTGTCTTCAGTCCATGCTCACAAAAACGCTGACAGGTAGTAGAATGACAAAGAGATTAAGCTATTTTTTTTTTAATTTAAAGTACAGTGATTGGTTCATTCTACTTTCTTATGCAAAATCAGGCTTTGCAGGCAGAGAAATGTGGTTTTGAGTCTCAGCTTTTCATCTCACGCTCATCTTGGGCAAATTGCTCAGACCCTAAGACCCTTTCTTCCTCTGTAAGTTATAAATTATAACTAATACCTGTTTCATAAAGTCATCGTAAGGAATAATGATCATATATATATATACATATATATATATATATATATATATATGATGGTTTTCCTGTTGTATTGATATTTCCTTAAATGGTAAAGATCTCATTTGGTAAATTCCTCTTTTTATTTTTATGTCAAAGGGAGAGAATATGAGAAGTTGAGATGTCAATAAATGGATAAAATGGATAGATTTTATTTTATTTACATGATATATAGCTGATAAAAACACAGTGTTCATTTTTAAAAGGAAGCCCCATGCTTAGCCTCACTGCTAGATAATTTTATGTCATTTTGAAGATAAGTGGTTCTTATTTGCCAATAACCATTTTTACCGTATTCTATATTTAAATACAGTGGGTTGTATATTTGTACCTATCTTTCAATGCAGTTAATTAACCAATTCCCAGTTTTCTTTCAGGTAAATGTTGGAGATATAGTTATAATAAAAGGCAAAGAGTATATACCTGCTGACACTGTACTTCTCTCATCAAGGTAGAGATACCTACTGATGCTCAAACAGTGTAGAGGATGGTTTCTCTACCCTGCATTGACCTTGTGATTTCTCCAAGGAAATAAGGAATAAACGAAGACTTTTAAGCCTCTCTATTGATTTTGAATTAAGCATTAAAAAATTGATTGGATTGAAGGACTTTTTCATGTTTGCCATATAAAATAAATGATAGGTATTATATTCTATAATTCAAAAGTTATCATTACAGTTAAGAGTCTCCTTTCCATCTGGATGTCTCCAGATCCTTTTGTATGGACCGGTAATTCTTGAATGACTCCCTGTCATTTATTTTATATAATACATGGATTGGGTTCTGCTGATCTAATTGTGCAGTCCTTGTTCATGACAAATTCCTTTATGATGCATTCATATATCCCTGCAAAGTTTTTTGATCTTTGTGGTGCGTTGGTACAAGAAAATGAATGATTTCTTTTTTTCTCATTAGATCTTTTGAAATGTCATACTGTTCCAACAAAAAAAAAATTAAAGTATTTTGCTTTTTTTAAAGCTCTTTCCATTACTGACTTTAGATAATTTTTGTTTAACTCATATATAAGATAGTCTTGAATTAGTATTCAGAACATATGGCACTGTTACCATTTAAAGAATGTGACTTTCAAGTGATTTTAGGTTTAAAACTATAAAACTAGTCTTAATACAAAACAAGAAAAAATGCTCTTAATATTTTAGAGGTTGTTTATCATCATTTCCTTGGACAGTTTTATTTGTAAAATCACGTATAAATACGGACATTGTCCTTTTTTCAAAATCTGTTTAATCAGGTCATTATTAAAAGTGATTGGAAATATGAAAAATTAGTGAAATTTAAATGAGCAAGTAAGAGTTTTCCAGATACTTAATAGAAGTAACTCTATAAGTAGTTGAAGGTAACTATAGGTAGTTATATTTACATATTTTTAGCTGAGAGCTCTTTATGCCATTTATTTATAGGTTTGCTTTCAGAAAAATTGAGATTTTATTTATTTTTAGAGAGAGAGGAAAGGAAGGAGAAAGAGAGGGAGAGAAACATCAATGTGTGGTTGCCTCTTGCATGCCCCCTACCAGAGACCTGGCCTGAAACCTAGGCATGTGCCCTGACTGGGAATTGAACCCTCAACCCTTTAGTTCGCAGCCTGCACTCAATCCGCTGAGCTACACCAGCCAGGGCAAAATTATGAGGTTTTTGATTCAACCTTTCTGTTTATAGTTTCCTTCGCTTACAGTTTTGTCAGGGTAGGTTTCTAAAACTAAAGTAAAGGCTTCACACATGGCAGGGTGGGAATGAGTTTAGCAGTGAGTTTATTGCCCTTGTATCAGGTATTACGTAGCATGAGCATTAAAGACTGCTCTGCTCACAAAGCAGGAAACCAGGTTTCTTTTTTTGGCTTGGTGAACAAAATCTTAATTTCTCAGGACTTGATTTCATATGTTTTAAAATGAGGAAAATTGATGACTTGAGCAAACTCTCATATTCTTTGATTCTCCTTTTTATTTAAATTAATAGTACTTCATTAAGCTTTAGGCATGTCTAACCAACAGAACAGTGTGCTAAGTAAAAGTTTGAGAAATGTAATGGATGATTGACCATCAGAATGTCATGTTTGTATAATTAAGTTCAAAATGATAGTAGAGCATTTCATCAATTGAAGAAAATATTGATGTTTTCCTGATTAAACATATCATAGAGCCATTATCTTAGAGAGAAGCATATATGCTGAACCATTAATTACAATATTTAAATTTCGTATGCTCAAAAATAGGAAGGGAACTGACTATACTACCCTAAATTTATACTTTCTTCTAAGTTAAAAGTTGTCAAAATATTTTTCATCTGCCTCTGTCCAATCCCAGAAACTTCCATAAAGCTCTGTGCTTGTATTTCTTAAACTTCAGAGCATTTTTACAGCATTTATTTTCTAAACACTAAAAACATTCACTGATGGCCGTCAGTATTGGTAAATCGAAATAGTTTCTGTATCTTAATATCCCATCCACAGTGATTAACATCCTCCAAAGATTTCTACTTCTAAAAAGATTACCAGACTCCTTGCTTTCTGTAATTTAGTAGGCTTCAAAATAAAGTGTAAACGTTTTTGCTGTTAGAAAGATGTCTTTGTCCAAGCGGCAAAATACCACCTTTCCAGTTTTTCTTTTCTTTTTTTTTTTTCCTGTAAAGGGTTTTTGCATTACTTGGCTCTTTTGCGTCTACATTAGACTTCAGAAGTAAGTGAAGTTTTGTCATAATTTCACAGAAAGAGGAATTTTGACTTTAAGTCTTATTTATAGCCATTTTAATGACTAGGTCAAGGTTGGAATACCTAATTCCTAATCTAACATCTTCATTATACCTTCCTATTTGCTATCAAAATAAGTACATGGTGACTTTCACCTGCAGTTACCAAAATTTAGCAGTAGCAATAAACACCTTATAATATTTTAATTCCTAAATTTCTAAAATTATTGACTATTAATAGTATATCTTTTTCAGGTAGTTTGAAATTAAAGCATGAATGTGGTTGAAAGTTACTGTGTTTTGTTGATTTTCATTTTTAAATGAAATTAATTTTATCATATAACAAATAGATAGATGAGTTTAGAAAGTATAAAATAGAGTAAAATGACTATAATTCAAATCCAACCAGGTTCTTAATATGTCTGCGTTATGCCTTTGAAAAATTTCTCCCAGATTCAAAGGATTGCCCTCCCAAAGTAATGTATTACCTAGACTATTAATTATTAAATGACTCAAAAGGCTACAATTATGCCTTCTAACTTTCTAAAATCAATGTCTGTGCAGCATGCATTAAAGTTCACATTTATGCAATTAAAATTTTGGAATCGAAATCTTAAATAAAGTTATTTTTTAGTGTATATGTACAGGAAGAGTTATTATAGTATACTTTGTTTTCCAAAAGCAGTTTCCTAAAAAGTTGTTTACACAGCTATTTCTTTTCTTCTAGACAAGTAGTACACATAGAACAGATGGTGTGAGAATGAGGAATTAGAGAAAGGAAAATCTTTCAGATAAAGTAGCTCTATATAAAAATATCTTTTTATTTAATATAAGATGTGCTGTTATTAAACTTTTAAAAAATCAAAAATTCTTACATCAAAAGTTGACAATTGAGCTTAAAAGCAAATTTGTAATCCTTAAATATTCCATGTTTTCTTGCGCCTTTAGACCTGATCAAAATAAATTTTGAAAAAATCGGCATTAGACATTTTTATTAACATGTATTGTTTTCTATAACAATTTCAAACTTTCTGTCTCCTTTGTCCATTTGTTTGTTTGTTTGTTTGTTTTTCTCCTGTTATTCATTTTTCCCCCCATTTTAATTATTTGAAACTGGGACCTGTAGGTGGCAGTAGGGGAGATAGTGAAAGTGACCAATGGGGAACACCTCCCAGCAGATCTCATCAGCGTGTCCTCCAGGTTAGACCCGAGTCGTACAGGATGTGTGTGTGTGGATCCTCACCCTACACCAGGGAACAGTTACACCCAAATGGTTGAGTTCTACATCTCTTCCTTTAAAACACAAACTTTTTTATACTTCTTGGTAATGGACATTCACTGATGTTCTAAAGGCCTCTGATGAACACAGCGTTTGATGATGTTCAGCCCTAAAGTGGGCAGATTCCGCTCCTATTATATCAATAGGAGCCCAGGAGGCATGCCCATAAAGGTCAATTTCAATTTCCTGGGCATCATTAATATATATTCATATTTAACAACATGCCTAAATACCAAGGCTTAATTGAATATCTCTCCGGAATGTTATTTTGAACAACGTTAATCAGATTTACATGAAACAACGTTATTGAGAAACGTTGGAGATTTTAAATGTTTGTCTTATTCTTATATTTGAAATCTTCTCTAAGTTCTAGAGAATCCCTTCAGCAATCCTGACTGTCATTTGGGCTTGTCTAGGGTTCATGGAGGACCCCCTGCACAAAGCTCGCTGTTGCGCATTTTGCACCGCATGCTTCGGGATCCGTTTTTGTCCCCCGTGTAACTGGCGACAAAGTGCACGTTCCCGTGGTAGATGTCAGCTGTCTGCTAGTGTCTGGACTGTGATGTGCATCTTGTTTCATTTCTCCACTTACTAACTCAGAAGCCTGCTTTGCTTCTCTGACTATAATTTGTGTTTTGGATGTCATCGTAATTTGCTGAAATATTTATTATCTAGCATGATTCCTTATCTGAGACATCTTGCTGCCTTTTCATAGCACTGTTGAGAGCCGCTTCAGTAACAGCTGTCTTAAGGGATTAAGTATGTTCTGAATTTAGATGCATATTTTATTTGCCCCATTTCAAGTAGAAATCAGCCATTTAACTGTCTAATTTCCTAGCCATTTAAAGTCCTAAAAAAGTTGCTCTATGAAAAAATGTATAAATAGAATTAGAATGTTATTCTCATTTTAATGTGAGAATGGCTTTGGATATGTAAAGTAACACTTTAATGCATTTTACTGCCAAAATATGGAATCAACATTGTTCATTTAGCATTTGTTTGCCATCATACGTCTATGTTATCAGAAGATGTGCCTTATTAATCCATAAACCATTTATGTCTCAAATGTATACATAAGTAAATTGCAAATTGGGAGCAATTGCCAGAGCCACATTACTATTGTGACAGTAATAAAAAAGAAAACTTTGAATAATTGATAGGGTGAGAATATAAATATTGGAAACCTCCAGCTGGGAAAAAGTATCAGCTTTTATGGGATTAAAAAAAAAAAAAGCCCACAGACTAAATTGAAGAACATGCAAAATTGCTTGAAAGGAATCTGTGATATATTTTATGACCAGGTGGCTTAATAATTTTCACAAATCTTCAGGGCACAAAACTAAACTGTGTGCCCATATCTGAAATTCAGGATAGTCTGTTTTGCTCATATACAGATTAGAAGTTGATTAGAAAATTCCAGGTGTTTGTAACTTACAAATTCCTTTCCAAAACTTTGAATACACATGCTGATCAGAGATTACGTTCACAGTTACTTATATGACATTTGCTAATTACACTTATATAACCGAGGGCTAACAAGATTGATTTAACTTCAGAATACTTCTTGGATTAGCTTATCCAGTGGGACAGCACACTCACCTGTCTATCACCGTTACACAAGTAAAGTTCGAACATGAAGGGGAGGTTATAGATGGCCCAGGGCCTGGTGCCTATGGAAAGGACTGGAGAACATGGAACCCGTCCACCAGCCACTGCACACAAAACTTCACTAAAACATCTCCGCTGGGGCCCCGTAAAGGGGATATTCTAGCTTCAGATCAAAGAGCAACATGGCTGAGTTGGCTGGTTTTAGTTTTAGCTTTTGCTGTCACAAAAGTCTCTGAAACAACTTTAAGAAATAGAATAGGAGCAGAAAAGCTAGGGGGAGAAAAGTGTGTATCTACTTTCACTGCAAAATCTGTTCTTACAGTTTCTAAAAGTAGCCTTAGACTTAAATATTTTGGTTCCTGTGAACCTATTCATCTTTTCTAAAAGAGTATAGTAAATGCAAGTTTTTGGAAGCAGCAATCTGGAATTCTCTAACCAACCACTCTCCTTAACAGATTTGCATGTGTCTATGAGCAAGAAGTTTTCATTGCTATTTTTGAGCTGGAGGTCAGTCTGGACACAAAATGGCTTTGTATTTCAGATACAGTCTGTTGTGTCTATGTGGAGGAACAATTTAAGGATAGTGTGACAAATTTAATCATTTACTTTAACCGGAAGATCTGTCCTGGCTGTTGCCGGGAAGTTGCTTTAAAGTCCTTCTGGCTGAAATGCTGACCTGTTAATTGGCATGCATGGGCTCCGCCTCGCAGCGGTGTGCACTCAGAATGAAAACCGTCAAGAAACTAGGCAACTAAAGCTTGTTTAGACCAAAAGGCTTCAGTGAGTCTGAGCATTAAATAAGTTATTATTATGCTTTCCTACCCCTGTTAAATCGTCTTGCTTTTGAATTTTAAACAACAGTGAGCCCCAGGCCATGTGCTACATTGAAACATCCAACCTAGATGGTGAAACAAACCTGAAAATTAGACAGGTAAGATCTCATACAGGTTTATATCATTGTTGCTGTTTCATTACATGGAATCAATAGCTTTATTTCTTGCTGACTTGAGTTGAAGTAATTCTGTCCAATTGAAGATATTTTCTCATTTAGCCACTATGAAGAGGTTTTATAAATTGGTATCATTGTGTATCACGGAGCACTTAGATTTACAGTATTTGCCTGATTGAATATGGTCCTAGCTGTATAGATACTATTTGTAATATTTTTAATATTTTATGCATAGGCAACACTCTGATGGTAATAATAATAGCAGTAATTTTAGGTGTTTTGACATGTGTTAGCTTATTTACTTTTCCTATTCACCTGGCCCAAACGAGTTGGCTTTGCCATAGTTTCCATTGTCATTCTAAATGTCTCACTGGTCTCTGGGAATAGTTTAGATTTCTATACTTACTTCTCATACCATCCCTAACAGAAAGCAACTGTGAGGTTTTTATTTTTAAAGTTTTAAAGGGCCTTTAAAAAAATGTACAGTCGTGCACCACTTAAAGACAGGGACAGTTCTGAGAAATGTGTCCATGGCAGTCTCGTTGTGGTACAAACATCATGGAGTGCACTCACACGAGCTACATGGTGCGCACCGCACACCTAGACAGTGTGGTACAGCCTGTTACTCCCATGCTGCTGGCCGCTACAGCATGGCACTGTATGAAAGAACACAGGGTTGAATCAAGCATGAGAGTAAATGATGCAGGCAGCAGAGGTAAACACTGAGTATATAAGGCTGCTGCCAGCATAACACTGCACCCAGTTTCTCAGCGAACTTCTGTGTAAATGGGAAGAGTACACTCTAAATAATAAAAAGTGTAGTAAATACATAAACCAGTAACGTACTCACTACCGAGTGTTCGGCACTCTCATAACTGTGTGCGCCATACCGTATGCAGCTGGCAGCCCAGCAGGTTTGTTTGCACCAGCGTCACCTCAGACATGTCCGTTATGCGTTGCACCATGATGGTAAGACAGCCACGGTGTCGGTGGGCCGTAGGAGGTTTTCGGTGCCATGACAGTCTTGTGGAACCACTGTCATGGCCATGGTCAGTCGTTGGTGGGAACATGGCTAAGCAGCACACTGCTGTGTTCTCTTGGGTTCCAGGTAAACGGCGAGAACGACATGGGGGAGGCCGGGAGGGAGGGGAAGCAGGCCATCGCAGAGCGCCTGAATGCAGAGCGTCACAGCAGGTAGGGCCTGTTCTGTGCCAGACAGTCCGAGCGGGCCAGGCAGAAGAACTGTGTTGAGTTTTCCTTCTCAGTGAATTGAAAGAACAAACTATTCTCTTTGGAGATAGGCCGTATTCATTTTTTAGCTATTTTCTGAGGTTCAGCAGACAGATTCACACTGTACTTATTTTTGGAAGCAGCTTTTTAAGAACTTATTTAAAAATACCTTTTTAGACTAGTGTATAGTCTCTTGAATATATTTTAGAGCTTTCCAATAGTTACCCAAATCTTGAGTTACAAACCTGTGTTCCAGTGGAGAGGAAGGTATCCCTTAATTATGATTTGACAAAAAGGGTATTTGTTGTGTAAGGGGGAGAATTGCTTATAAAATAATAAGATCTCTTAGATCATAGACCTGGATGGATTCAGAATTCCCCTTCCCATGCAATATATTTAATATAGTCTTTATGTATGTATCAATTTCTAAATAGGGCTTACCAATAACGTCAGATATAAAAGACATTGACAATTTGATGAGAATTTCTGGCAAAGTCGAGTGTGAAAGTCCGAACAGACATCTCTACGATTTTGTTGGAAACATAAGGCTTGATGGACATGGGTATGTAAAATTGGCCTTCCTTAAAGCACGTATTTTCTTTGAAATTCCAACTCTAATGAAAACTCATTATGACATGTTGAGTCGCTGTAATTGAAAAGTAGTATTTTTTTGCTTTTGAAGAGCTTATATCTAATTCTGATCAATCTACACTACAAGTGATGAGGTGACAGTGGCTGTATCATACCCAGCTGGATACGTAAGGAGCAGTTGGCACATACGTGCTCTAGACCAAGGGTCCCCAACCCCAAGTACTGGTCTGTGGCCTGTTGGGAACCGGGCTGCACAGCAGGAGGTGAGCAGTGGCAAGAAAATGAAGCTTCATCTGTTTTTACAGCTTCTCCCTCTTACTCGCATTGTCACCTGAGCTCCGCCTCCTGTCAGATCAGCAGAGGCATTAGATTGTCATAGGATTGTGAACCCTACTGTGAACTGTGCACCACCAGGGATCCAGGGTGCGTGCTCCTTATGAGCATCTAGTGCCTGATGACCTGAGGTGGAGCTGAGGCGGTGATGCCAGCACTGGGGAGTGGCTGCGAATACAGATTGTCATTAGCAGAGAGGGTTGACTGCACAGAGACCACAATAAAGCAATGGCTTGCAGACTCGTATCAAAACCCTATCGGTGACTGGCAAGTGACAATTAAGCTGCACCTGGTGGCAGGCTTTAAGTCAGAATCCAACATTTATTTTAGTCCATGCGTGGCCCATCCATTATTTTATTTAACACTTCCATCTATACCTTTTTCCCCTCACTGGTCACTTGTCTCAGTCACAGTTCTGGCATGATAATAGACATAAAGTGCACAATAAATGTAATGCTCTTGAATCATCCCAAAACCACCTTTCCCACCCCAATCCGTGGGAAAATTGTCTTCCATGGTACCAATCCCTGGTGCCAAAAAGGTTGGGGACCACTGCCTCAGACCATTGTCCAGCAGTTTCCCAAGAACTTCTTGGAAACCTGCTATAGTCCTGAAGCCCCTCCCATCTATGAAGTGCACCCCAAATCTTGAGACAAACATAGGACGGTTTTCCTTCCAGTTGGGTCTGAAAATCATAACTTTGTCTATAAAGAATGAGAATTAGAGTTGCTATGTTCTTTTTGGAAATTACAATACACTGTTTCTTAAGGGTTTACTCATTTAAACAGAAGTCTTCAGGTGATGTTATCACCCACCTATCTGGATTGCTCTCATTGGAACAAGTGATATTAGTATATTTCCTGAAAGAAGGGCCAAGGCCCAGGCAGCTGCTAGCCCTGGATGCTTCTGTACCATAGCAGCCCACCAGCAATGGAAGCTTCAGTCTTGCTTATCTCCACAAACAGAGAGGTTGTGTCATCTGGAGACTTTTCTTGGGGGCTTGTGTCCTTCTTTTTCCAGAAGTTTTTTTAATGTGTTTTCATATTTGACATTTCTTTATTTGCTTTTTTCTTACTAAAACAAAAACCTGGTGATAAGAATCCTTGAGCCATTAAATTTTGGATAGTTACATGTCCATCAAGAATCCCACTATATCTGTTATAGCTGCCCTTCAGGTACATCTAAGTTGGTTCATATCAACCAACAACCCACCATAGTGGATTGCCTTGCAAGAAACCCACAAAAGACCCAGTGTTTATGAAAAACATGGTTTAGATTATTACATGGAATCGATAGCCTCAATTTGTTGTCATTTCATTGAAGGGTTTAAGACTTGTTAGCTACTTACCATTTATGGAAAATATATTCATAGTTCTTGGAGAACCCATCTTCAAATACAATAAAATTAATGTCGTAGAGATTTTAGATACAGTGACTCATCTTTGAAGGACAGAGATGCTAAAGCAGGTATGTGATGTGATCTATGTATTTATCTTAACCTTGTGTATTTTTTGAACCTTTATTATGCACAGAGCTATTTTTAATTTAAAGGAAGGTTGGGGGAGGGACAGATTTCCTCTCCTCATCACAGAATTTCCTCTTCCAAACATCTCAGAATCCTAAAAGGACTTAACGAAATCAAGAAAAGTCTTAAATAAGATTTGAAAATTAGCCTCTGAATTCCAAAACATTGCCTACTATTTTGGATTGTGAAATTGTAGGAAGTGGCTGGTTTGATGTTTAAGGAGAAGCAACTGAGATGCTGTGCTCCAGCTGTTCTTGTATAAGAAAATTATCCCTATTGGTAGAAAAAATGACTTTTCCAAAAATACAGTAAATGTGAGAAGGGTTTTTTAAATAACAGAGTCCTTTTTGGAACTACATAGTAGCTGTAGAATTCCTAAGCATTTTAGAAAACTTCGTTTCTAATGTCCACGTCGTCTGCCGTAGCACGGTGCCCCTGGGGGCGGATCAGATTCTGCTGCGAGGCGCTCAGTTGAGAAATACACAGTGGGTGATCGGAATAGTCGTCTACACTGGACATGACACGAAGCTGATGCAGGTGAGATGTTTACCTGTGAAAACCTCTTGGACTTGAAACTTTCGAAAATGTGCCATTTGTTAGCTTTCGGTTCAGGGGTCCCAAACACAGTGGACCATCTGTTACACAAGCCCAAGCACCACTGTGTACATCCAGAATCTCGTTTTCTGGTGAGTGCGCTATGAGGCGGTGCGCTGCGCCCGAGCATCGGGGTGTCTCAGCAGAGATCATCACCCAGTGCGCGCACTCTCAGTGGTCTTGTGAATCGGTCCACTGGTGGCGTCTCCTAACCGTTGTAGTGATAGACCCACGTTGTAGTGATAGACACACGTGGTCGTCGGGGTGATGATGAGTGCTCTTCATTAAAGTATTCGTCTTATAATTTTATTTTAATATGAATGATCAAATGTTAGAACTTTCGTTTTTTTGTAAAATTAAGAGAAAAACTTCTAAAGCAAATGTTGACCATTGCTTCATAGCATTTCTGTGTTAGGCTATTTTTAATCAGCCTTAATCCTAGCCACTTGCAGTGTTTACACGTGCCTGTGGGCGCTTCTTCTCTACAGTATAGTATCATCAGCATTCAGTGTTTACATTCGTGTGGGAATGTCGGTTCTAAGATACGAAATGAAAATCGGCTCTCAGGACTGATTGATAACTTTGTATATCGTAAAGGCATGAAGATATCACTAGGCAAGCAGGACTGCTATTAATGATTCCACCCCTAACCGTTCTGTAAATTCCATATTGACTCTATATTTTATATCGATTATGACAGATTTAATTTTGTGTCCTGTGGATGCCGTGGTTAGCAAAAATGCAGCGTAGTCATTTTTTATCATTAAATGCATCTGAGGAAACTTGTCTCTGTTATTCTTTAGCTAGGATGGCTCACATGGCTGCTGTGTTCAGTAAAAACAATTACTGAATGCCACCAAAAATCTGGAACCTCGGAGTCCTTTAAAATGTTGCCCTCATACTTTGGAATTTCCAGGCTGTGGGTTCACAGGCTACCTTCTCTGCCTCTCTTCCTAAGCAGAGATGCAAGCTGGGTGCTTCTAGTCTTCCCAGTTTAGTTAAGTGGTCCATTATACATTGTTCATCTTGCCTTCCACAATGCAAAAGCTATGTTTACAAAAGGAATATTATTTCTTGCTCTTATTACTGTTTGACATCCTAGAGAAAGACTTAGGTGACGTAGTGGTCCTTAGAAGAAGAGGCAGTTAACCTTTGACAGCCTATTACATCTGTGATTGTTATCTGCATGATTTTCAGATGTCTACTCCTGTCTAGATTTTGAGTTTGATGAGGACTTTGTCATACTCATCAATATACTAGATAACTATTACTAAATCATTGTATGTATTTCTTATTACTCATTTTGTTTCTTTTTTACAGAATTCGACAAGTCCACCACTTAAACTCTCAAATGTGGAACGAATTACAAATGTACAGATTTTGATTTTATTTTGTATCTTAATTGCCATGTCCCTTATCTGTTCTGTGGGCTCAGCCATTTGGAATCGAAGGCATTCTGGAAAGGACTGGTACCTCAATCTAAATTGTAAGCATTCAGAGGCTTATTGACATTTTTCTTTCATTAAAATATGTATTTGATTCACAGCTGCTCTTGGAATTTCCTATTATTTCTAAAAGAAAACATTTTGCCAAGCAAGATAACTGGGCATTTAGGCTTTATTTTTCAATGTATTTTCCAGTAAAAGTAAGTAAAATGTGGGATCTCTAAAAATTTCAGAATCCACCCAGCCAGTGTGGCTCAGTTTGTTGGAGCATCATCCTATGCACCAAAAGTACTGTGGGTTCAATTCCCAGTCAGGGCACATACCTGGGTTGTGCATTTAGTGCCCAGTTGGGGCATGGGTAGGAGGCAACCAATCAATATTTCTCTCACATCAGTGTTTCTCCCTCTCTTCCTTTCTCTCTCTGTCTCTCTCATCTTAATTAATTAATTTCAGAACCCTTAAAAATAGAATGAGCACTTCATAATATTATAAAATGTTATTTTGTTAATGTTATGTTAACCAATGCTATTAATTTGTTTAAAAATATTTTAATATCTTAATACAGGAAGTTAGATAGCTGTCTGGTAAAGAAAGCAGATTGAGTATATTTAAACAACCAAAGTGGTTTCCATATTTTTAAAATGTTTACATTGAATGTGCTTTCATGGGAACTCACGAATGTGGTGAGTTCTGTGTTGAAGGCCCCCTTGTCTGAGGGCATGTGCTAGGAAATTGTTTTATTTTGGAGCATTTAGCCTTTCACTACTGTGGGGTTAATGTCCCACCCCTGAACATTTCTGGGAAGTAAGTGTGCATTGCCTTTTGATGAGTCCTTAACCAATAAAATACTTAATTTTCAAAAGTGTAAAGACAAATTCTAGTAAAATCTTACAGCAAAATTGATTTTTTACTTGTTTTTTATTATATTGATTTGGCTTTGCAGCTATTCCAAGTTTTGTTTTGTTTTTTAACAGCCATTGATTTACTATTTCAACTTTAGAACTGTTACGGCCACCGTCCATTTGTTCTTCACAGACTTTACGTGATGTCTGGGCTCACTGCCTTATTGTCATGATTGAAGAGGAAGAGTGTGATTTACCTAGGGCTGGATTTACCTAGGGTCTAGCCCTGTGTTGTTTTTGCTGTTGGGGTTAGTTTTCCTGATCCTGCTTTGTATCCTTGTTTAGAGGCATGCTTTAAATTAGAGGTGCTTTTTAAGAACTTATATAAAAGTGATTCTACCCAGCTAAGATTTTTCATTTATAAACTCTTAGTCCTTTCTCTGTGATATCTAAACTTTGTGTCTGGAACAGAATTTGAAATACTGAACAGTACTTTAACTTTTTGGTAGCATTATGCAGTTCTTAATAGGATTAACACCATATTGAATACAAGTAACGCTATTGCATCTTAAAGAATGTATTTGAGAATAAGGCTACGTTGTCAACACAGTATTCCTCCCAAACCATCTGTGACATGCTATACAATATGAAAAAATTTGTTGTGCATAAAGTTCTGGTCAATGCAAAATAAAATACATAAACCTATAAATGTTTTTCCTCCCATCTTCCCCAATAGATGGTGGTGCTAATAATTTTGGGCTGAATTTCTTGACCTTCATCATCCTTTTCAATAATCTCATTCCTATCAGCTTGTTGGTTACATTGGAAGTAGTGAAATTTACTCAGGCATACTTCATAAATTGGGTAAATATGAATTATTATTGTTCTTATCATTCTAAAAATTTTTTTTCTAATAGGGTTTTTTGATCTCTCAAAAGAAAAAAATCTTAATTGTACCTTACCTTTTATTAAGTACAGGATAATATTTCAAAATAGTTTTGAGCCTAATATAATTCTAATAAACTCATTTGACGTGTGAAAATCAGTAACAAAGTCTCTCATCACAGCATCACACACGCCTACAGACCAGACATCTGGAGAAAATAGGTCTCTAGTTCAGGAAACCTAATTTTGAGTTACATTGTGGTCCTGGGGAAAAGGAGGACCATGGGGTTTGGAGTTAAAAATACCTGAATTGTAGTTCTAGTTCTGTAATTTACTAGCTGAGTGAACTTTGGCGAGCCACTCGACTTCTTTGACACATATTTTCTTGTATGTGAGTATCAGTGGATACTCACATAGCAATGATGAACATGGTTTACCTGTATCTCCCAGCGGTTACATACATCAAAGGAATGTCGCAACATAGCAGACAGCTTCATAAACACTTGAGCACTGTAAAAATAATACTGTATTCACTGCTTGTAACAACCACAGTGTCTGTCATATTTTATACATCTATGTAGTTTATTTTACCACACTATAAACAATTTCAGCTGTGCTTGAATTTTTCCTCTTTTTTTTCCTTAAATATTTTTTTGATTCTTGGGAAAATGTGCTGGACATCTGTTTCCTAAATGTTTTGTTTATAAAATATGTTGCTCTTCCTCAGTTTTATTGTTACCAAAGTTAAAATTAATAAATTCACATAAATTAAATAAATCACTAGGCCTGATCTGCCTGAAAGTTTAATTTTTCTTTTATTTTGAGAAATTTTGGTATTATCTTTTGATGTTTCTTTTTAAATCACTTAAAAAATTTTTTACTAAGAACAATATTAGGCTTTTTGAAACTATAACTGATGATACTTTAGTTCCTGCTTATTATCTTCCCATAATAAATTATCCATCTCCACTGCCAATCCCTTAATTCATTGGTAAAAGATCAATATAATTCAGAAATCTAAAATGAGCTGCAAGCATAGCTCATTTCATGCAGGGAATATGTCATTGAAAAATTGTGTAATAAAATTCATATAAATACAATTAAAAGTTATTGAAGATTTTCCACCTATACTAAGAAATAATAATATAACTCATTGTGAAAACCAAATAGCCAATCACTTTATTATTTTATTTGGATTTCCAAAAATAATATCTGCTTGAAATAATTACATCATTTTAGTGCTGAGTGAACCCAGCAGGCCTTTCAACCACCTTTCTAACGTACAGGGGTTTTATGACATTCCTGACAGAAGAGCTCTTCCCTTACCAGGCGGCTTATTCCTTGTGTGGAAGAATGATAAGTAACTGCCTCCTGATTCTGGTTCTGCCCAGCAGACCCAGATCTGCCCAGTAGACTAATTTTTATAGGATTATTAGTTATAATTCTGGGTGTAAAATAAGTACAAATTGGTATAAAAACTACACATTTTTCTTTGGGTTTGGAGAATGTACTCATTTTACTTTCAGTATATACAGGTATATATATTTCAGGTGTAAGAAAGTTGGCCAAGAAAGTTCAACCAAATAAAATATTTTAGGTCATTTTCCCAGGGATGTGAAGTTATAATTACTTTATCAATATTTAGTTGCTATTATTTTAGCTCGCATTAAGCACTTACATTGTGTCAGACACCATAGGAAATACATTATTTTATGTAATCTCTACAGTTATTTCGATATCTAGGAAATGATGGGATATCAGTAAACCAAGATCACTGGATTCCAGAGACACGCTCTAACTACCACACTGTTCTGCCCTTACCGTGGAATAGAATATTCTGTATTGGGTACTGCTCAGGGAAATCAGCCAAAATGGTATAGGGATGGCAAGAGATGAGAATGATTATGTACATAGCTTACCAGTTAAAATAAAATTTCACTCTATCTTGTATCACCCGCTGCATTCAATGATTTATTTTATTTTATTTTTAAAAAGGATCTCGACATGCACTATGAACCCACAGACACTGCTGCTATGGCTCGAACATCTAACCTGAATGAGGAGCTTGGCCAGGTAAATGGAAGTTCTCATTGATGTGCCGTCATGGCGGTCAGGTTCATTGTCGTTTCTGCCGTATGTGGCAACTTCCTATGAATTGACAGCTTCTCATTTTCTAATGGTTGAATGATCAGTATAAATACATGTTAGTGCATAACTATTAATTTTAGTTTTTAGTAAATGAAGTTTTAAAAATATTTAAAGCTTATTTTGCTCTTAAGTAAGGAATTGCACTGAGAGATGTCCTTCAGTACATGATCTGACAAGTAGCAAAATATTGGCACTTTGGGGTTATAAATTATTTCAAAATCATTCGTAGCTTTTAACCAGAAAGGAAGAAAAAGTTGTATTGATCAATGAAGTTATGTAAATTGAAGTGTAATAGTACTCAAACAGGAAACTTAGATTTATAATTCATACAGCGTTCACACAAATGTGTATCTTTGTGGTCCATTTATATACAGAGGGTAGAGCAAAAGTAGATTTAGAGTTGTAAGTTCACAAAACAGTTTATTCTTATATTATTATTTATTAATTATTGTATTGTTTTCCATGTGAACAACTGCAAACCTACATTTGCTCCACCCTGTACTGGCTAAGAAAAGATTCTTCTTTTTTTGTACCACTGCTGTTTGCTAGCTCTTATTTTTCAAATAGCACTTAGACCAGAATTTTCCTTTTCCTTATCAGTTCAGATGTTGTATGAAGTTAATTTCAAAAGCCATTGCCTGTCTACAATTGTGATTGGGTTGGCCCAAAAATTAGTTGTTTTTTTCCATAAGATGGCTCTAGTGGCACTTAGTTGTCTTTAACTTCATTCAAAACAATGGTGTTAGGTCGTATTTGACAATGCAGCTATCATATCAGCATGCATTTAAAAAAACCTTATCAAAGTTGGTGGATTTTTGTGTAGCCATTTTAATATAGAAGATAGAAGAAAATATGCAACATTTTCAGCATTTTATGCTTTATTATTTTGAGAAAGGTAAGAGCATAACTGAAATACAAAAAAAAAAAAGATGTATGCAGTATAAGGAGAAGGCACTGTGATCAAATGTCTCAAAAGTGGTTTGGGGAGTTTCATGGCAGAGACTTCTCACTGGACAATTGATGCTCCACAGTCAGGTAGGCCAGGTGACGTTGATAACGATCAATTCAAGACATTAACTTTGAGAACAATCAACATTTTTTCCATGTGGGAGACAACCAATACTCAGAATCAATTTGGATACTCAGAATATCCAAATCAATAAAGTTATTGGTGAAAATGAAAAATGTGTCTTTTATTTTATGGAAAAAATTAAACAGATTTTTTGGCCAACCCAATATGTGGGTAGATGTTTTAGTGCTCTATAAATGTTACAGAGCAATAAAGTTATTTTGTCATGGAAATTCAGACCATATTAAGGCAGATTTCTATATGACATAGTTTTCTAATATCTTGATAGTCTTCAATGTTCATACATAAAATGCTAAAATACTGAGAAATTATAGTTGAACATATTCCTTAATGTGCAGGCAGAAGTCAATTAATAGAATTCCATTGTGCCCCTACAGTGTAACAAAATTAATAAAAAGAATAATTTAAGGGTCCCCCCACATAAGAGACTGGCATAAAAAGACTTCTGAAATTTAGCGAGAAATTTTAAACTCTTGTTTTTATGTAGGTAAAATACATATTTTCTGACAAAACGGGTACTCTGACATGCAATGTAATGCAGTTTAAGAAGTGCACCATAGCTGGAGTTGCTTATGGGTAAGTGTTTTCCCTTTAAATAGAATATGAAATACACATTTAATTGGGGCTAACATTTTGGTACAGTTTGAGAGTTCTTTTAGTGGGGAATGTTTTTTAATCTCGAAAGCAGTTGTTTCAGCAGAGATGTATGGTCTTGTGTTTTATATTTAAGCATTGGCTTTCATCTGAAGCTACCTGTGTGGGCAGGCTGCTCTAACGTTTCGTGTGTGGAACCGCCGAAGGTCTCTATCTAGTTCAGATGCACTTCCCTCTGTGTTGCCGTTAAGTTAGAGTATAGCTGCCATGTGGTGGGAGCAGAGTCTGTCCTTGGGCACTTTGCAAGCGCCCAAGTTTTAAAAAGTTGTTTCTCTGATACTTAGTCCTTTGATTTGTTTTTTCTTTTATCATCTCTCCTCTTTAGAGACACAAAACAATTTAAATTTCTGATGATGTGAAAGAAGTAGGGATGTGAAACTTCAATCCAGAGAGCATAATGAATATCATCAAAAGCTTTCACCAGGGTGTTAATGTCCCTTAGAATGTGCTGTTGAGAGCTCATTTATTTCTTATGGCCATGTATGCCTGCCTGAAACGTTCAAAAGCCTTCTTTTTGAGATACTTGGTAGGGTAAAGTGAGAACTAAAAAGGACTGCATTTCCTAAAAAGACATGATCAAAAAGTGAAACACCCTCTTTGTTGTTTGAATGGTGCTGTTATCAAATTTTCCAGCCACCTTGGTCCATGCAAGTGAGACTGGTAAATATCAGCCCCTTAACCATGCAAGCCAGTGCGCTTGCTTTTGGGTTGTCTGGCGTGTACCCACTCTGCCCACTCACACTCCGCCTCCAGGCACTAAGCTAGTATAAAAAGAGTGTATTGAATTTTGAAAATGCCTTGGCTAAAATCATGAGTAAATAACCATTTGGTAAAAAAATGTGAAAGTGTATGGTGACCCCCATGCACAGCGTCTACAAAGAGAAAGAATGGAGGCAGATGTCCTTGTTCTTTGGGTTAGCAGGAAATGTGACTAAAATGGCTTCACACTGCTAAGTGAAAAAGACATTTGGTCGAATGGCGTTTTCACAGGGTAAAGCCAGGCTGTTACCTTGAGAAGCATGCTTACTGTTTCTAGGGTTGGGTGCCATTGTGCGTTTTTCCTCTTTGTGTGAAGACTTCCTAATAATCTTAGACAAAGAGCCTCTCCTCACTGCAACCCCAGAATTGCTACGGACCTCACCATCCGGAGCAGGAGAGGCGCAGCCCACTCTGGACGTGGTATATGTTGGACCCATACACCCCTGACCAGAGGAGGAAAGGCTTGTTGAGGTTCTAGAGTTTGTTGTATGATGCTTGCTGGTGGATTTATGGTAATGTTTGTTTTCACACAGATTCTGCATTCATTCATTCACAAATGTGATTATTGATTAGAGTGATCTGTTTGATAATCGCCATCCCTTTTTTAACTTGGTCCAGTTTCCGATAGAATAAGCAAGTTTTTCAAATTAGTAATTATTGATAGTGAACTTCTCAGAACAAAAAGCCAGAATGCTACCTAGGTACTCGTTCCTTCTGCATTTTAGCAGTGTTGCTTTTGTTTTTGTTTAATTCTTGAACAAGTCCCTGACCACTTGCATGAGGTAGTTCTAAAAAACAGTGCCCTTCCTGCATCTGTTGGCAATATTGTCACTAACTATACTATGGTAGAGTAGGTTTGAGGCTGGTGAATATTAAAGTAGTATTTGAGTTAAGAATTGTCATCAGGTTGTTTTCAGTGAAACAAATTTCCTCTCCGGAAATTCACCTCTCTGAATGTCGAGGTGTAGTCATAAAACGTGAATTCTAGTTGTAGCTTTGTCACTAATTCATCATGTGACTCTGGATAATTCTTTTCAGATATCCCAAACTCTTTAAAATGATCATGGTGAGAGCAGATGATTTTTTTTTTTTTTTTTTTGCAGGATTTGGAGCCTAGAAGGGTTTATTGATCGAGAAGCCCTGGCTAGAAAAGGTGATAGAACTAATTCTCAAATCCATCCAGTCATAGGAGAAACTCCCAGAAACTTGGTTCTTCTCACCAATGTAACACTAAAGAATTAAAGATCAGCAAGTCTATTAGCATGCAAGCAGGGTTTGTTGGTTATCTGTTCTCCTGGAAGAGAATAGCCTAACTAAGGTGGGGGTGGGGAGGGTGAAAGGCGTGGGTTCAGGGTGAAGCAGGGTAAGGATGTTCACATCCTTAGGGCAGCCAAAGGCCAGCCAAAGGCCAGGGGGTGAGGGCTGAGATGGCAAGTGCACAAGTGACCAGAAGTCAGGTGGCCCGAGGCTGGGCCGCCTGACCTAGGGGCCAGAGAGCCAAGAGCTCCAAGCCCCAGACTCCTTTGTGCTGAGGACTTACGTAGTTGGCTGGATGGGGGAGGGGGAAGAAGTTACATGTTGATTGAAGGTAAAGGTGGTGTCAGCCTTCCAGGATGAGGCCTGAGTACCCAAAGGTATTAATGGGCTTCTTCCTTTAGGCACTGTGGGCCCTTTTCAGCCTTTCAGGCCTTAAGGTGGAAGCACAGTTTCAAAAGTTTTCTTTCCCAGATAATGGAAAAGATACAGAGAATTTCAAGGATGGCTGAGTCAGTGAGTGGGGCCTGTGTCCCACCTCCTCGCTGCCTTCGTTTCCCCTCTGTCTTCTCATTCTACCATAACAATCCTAACAGAACTCAAAATTCATGCCTTTTATATATCAAGGGAAGGGAGAAGGGTGAGGTGAACAGGTGGGCAGGGATTGTAGACAGCAAAGGGGTCCCAGGAAAAGTACAAAATTTCTAAATCCCTTTATTCCTGGCTGACCCCCACCGATCTGAGTTCAGTTCTGGGGTTATTGCAAAATAAGGTTTTTTCACAGATATAAAGTTCTAACATATTTACAAATTTTAAGCTTTGTTTGCAAGTTTTAATTGTGTAAACAAAAATGTGTTTCTTCTTTGGGTGTTACAGTGCTTTATTATGTTTTCACAAATTCCAGACACCTTGTTGAGTGAGGCTAGTTGTTAAACTGCTCCCAATAATCATGTATTGGTTGTGTATGTGATTTTAGGATTCTTAACCCTGACTGAGTTTTTATTAACACCCTCCAAACACTCTGCTAGACAATCAGAATGTCAGCATTGTAGAGAGTTGTTAATACACAAAGCTGTAGAGAAACCGTTACTTAATTCTACCATACTCCACAGGAAAAAGTAATTACTGTCAACCAGCTCTCTGTGGGAATTTCCTCTGGGCACTCTTGGCTTGTAGGAGTCCAGACAGGGAAATCACATGCTTTACCTACCCATTTGCCCTGCAGCTGTGTTTAACACTTGTTTAATGTGGGGGACTATTAGGTAGGTGCACTCCCAGCTCCAGCAGAAGAAAGCATGGTGTTTATCCCACCCCCCCATGTGGCAAAACAAAGGAAAATAACACAGACTTTCACATACTAACAAATGCCTTTGGGGCGACCACTTCAGAGCTGATGCTTTTTCCGTGTGTTTAACAAGTGAGGTGAACCCTTGGCTCACCCTAGAGAGTCAAAGGTCAGTTCTCCTGCTTTCATCAGTTTGAAGGGCCAGGCAAGTCTCTTGGTAGTATAGCCTTTGCCTAGTGTTAGAAGATAGTATTTAACTCTTAAAACAGCACTTGAAAATTTACTCTTAAGTTCCTCTCATTTCAGGTAACCTTTCCTCCACATCAGATTTATGACAGGCAATGAAATAAAAAGATTTGCACACACAAACCATGATTATTTGTAGAAATCATGTTTGTATCAGAGACAGCAGCATGCTTAAATGTATTAGATCTTTTTAGTTAAATGTAAATGAATTATAATGTCATTTATAAATTTAACCCTTTACAAACTACATAGCTACTGTTAATCAATTAAATTATAGCAAATTGCTTCCTGTAGAGAATAAGTCAGATTTATCAGTTACTTCAATGCCAGGAATAGATTTATGTTCAACGACTTGGATTCTCAATATAGTGAATATTCTAGGTTATAGTCTCAGTACCATCTTTGTCGATAAGTTAGACCTTTCTATTCAAATGAGCTGATGAACTAGACTAGGCTGAAAAGTGTATAATCTCTAAAGTTAAAAAAAAATCCATTAAGTAACCTTAAACCAGGATTTTTTCATCAGGAAGTCATTTAATCAGTATTAAAACCATTTCATAGACATTTTCCCTTTAAGTGAAAAATGAATGTTCTTGAAAGCAGTCTTTATGTATGAGTACAGTATGTGAATGGCTTTACTTGACAATATTTTCTTTTTTTAGTGTATTTTATTGATTCTGCTATTACAGTTGTCCCATTTTTCCTCCCCTTAATCCTCCTCTACCCTGTACCCCTCACCCACCAAAATTCTCCCCTCTCATCTTAGTTCATGTCCATGGGTCACACATATAGTTTCTTTGGCTTCTCCATTTCCCACACTATTCTTAACTCCCCCTGTCTATTTTGTACCTGCCATTTATGCTTCTTATTCCCTGTACCTTTGCCCCAATTCTCCCGCATCCTCCTCCCTGCTGATAACCCTCCATGTGATCTCCATTCTTGTGATTCTGTTCCTATTGTAGTTGTTTGCTTAGTTTGTTTTTGTTTTTATTTTTTTAGGATCAGTTGTTGGTATCTGTGAGTTTGTTGTCACTTTACTGTTCACAGTTTTTGATCTTCTTCTTTTTCTTAGATAAGTCCCTTTAACATTTCATATGATTAGGGCTTGGTGATGATGAACTCCTTTAACTTGACCTTATCTCGGGAGCACTTTATCTGCCCTTCCATTCTAAATGATAGGTTTGCTGGTTAGAGTAATCTTGGATGTAGGTACTTCTTTCCAGCCCCTTCTTGCCTGTAAGGTTTCTTTTGAGAAATCAGCTGAAGTCTCATGGTAGCTCCTTTGCAGGTAACTGTCTCCTTTTCTCTTGCTGCTTTTAAGATTGTCTCCTTGTCTTTCTTCTTGGGTAATGTAATTACGATGTGCTTTGGTGTGTTTCCTTGGATCCAATCTCTGTGGGACTCTCTGAGCTTCCTGGACTTCCTGGAAGACTGTTTCCTTTGCCAGATTGGGGAAGTTCTCCTTCATGATTTTTTCAAATAAGTTTTCAATTTCTTGACAATATTTTCTTTAGCAGTATGTTTGCTGAAAGGATTGACTACTTTAACACCAAGAAGAGATTCATCACGAGAAACTTCATAATGACGTTAATAATAGCCCCTGGTTTACATTAAAACCAGCAAATTTATTTTACTGCTCACTATGACTGGTGTTGAAAGCTGGGTGAACACCATGAACTGTCTTGTTCACCTACCTCAAAGAATGCTCTCTTCTTCTGTGTAGGTAGCACTTTGTTAGATGATGGGGCAACAAATGATCAGCAAAAGTTCCTGTGATTCCCACCCCCTATGGCTGATAATCTAATTGGGGGTTAATGGGTGTTTATTAAGTAATCATAAAGACAAATATAAAATCCTTACACAATACAAAGGTCTACATGAGTCTGTGATTGGGGTTGATCTAATTAGGGAGGTCAGGGACTGCACCCTGAGAAAGTGGTACTCAAGCTGAGATCTAAGAATGGGTCTAAGTGAGGAACTTACCAGGCAGATGTAACAGCACTGACATGCAAACAAAGGCAGACGGCGAAGCAGCAGCACAGACACACCAGCTCTGCTGGAGCAGTGATTGATGGGAAACTCCTGCAGACAGGCCAATGGCAGGGGTGTGTGTGGGCAGCCTGCTGCTCCTCATACTGCACAGTGCTCAGCATCTGCCAGGGCTGGGCCAGACTGGGGGAGAGGGACCCTGAGCCTGGAGCTCTTCAGTTTTTAAACTGCCCAACTTGAGAAGCAAGTCAGGTGTGTAAGATCAGGGGGCTGCTGTTCAGCACCCGTGCAACTCAGCAGGACCTTGGCACAGTGTTTTTGCTCAGGTAGCACACCCCTTACCCCTGCCTCATCCAGTCTGAAATCTGAAGATGGTACGGTGCTTTGCAATGACGAGGCCATGTCATGGCCAGTTTGGAAGGGTAGAGAGAGTGGGGTGGTCACTTGGGGAGTGAAAGGATCCGAGTGAAGTTAATTGTTGTACATTTGTCAAAAATAACAATGATTTTACATTTGCACTAAACTTAGCATTTTTAAAAAAATTACTTATATCTAACATTAAATTTAAAGGAGATTGAATGAACATATATAACAAAAGAAATGAGAGATAAAATCTGCTCTAGTTGCTAAGACAGTAAATACTAAATGTTTTCACAACAAAAAAATGATAATTATGCGAGGAGATGGAGGTGTTAGCTAATGCTTTGGTGGTCATAGTTTTGCAACATACAAATGCGTCAAATCAACACATGGCGCATATACCTTAAACACAGTTATATGTCAGTAATGTATCAGTAAAACTGGGGAAAATGAACAATAACAAAAGGAACCTAATACATACACACATAAAGGAAAATCTGACCGAATATATGAGCGGCCAGTTAAAATAAAAGCTGAACATCAATCAGACTTTCCACGTGCTCACGTGAGCTAATGGATGAGGTGAAGTACTGATGAATGTGCTTTCTGTCTAATAAGTGGTTTCATAATTGAATTATGGTTTAAGTGAAGTTTTTTGAAAATGAGTTCATCTTAAAGTGGTTCCATTTAATGTATATAAATGTAATTAAATTTACTTTAATATGCCCACTTAAGGAACCTTGTGATAGTCACATTTATTTCTAAAATACATTTTAACAGTGTGATAGTTTGTTCCTAGGCAGCAGCGTGCTTGTTCATTAAAACACTTTATTCTGATTATACAGCATGTGATAAATTTTCCATTGGCTTTGTAGTTTAAATGTTTCCTATTGAATACTAAATTCTGCATGTAAAATCAGTAAATTTCATGTTGAAGAGGCAAGTTGGCTATCCAGTTGTAGAATGACTATGTAAACCCACTGATTTATGTAAATCATCATTCTACTTACTGTACTAACTGCTATTCTTTCAGAATCAGCTAAAGATCCATGTTCTTAACTGATTTTAAGATCCATGTTTTTGTAGTTCCCTTATGTACACTTTGATGTTTCCAGCCTTGCTGTGATTCTTTTTCCTCTTTCTGCTCCCTCCTTGCTTCCTGAAGCCATGTCCCTGAGCCAGAGGATTATGGCTGCTCTCCCGAGGAATGGTAAGCTGCATGGACCTTTCTCTCTCACTGAGCCCTTTAAAAAAGGTTTGCATTTTATCGTTTTGTCAGACACAGTTCACTACTTTGGAAGAAGCATTGCTGATCGGGTATGGTGGCATGCTGTAAAATGGGTGGCTGTTGAAATTCGCCGAATAACCTTTCGTTGTTTTATAAACATTGAGTTTAAAGGTTAGGCTTGTCAGAGTTTTACTTTATGTATCTCTAATAAAGTCTGTAATGATCAACTTGGGGTCCCTGGCTGTGGACTACGTAAGATTTCAGTCACAGCGCCGGAAACTGGATGTTTTCTAGCTCAGCATTGCCACCTTCTGCCACTACGTACATTCTCTGCAAATCTACAAAAGACGCTACTGGAAACATACCCACGCGGTGGAAATTTCCTTTGCATTTCTTTTCATTAATTTACTAAACCTGTTTGGGGGCTAGAAAATGAACTTTTAAAAAATTGAAATGTCTAGAACAGATGATGAAAGACTATGCTACCAGAAACTGGAGTTAACTTGAATGTAATTTATTTTAGAGTTATTAGAGATGGCATTTTATAGGTTTAATTTTAATACTTTTGGGGTTTTTTTTTTTACTTTACTGTAAAATCCTCCATCCCCCAAATTTTTTAATTAAAAATAAAATAATATGCCTCCTCTGTGGATTACATTGTCATTTATAATAGTAAGTTCATTTTGATATTTTTATAATTCATCATGTTTTTGTAGCAAATAAAACTTCAGGAAACAGGTTCTTTTAATGCTGATAACTATAGAAAATATCGTGGCTTTCTCAGTGGTTACATTTTCATTTTCAGGTTATACATGTTTTTTATGATTAAGCCACATTTCCAATGTGTATGGAAGTCCAATAACATTTAATATCATTGAACTTTGATTTTATTTCAATAAAGAAGAGATTTTGTAACAATTTGCAGTAAACCTTGCTATACCTGGGGGTTAATGACAGAATTTAACCTGGGGGTTAAATTCTTCCATTTAAGCCCATTGCTTGCAGCATCATGGATTTGAACACCTGCACACAACTGAATAATTATTAGTGTTTTTAAAAATGTGCCAAAGCATCTTACTGTTAGTGGATAACTCCAGTTTAATGGTGTAGAGGTTCCCTTTTATTTAACCCTTTAAAAACATAGTTAAAATTTAGACTGTATCTTATTATTTGTTGCTTTTCTTTAACATCAAGATAATTCTATTAATTTTAAACACTCTTTGTTGATGTGGAAGAATTAATATACATTTTTCTAAGCTAATTCATTTATTCTTAAGAGAAGGAAATTATCTTTACCATATTTTATTAAGATTGAATGAAAATGTTAAAGATTATTAGTTGTTTACTCATGTCATTGAAAATATCCTACTTTTGATAGAGGTTGTTTCATAGCTTTTATCACTGTTGGAAAGAGAGGATGTTATTTTATCTAGTTTAATAAGTTCCTTTTGGAGAGCATCCTTTTGGAAAATTTGACATTCTAAATTAGGTAACTCCAAATAAGGAATGCCAGCTTTTTCATAAATTTTGCATTTCCACTTGCAGTTATGTATAAATTTAGATGTTAATGATATTTTTTTAAATAAACACTAGGGGAGGCTTTTGCCAGTTTCATAATAAAATAAGCTTTACTTTAAATATTACTTGGATCCCCCCCGTCTATCAAATAGTTACCTATCGGCCTGCAAAGATGAAGGAACAGACACTGTTTGAGCTTCCATTGTCTCGGGTCCCGTGCAGGGTCAAGGATGCAGACTTTGAATTCCGACCACCCAGGTTCACATCCTGATCCTACTGGTACCCTGGGACCAGTTGCATGGTCCCTCTCCCTGCCTGTCCTCATCTGCCAGCATGTGGACATCACAGGGAGGTTGTGAAGACTGAGTTCTTTTTCTAAAGGGCTCAGAATCGTGTTGGGACACAGTGAGCTTACAGAGAATGTAACTTCATCATCCTGACATGTCTGAGGAGTTGTGACTGACCTGACTATTCTAATATTGGGGAAACTTAGGCAGAGAAGCTAGTAAGTAACTTGCCCCAAACTGTACCACCTGTAAACATGGGAGCCAGAGTTAAATCCTCACTCCGCCTGATTATAAACTAGGTGCTGCTCACATTACATCCTGCAGACCTTCAACAACTTTGGAAAGTAACTGCTTTTGGAGTTCAAGATATCTTGCTATTCACCACTTTATTTTTTTCTTTGTTTCTTTCTTGTTTTGTTAAGGTAGGAAGAACAGGTGAAATTAAACTGACTTGAGGGAAGTTAGCACAGGAGAGCAGTTTTGCACATTCATAAAGCTGGCGTCCCCCAGCCTCATCCAACTGGCTTCATGTTGCCAGTGAAACCAACGTCGAAGCATGATCTTGGTGTAATCCTGTGCTCCCCACGCCTGACCACCTCTTTGTGCTGCTGGCTAGTTCAGAGCTGAACCAGAGAGTGTGATGACTAGATAAACCCAAAACCATGAAGTTATTCCTGTCTGTCAGCAGCTTCACTTTTTAATTTGAAGTTCATTAAATTTTATATACAAGGTCTGTCCAGAAAGTATCCAGCCATGTGCTGTGAAAAATAGCGACATTTATTTTAAAAGATATGAGATACAAGAAACATTGTACATAGGACAATGATGCCTCTGTCCCATTCGACATAAGTGCCTTGGGACCTCACACAGTCCTCCCAGTCACCATGAGCTGCCTGGTCACATTTTTCTAAATCTCATTGACAATCTGAAATTTCTTCTCTTTCAAAGGTGATTTGGGTTTTAGGAAATGTCAGAAGTCTCAGGGTGCTAAATCTGGGCTGTAGGGGGCCTGAGTCACCTGGGTGATTTGATGTTTTGCCAAAATACTCTGCACCAGACATGATGAATGAGCAGATGCATCTTCATGATGAAGCTGCCCATCACCAGTTGCCCATAGCTATAGCCTTCTGAATCATCTGAATAGGTTCTGCAGAGGAATGTTTAAGCCTAACACAAAATTTGATACAGATTTGTTGCTGTACTCACTCAGTCATTTTTTAATGCTATGTCTACACCATACACATGCTCAGTCAAGGACGTCTACCACCTCCAATTGACGAGTACAGTGAAATCTTCATTGTTCACACCTGCACATTCCAATCCACTCTCCTTGGCTGCCAGGTTACATGGATGTCGTGCAAACCATTCTTGTTATATCAACAATAGCTGGACTTCTCCAGACAGACCTGGTATATAGCTTGTGGTCTGTATGTATTTATTTTACTCCCCTACCATATTTACTGCAAAAATGTCAAGTTAAAAAAACACATAATATTTGACACTTAAATGTATGTAGGTTATTTTACAATCAGTTGAATTTGAAGGCAAACATATAATGTAATAACCCTTTCAAACAAGCTCTCTTGACATTAAAGATAATTGGATAATGGTTGTAGCTCTACTTCCTTAAATATACTAATATAAATAGTTTACAGAGAAAAAACCATTTCCCAGCCAGTAGCCACTTAACTCCAAAACCAGTAGGGCTTTCTTGTTGTTATGAGGAACCATAAGCTAACGTATACCTTACAGATTAATTCTTTCTATTAAAAAATCTACCACTGGAAGAAAAAAAATCTGCTTACTCTCAGCATCCTTGTAGCTAGCCCTAAGATATAGCTATTTTAAAAAATAGCTATATACTTCCAAAATGGGTATATACTTCCATACCCATTTTTTCTAATGTTTCTTGTAGAAAATTTCAAGACAAACAAAGGTGGGCAAATGTACTCATCTACTCACTTCAATAACATGCACTCAATACAAATTGCAATTAATCTATACCTTTCCTTCACTATTATTTTAAAGCAAATTCCAGGTAACATTTGTTTTTCTTAACTATTTAATATAGCTCCACATTATTCATTCTGGAATTATTTTTCTAAAGTTAATGCTAGTGAGGGTAATTCTCCAGAAAAATTACCTGCAAGTGTTCTGTGCTTAGTCATTTGTTTCATGATTTTTAGTATTATCATTGGGTAATACTACTTTCTAGTCTCCCTTATTTTCTCATCATTCTAGCATATAATTATGTGTGTAATGAGTGGTATTTCTTTATTTTGCTATAACAGCTAGGCTCACTAAAACATTTTTCCAGGTGTGGCTACGTAATAATGAGATCCAATGCATCCAAATTAGTGTTAACCTTCCAAGTAGTCAGTTTGATGGGGAATTTTTGTATTCCAGTGAGGCGGCTGTTTCAGAGACTGTTTCCGAGCTCCTCTTTTGTGATTGCCTTTGGAGACACCACTAGTCACATGGAAAAGCAGGTCTCCTTACTTTGGATAAGACCATTGTCCAACAAAAATATTGTTGGATCCAATCACTTGTTCATATTCTTGAATTTCAGTGGACCTGTCTCTGAATAACAAATTTATTTGTAAAAATTAAGTCTCTCTTGAAGGAATTTTGATTTGGAACCAGTAAAGCCATTCAAAAGCAGGAGGCAGATCCTTTCAAAAAATAAAGTGCTGTACAATCACACTGTCTTTTGTCTTCGTGTATTGTGTGCACGGGTGTATTTTGTGTAGGTGTGTAATGTATACATTTAACATATATGTAGGGTGTGTCTATATTTCAGATGGCTGACACGGGTTTTGTTCCTGCTTTTACATGTGATTTACTTTCTTGTTCACAATGCATTAACTTGTTACAAACTCAGGGTGTACAGAGGGAGAGGCTTTCTGCCTTCCTGGTCTCAGATCCCTCCCTTTCCCTCCTGAAGGCAGCCAGTGTAACCAATTCCGGGTGTATTCTTCCAGATCTACGCATGCATGTGCTTTTTCTCTTGTATTTTTATAGCAAGTGAGGCATATTGCACAAATTTGTACCAGCTTTTCTTTTGACTATGCATCTTTGAGATTTGTCCATATTCCGTGAATAGCTACCCATTTTTTGTTTAGTATTCTGTTATGTGGGTGTACTAACAATTGTTAAAGCAACATCCCTAATGGAACTTGGGTTATTTCTGATTTTTTGCTATTAAAAATGTGCTGCAAATAATGAATACACACAGCATTTTGTACCAGGTGGATAATTAATATGAATTCCCAGAACTGAAAACTGGCTCATAGGATACACGCATTTTAAATGTCAATAGAAATCACCTAGTAGCCCTTTGTGGAAGTCAAACCCATTTTCATTCTCACCAGTAAGATATGATGTCAATTTTTCCATAATCAGGACCACACAGTGTAGTCAAACCCTTATTTCTGTCTTACTTAAATTTCGTTTCTCCCATTTTGGGATAAAGTTGAACTTATATTTAAAGCCAACTATATTCCCTTCTGTATGAACTGTGTATATATCCTTTGCTCATTGTTCTGCTCACTGTTGATCTTTTTCTTAATTGATTTCTGAGTTCTTTTTTTAAATATTTATTTATTTATTTTTAGGGAGAGGGGAAGGGAGGGAGAAAGAAAGGGAGAGAAACATCACTGCATGGTTGCCCCTAGCACACCCCTTACTGGGGACCTGGCCCACAACCCAGGCATGTGCCCTGATAGGGAATCAAACCGGTGACCCTTTGGTTTGCAGGCTGATGCTCAATCCACTGAGCCACACCACCCAGGGCTGATTTCTGAGTTCTTTTTATTTTATGAATATTATCCTTCCACATATGAGTTGAAAATAACTTTTCCCAATTTGTCATTGGCTTTTGACTTTGCAGTAGATTTTACTCTGCAAAAATGGTTTAGCTTTATGCAGTCACATTTATGCTTTTTTTCTGAATTATGTGTGATACCTTAGGCACTTTCTATTCTGAATTTATTTTTTTTTTAATTTCTTCGTGTCTTTAGTATTTTTATTAGTGTGTTCATCCATTTGAAGTTTATTTTGGTTTAAGGTGAAAAGTGTTGGTCCAACTTATTTTTCTTTTTTCTGATCACTCTCATTGACATAAATTTTGAATTTTAAAAAATGCCATAGTCCATAGTCATATATGAAAATAGCTAATACAAATTAAGCCCTATGCATTCTGAATTTCTGTTACCTTTTATTGCTATGGGGACTCTTCATTTTTGTATGATCAGAAAATAATTATTTACCATGCATCATAGCTTTTAAATAAGCTGCAGGAAGCTGCAAATTATATGATGTTGTGGGCTACCTGCTCGTCCTTACCCTCCTTAATGTTCCACCCCCTGCCTCATTGCTTCTTGCAAAACACCATCATTTCTTTGTCTCCTGGTGAGCAAAGTGCCGCTTGAAAATTTCTATGGAAAAATTTAACAAGACATTGATGTTGGCTTGTGTTTTTATTTGTGAGCAGTTTGCAAATTCATGTAGTTTTGTCAGCTCGTTGTTTATGGCACTATTACTTGTACATCTGATGCAGTTGGTTCTTTGAAATGACATGCATTTCCTAGCTTTACCTGTTTACATGTACTAATGAATGTTTTGTATGATTTTAGAGAGGGTGGTGGGAGCTCCATGCCTGAGTTATCCAACCAACCCAGGCCAGGTGGTTAGCAGATGAGTTGTTAATGGTTTTATGATCTTGGAAAGGAAGCCACTTTTAGTGAATGGAGGATGCGATGTGTCCATATCAGTATTTCAGTTGCATGGTTAGTGTTATTTGTGGTAAATGCATTTGAAAGTTTTATCAGTTATGGTAGCTATAATACATAAAATGAAAGAATTGCTGGTGAGATTAATAAAATATATCTGAGATTTATAATGGCTTTCAGCTGGAATTCTTTGAAAAGAAAGATAGACCTCCACAGGTAAGATGTTATTGTGAATATTCTTTGACATTTCAATTTATCTAACAAATAAGTAAGAAAGTAGAACAATTAATGAATACATTTTAATAATAGGAAGTTTTTATGGAACACCAAATAGTCAACTATTTTTAAGAAATGATAGTGTTTTGAGGAGACATGTATGCTAAATTGTTTGGTTTGCCTGTTAATGTCCTTTAAAAATTATTGGATTTTTCTCTCTTTAAAACTAGAGGAGGAGGAGGAATAACAATAATAATGTGTTTATTCTGCTTCCCAGGGATGTTTTGAGAATTCTAAACATGTTAATAAGATGTATTTTATTATAAACATCTAACTTACTCCTTTGTTTTATGGGAAGACTATGTCATTGAGGTTATAGGGTACATTCAATTATTTCAAATTCCTTTTTTCTTCAGTGATTTTTTCCTTCCTATTAGACTGCTGGCTTTCAAATATGAAACTCCTGATAAGTGACACAGTGGCATTGCTAATGCTCTTTGTAACCTGTAAAAGTTGTGGTTAAAATCTTTCTGGATTACAATCATCTAATATCAAACCTATTTTCCCCCTCAGTGAATTAATTCTGAAATTTGCTTCAGTGCACAAAAGCTTAGATCGATATATTTTCACTGAATACTGGAAAGTATACCCTTTGGGTTTGATATTTCCACTTAAATGGCCTTTGTTCTTCCTTTGAATCTCAACATTTTTATATTAAGTTGCATTTCTGTGAGATTAATAATAGCTGGATCAGAGGCAGTTCTGACTCCAGTTGTTTCTTCTGAAGTGCGTAATGCATTTGCTGACCTGAAGGTAGTCAAGGGCCCCACGCACTTTTACGACTTGCGTTCCTCAATACACAGAGCAAATGTGATATGTGTATAAGTATTTCAGATATTTATTAGTGATGATAAAAGTATAAACAGGTCATTCATTTTGTTAAATTTCATATGATAATCCTGTAGTCTTAGGTACTACAAATAAAGATATCTTATAGGCAATGGTAAAAGTGTTAATCAATATTGTTTTTAATAATAACTTTATCCTCAGAATTCTTAAAAAAAAATAATGGAATTAGAAGAAATGAAATTCCAGGTATTTTAGCAGTTCCATTACACTTTTTTAAATTAATTTTTTGAAACTTCATGTGATTAGAATATTTCACCTCAGGAAAATGAACTATAAAATACTATAAATACCATTTTCATTACACTGCAAAAGTCTGTCACATTTTCACAATGCTTAAAAACATTTATTATTTAATCATGAAATCTGTGATGTCTTGTTCAGTAATGTAATCTAAATTACATTTCATCTATTAGGGGTGTTTGCAGGCATGACAACATATTTTAAAAGTTACAAATAGATTAGTAAGCTGCTATAAATAAATCAGGTTTTTTCCATTTTTTCCCCTTTAGGCAGAGCTCACAGTTTGGAGATGAAAAAACGTTTAGTGATTCATCACTGCTGGAAAATCTCCAAAATAATCATGTAAGTGACATAAAATCATTATATTCCAATTAATGAGTAAAAACTAATAAGCATTTCTCTGAATTATCTTCCATGTTTATTTTTTAGTTTTATAACTATTTTAATAGTTTTCTTTTTTGTTATTTTTAATATATTGTATTGATTATGCTATTACAGTTGTCCCATTTTTCTCTCCTTTATTCTGCTCTGCCCTGCACCCCACCTCCCTCCCTCCCTCATTATCCTCCCTTAGTTCATGTCCATGGGTTGTGCATACAAGTTCTTTGACTTCTCCATTTCCCATACTATTCTTAACCTCCCCCTGTCTATTTTGTATCTACCATTTATGTTTCTTATTCCCTGTAGCTTTGCTATCGTTTTCCCCTCTCCACTGATAACCTTCCATGTGATCTCCATATCTATGATCCTATTCCTGTGCTAGTTGTTTGTTTAATCTGTTTTTGTTTTTGTTTTAAGGTCAGTTGTTGATAATAATGAGTTTGTTGTCATTTTACTGTTCACAGTTTTTGATCTTCTTTTTCTTAGATAAGTCCCTTTAACATTTCATATACTAAGGGCTTTGTGATGATGAACTTTAGCTTTACCTTGTCTAGGGAAGCATTTTATCTGCCCTTCCATTCTAAATGATAGCTCTGCTGGATAGAGTAATCTTGGATGTAGGTCCTTGCTTTTCATGGCTTTGAATACTTCTTTCCAGCTCTTTTTTGCCTGCAAGGTTTCTTTTGAGAAATCAGCTGACAGTCTTATGGGCCCTCCTTTGTGGGTAACTGTCTTCTTTTCTCTTGCTGCTTTTAAGATTCTCTCCTTCTCTCTAATCTCGGGTAATATAATTATGATGTGCCTTGGCATGTGCTTCCTTGGGTCCAACTTCTTTGGGACTCTCTGAGCTTCCTGGACTTCAAAACTCTATTGCTATTTTTTTCTTGGCCAGCAATGATTCGTGATTATTAGTTATTTAGCTTTAATAGTATCATTATCAATATTCTACCTTTCAAAATGTTTTATGTTAAATAATATTAGAACCCTGTTTGAAATAATTCACTATTGACAATTTCAAAATATCTATGGAAATGAATTACCCCCTCAGAATGATAGGCCAGGAAAGTCTATGTGGTAAGAACGGTGGACATCTCTCTGAAGTTACTGACACATTAAAATTTCGTCAGATCAAGTGATAGGGTTTCCTGGAATTTAAACCCCAGAACTTTTTCTCACATTTGCTTCAAGCTCAATATGTGAAAACTGGAACTTGTACTCATTACCCAAAACATGCTATCTCCAAAGTACAGATGGACATACCACCTGTGCCCCTGGGTGGAGCTCTAGCAGTCTCTTCATATGGGTGTTTTGTTATCCTTTTCATGAGAGCCCTCAACCATGTATTAGCTGCAGGATCCACAAAACCTAGACCTAGACTTCCTCTTCCCTCTTGTGTTCTCAGGTTTAGCAAGTTGCACCGTCACCAATCTTACTACTCTTTCTAGGGACTTCAAGTTTGCTTTTGATACCTCCTTGTCCAGATCAATAGAGTGACCAAGTCCTTGTCCATACTGACTTCCAGAATATATCCTGAATGTCACCTTCACTTCATTGTCACTTTCCCTACCCAAGTCAAGACAACTAGCATCTCCTGCATGAATTACCGTAATGCCTCCTAACCATTCTCCTTGTCTCCCTCTTTACTCCCTTCTGATTCTTGCCACACACAACAACTGCAGTGATGAAGTAGAAATCAAGTCCCATCACTGCCCTGTTGTAAACCATTCCCTGGCTTCCCTCTGAACTTAGGAAGTTACACAGTCTGGCCCCAGCCTAAGTCACGACCCTCACTTGGAGCCACTCTTCCCTCCTTTCTCCTCACATTAGCCTTCCCTTATGCTCTCAAACACATTTCTTTATTTCCTTCTTTAAGATCTTTCCAGTCATCTTTGGTTTCTGCTTGATGGGAAACAATGCTCAGTTCCTCATGAGGCTAAAACCTCATCAGCTTAAATATAACATCATCTTGAAAACAACCACAGACTCACCCAAGTCACATTACATGTATTTTCACATTATCTTCTTTGTAGCCCTTTTTCACTCTATAAATGAACAACACTTGTATGTTTATCTGTGCTCTGTTTTCCCCCTAAGTCAAAGTTTCACAAGGCAGGGACCGTGTCTCCTTTGTCAACAACTGTATCCTGAGTGCAGTTTTCTCAAATAATGTTTGATTTAGGTTTTCAATCACTTCTTTTTTTGTTTTGTTTTGTTTTTTGTCCAACAGCATAGAGAAATATCTTTCTTTTTAATTTCAATGACATTTTTCTTCATCAGAACCCAGACAGGCAGATGTTGAATTCAAGAGCTCTGGCTTCTTTTCTCCTATACACCTGAAGCTCCTTACAGAACGAATTCACTTGTATGTCTTCCTCTGGCCACATGAGCCCATTGTGTGTAGGAATTGCTCAATCATTTCTTTATTTGGTAAAATGAGTCAGGTTAAGGTTGACATTTCTGGAGAGAGGGAGGACAAGGCATTACAGAGGAACCCCCTGCCATCATCGCCCCAACCCAAAATAGTGAATCACAGTAGACTGAAATGCCTAAAATTTAAATCTGATCGGGAATTAGAACAGGTAAATGAACATTTTAGAATATCTCTTCTGTCTTCTGAGCATAGTACTTGATCATATGCACCTTTTTCACTGCATTGTTTCTATTTAATAACACAGAATTATCTTGTATAAATGTTTAAAAATCAATGGGAGAGTGTGAGAATGAAAATTTTGGTTAAAAATATATTTTATTCATAATAGATGTCTTCTTAGCTATAACCTCACACCCACAATGTTTAACAGCTACACTGTTGATAGACGTGAAGTAATATTGCTTTTATTAGTGTCAAAATGTTTAAATGGAGAGGCCTAACGTATGTTTATTTCTTATAGCCAACTGCACCCGTAATATGTGAATTTCTGACCATGATGGCAGTTTGTCACACAGTAGTACCAGAGCGAGAAGGAGATAAGATTATTTATCAAGCAGCATCTCCAGGTACAAATGAAGCAATTGGGATGTATTTTTTTCAGTGGAAGATTGTTCTGAAATTTGAGATTGTCAAGAAAAAAATCAATTTAATTTTAAAAAGTAAAATAACCTTCTTAGGTTTTTCAATTAGCAATAATCACACCTCTATAAACCTCATTGGCTACAGTCCTGCCACTACACAAAGCTACTTATTTTTTTAGTTAAAAAATATATTTACTAGTTAGAAAAGCCTTGGTTTTCATATTTAAATATTTCTATATGTTAAAATATAAAACTTTCAATGTGTCATTTTTGGTAGATGACATAATTAGAAATTTGAATAACAAAATTCACAGAAGTGAGAATTACTTTTTTATATGCACATAGTAAGTTCTCCGTTTTTTACAGAAAACTTTGTCAAAAACTGTTTTTGCACATAAGTGGATGAGAAAAGGAAGCTCTGTTTGCCTGCATACTGTGCATTTTAGAACACTGACTTTGCTTTCCTTTTTGGGAATGATCATCAAGGAGCTTGTTGCAACTTATTTGGATGAGGGCAGTTTACACTTTGAAGGGATTCCATAAAATCATTTATTAGCACAGTTAGCAGTATTTAATCTCAGGCTTAATTTTACACTGTTCTTAATGTAAAATTAGGTATATAGTCAATTCAATTATTATAAGATTTTAGGAAAGAAGGAAGGCACTTTGGAGAACTTTGTTATAAGTATTTTAAACTGTATTCTAAGCCAGTATCCATGACCTTGTGGAGTGTACCATGTTCCTTATAAGTATGAAAATGTTGCATGTCCTATTGTTGGATAGAAACTATGTGAATGCACTCTTATTCCACACCCTGCCCTCAGCCACAAGTTTTGATGTCAATGGTGATGACATTAATATAGGATAAAATAATGCATCAGTTCATTTATATCCATTTAAATCGAAGTCTCAGTTACTAGTATTAGTTTTTCTACAATGAACGTTTTAGGAGGAAAAACATGAAATGTAAGAAGACAGTTGTGTGTCATTCATTTTGAGAAAGGTTTTCTAGAAAGTATGATGGACCAAGGGGTACCTATAAATTTTCCTTCTTGGGTATGAATAAGAGTGAGACTTCACCGTCAGAAATATGACTCTGGGGTCTATCGCTATCTCAGGTCCTTCAGATTATTCTACTCATTCCTGTGGTATTGTCATGGAGTTTTAAGAGAAATGGATTTCAATAACAGGAGCCAGAAGAAAAATAATTTTAATTCTTTGAAAGTTAAACAGCAAGTTGTATTACAGAAATGTGTTTCTCTTGTATTGGGGATAATTTTTATCTCACCATGTATTTGCTTTCCCCTGTTTTCCCGAAACAGATGAGGGAGCCTTGGTCAGAGCAGCCAAGCAACTGAATTTCGTTTTCACTGGACGGACACCTGACTCAGTGATTATAGATTCAGTAAGTTATTTCCAAGCCTTTTTTCATCAAAATAAACATGCATGTAGCTTCAAAGATAAAATAATACCAAACGGCTTGTAATGAAATAGAGATTCTCTACTGCTGTTCCCCTCTCCAGGAGCAGCCACTTTCTGTTCTTTAACTCTTTCTTCCAGCATTTGTACATCTCATATTTTCAAAAAAAAATACATGTGATTAGTGATATATATTTTGATGCTTCAATTTCAGACATGTCTGCTGACTCTCTATTTTATTATGTTAAATGAGGAATGAGGATTTATCTGTCCTGACTCACCATCCCTTCCCAATATTATTATAATTATATTACAGTTTTTGGTTAAACAAGTATTCAGATTCAGTTTTTAAAATGGGGAAAAGATTTAAACAAACATTTCCCAAAAGAAGACATATATGTGGCCCATGAACGGGTGAAAAACAGTGTTAGTCATCAGGGAAATGCAAATTAAAGTCGCAAAGGGGTACCACTACGTACCACCAAAAGGGCTAAAATTACAAACATTGCACCAACTGTTGATGAGAATATAGAGCAAGTGGAGCACCCAGGTATTGCTAGGAGACATGTAACATGATGTAGTCCCTTTAGGAATACTTTTAGAGTTTTCTAATACAGGTAAGCTTGCACCTGGCCCAGCAATTGTACTGATAGTTAGCCAGGAAAAATTAAAGCTTATGTCCACAAAACAAATGTCTAATGGAATGCTCATAGCAGCTTTATTTTCACGGTAACCAGAACCTGGAAGCAAACCAAACGTCCACAAATAGGACCAGGGGTAAACAGATTGTGATATACTCATACAATAGAGTATCTAAATGATAAAAAGGAATGAATTATTGATTCATCAGTAGTATGGATATGTCTCAAAACCATTCTGTTGAACAAACAAAAACAACTAGGCACAGAACAGTGCCTATTCTAATTTCATTCAGATGCAGCTCGAGATCATGCAAAAGCAATTTGTGGTGATAGAATTCTGGAGAATGGTTGCCTCGGGGTCAGGAGGAGATTGATGGGAAAAGGGTGCAACGGAATTTATGGGGTGATGAGAATATTCTACTTTGTGATTGGGGCCGTGGTTTCACCAAGTCTGCCTTTGTCAGGCTGTACAATTTTCCTTGAACTGTACATGTAAGGAATATGTATTTTATTGTATGTGAATTATATCTCATTAAAGAATCATTATTTAGTATTTGTATGATTAGTCCCTGTAGCGATATTCATAGCTGAACATTGTTGGTATTCAGTGATTATTTTCTTATTTTAATTTTGTGTTTCCTGACATAAAATTATTTCCTGAAAATAATTTTCTTTATTTTTTAAAGATAGATTTATATTTTTTCAATATAAATCTATAGATATATAGATTTATATTATAAATATATAGATTTATATTTCATTATAAATATATAGATATATTTTTTCAATTCCTTAATTTATTCTACCTATTAGCAATTGTCTGCATACCACCTAGTACACCTTTATCCAATAATCTGTAGTAAGCAATTCTATTTGTGAGACATCCTTCTTGAAGTCCTCCGCTCTCCTTGGTCTGGGCCAGGTTCATTCTAAGGTCTGCTTCTATAGCGTTTGAACTTCCTTTAGATTTTCTCAGGTTTAGGTCTATTTCCTAAATCTCAAGTCTTCTTTCTTAGTGAGCTCCCTTGTTTTGATGGAGCACCTGTTCTGTGAGCTTTGTCCAGTTAAAAAGTTGTCACAGAAGCAGAGGACACAGCAGTGATGCCCGCAGCAAACCCAGCTCCTGACTCTCAGGCTCCGCCACATCCTGGCTGACAATTCACAGTCTTCATGCTTCTCACGCTGGAATCCCTGTCCTCGCTTCCTGGGGACTTCCTTTACCTTCATCCTGTGTTAAATCTTCTGCTTCCCAAACCCCACATCTTCCTTGTTCTTGGTTTACTCTCTTGTTTTGTGGAGCACATTCTTCAGTGGCTTCCTGAGAAATGATGCATGGGGAATTATTTATTAGGCCATTTGCTAGTCCTTTCAAGTCTAAACATTTTTTGCCCTACCATTATGCTTAATAGTTGATAGTCTGACTGAAAATAGAATTCCAGGGCAGAAATCATTTTCCTTAAGAATTTTGATTGCTTTACTATTTTCTGGCTTCCAGAATACCTAATTGAGGAAAAAGAACCCATTCTGATTCCATATCTTCTGTGACTTGGCCTCCCCACCCCCTCCTCTCTCTGGAAGGTTGACGGATCTTCTTTGTCCTCAGAGTTTTTAAATTTTATGATCGTGTGCCTTCGTGGGAATATTTTCACCCAGTATACTGAGCACTGGGTAAACCCTTTTCCATTTGGGAATTGATGTGCTGTCCTGCAGTTCTGGAAAATTTTCTTGAATGATTACAGTTCCCTTCCCTTTTTTCGCTCTGCTCTGTCTTTAGAATTCTTCAACTGACCTTTTAACTTTTTTCTCCTGGTTTTTCAGGTCTTTGACTTTTCATTCTACTTTTTGGAAGTTTTCCTCAGGTTTGTCTTCCTACCCTTCTACTGAGTCTTTTTTATTTCTGCTATCATGTTTTTGACTTCCAGAGTTCTGTGTGTCCTCTCAGTATTTCTTATTTCCTAGTATCCCATTTTTGTTTTATGCGTGTCATACTGTGTTATTTCTCTGAGAGGAATGATGATTGGGTTTTTTTGAAGTCTTTATTTAAAAAGAAATTTACATAAAAATAATAAATTTACAAACATAACAATTTAACTAAACAGTACTTTTTATGAGAGTATGAAGTGGGAGTATATGTAAATTATCACAGTGGTTGGTATTTTTTTCTTTTGAGGTAATTACCATTTTGGGAAAAGCATATGCACCAAAAATTAAACATTGACTTTTAAGTGTTCTTTCTCAAAGTTTCTCATTTCGTACTTGGGAGAAACGAGCCTTGTATACGGTAAATGATAGGCTATCCCAGGTCTTTGACAAGAACTGCAAAGTGTAGAATATAAGGCCAGTCCTCTCCTACGCCACCGAAGAGCAGCACGCAGGCTATAAGTATCAATCGCAAAAGCTTAAGAATGGTTACAGGCAAGCTTATTGTTTGAAACATTCCTCATGGATCCCATTAAAAAGCATATACTCACTAATGCAGCAGGATTTTCAAGGGTATAAAGCAGTGCAAACAGTTTTCTGCCATCAGGAAGCCACGGCAGTGCAGTTCCAATGACAGAACAGAAAATGTCCCCTATGAAGCACATGGTCCCCTAGTGGTCTGTTGACCACTAGTCTCATGTTGAAACCAAGTAAAGAGGCCTCCAGGGCCTGCTCTCAGCCTCACCCCCCACCATGCCCATCAGGAAACCCAGAACCTGAAACTCTGTGGGCCGCCACCAAGTTGTGCTTTTGAATTCTCTTTCCTCCAAATTGCTTTGATCCATTTGTTTTGGGTGTCTGTGTTTCATGTCAACAAGCTTTCCTTAGATGTCTATTCATCTTTGGGATTCTCTTGGTTAAAAATGAAGAACTTGCTCTGATCAGTGTGGCTCAGTCGATTCAATTCCTGGTTGGGGTGCATGCCAGAGGCAACCAATCAGTGTTTCTCTCGAACATGATGTTTTCTCCCTGCCTTTCTCCCTCTCTTCCCCTCACTCTAAAAATAAATAAATGGAATCTAAAAAAAAAAAGGAATGAGGAACTTAGAAGATGATGTGGCAGTTCTGAGCATACAAGGGTATCAACAATGAGCTTCACGGTGGGGTATTCTAGTGGGATTAGTTTGGGGAGTTGTGATGTCTTTACCTTTCGGGCTTTTCTTGGGCTTATTGGATTCCCCACAGAGTAACTTTTCAATTTCTGCCTGGAAGGATGTGGCTGCCACAGTGGAGGGAGCTAAGCAGGTTGGGGCACTGGGGCCCCGCATTTAGCATCGGTAGAACGATATCATGTAATCAACTAAAAAATAGTCAACTTCTAGACAAATGAGCCTCTGTTTTATGTCTGGTCTTCCACTGATATGCAGGAAGGTCTAGTGCTGAGAGCTGCTTTTCAAGTAGCTCTTACCCAGGCCTCCCCATTTTAGGCCCCTCCTTCTACCTCACAATTCTAGAGCTATCTGGTACTTCACTTCCTTATGCCTTTTAAGGATAGTTTGGTGCAAATCGGTTTGGCTCTCAGCTTTTCCATGGTTACTATAGCATTTGACCTTCCCATGTCTGCTAAGTAAGATTCCACTCATCGATCTCTTTTCAAATGTTTGGTGCTATTGTCTCTTTTCTTATTTTCCTGCCATTACAAGGTACTTTCTTTTTAAGTGTTTGCTGTCATTTTAGTGGGGCATTGGGAAGGAAGAAAATTAAATGTGAATGAATGTCCAGGTTTCCATCTTAACCTGAAAGTTAGTAAGTTCAAAAAAAGGTGATTTTAAAAGAGGCGATTTGTTGGTATTGACGTTTATTTTACATTAAAATTCCATGGCTGCCCTGACTGGAAGGTTGCTGGTTGGATTCCCAGTCAGGACACATGTCTGGGATACCCATTCCGGGTGCATGTCTAGGCGCATAGGAGAAGCAACTGATCAGTGTTTCTCTCTCACATTGAAGTGTCTCTCCCTGTCTCTCTTGGCCTCCCTTCCCCTCTTCTAAAAATAGATAAACAAAATCTTTAGAAATTTTTTCATGACTAAGATTTATTCCCAAGAAGCCAAAGATACTTCCACCTTTATGTAATCATGTGTTCCTTTTCCTCACAGCTGGGGCAAGAGGAAAGATACGAGTTGCTCAGTGTCCTGGAGTTCACCAGGTAAAACGTCTGCTCTGTGATCTGTGTGTGTGAGATAAGTTTCTGTCTGGTGTTGTTGGTTCCCCTTGAATAAGTAAGAAAGTAGCTCTCTTTTATTTGACTAAATTTATTTAGGCAAAATGTTAATCTAAAATCTTCAGTACGGTTTTTCATTTTCATAGTACATAAATCAGAAACAGCTTCTTTCAGAATGCTGCAGGATATGACTCCTGAAGACACTGTGAGACTATTTTTCAACATGACCGTCCGCACCCCCGCCGTGGGGCACAGGACCAGGGGCCTTACGGCTAATGATCTGGAAACGCTGTTGTACTTGGAGGGGCCGAGATTTATGTGGAGTGGAGATGAATCAGAGTTAGGAGCCCACCATTCTAATTATGTGCTCATTATATCTAATTGTCCTTGGGATTCGGAAACCACATCTATCCCTCTGTTAGGTACAAAACCAGTTACTATCTGGTAGGAAAGAGCAGAAAGCAAAGAGATTATTCTACTTAGTTCATGTCTTTAAGACAAACAACAAAGGCCTTCTGTTATAATCAGTGATATCTCCGTGAGTGCTAGACATTTTATTCCCGTATGACTGTGTAGTTTCCCAACTGGCCTACATTCTTCAGGCAAATAGTCCTCGGCTGCAGACAGGAAGGTCTCTGAAATTTGCATCACCATTCACAAGACACTTCAAAGTTTCTTTACAGCCCGGGCAGGGAGGAATGCTGCTGTTCAGACAAAATAAGTATCCGCCTTTTTTCCTGAGCTCACTCCTTCCTCGGGCAAGCATATACAAGGATTAGAAAGAAAAGGCCTTTCCCCGTCTCTGCCAACTTTGGTTGCTGTGTTGGTCGGGGGTGACCACATGCCAGTGGTTAATATCAAAAGTAACAGGGTCTGTCTAATTTATTATTTAAGCATTGTTTGCTTGACTCGTATGCACTGACCTGCTCCAGGGAAAATGCGTGAGAACTTGGATGAGCAGCTGTAACAGAGTATTCCCAGAGTGTATCCCCCACGTCTTTTCTTGTTCATGTCAAAGTGACTGCTTTTCCTAAGCCCCCTTGTATGATATCTACAAAATACTATAAATAGGATATCAGTTAGCATGAAGAGATGTTTGTTTATTAACCTGTACTTAGAAGCCATATGCTAAGTGATAAGTGCCAAGGAGAAAAGTATAGCACAGTCAGGAGTTTAAGCTTTTTCAAAGTGCTGTGGTGGGGGCAGGCTTCAGGGTGAGAGTGAAAAACGTGAGTAAGGTATTAAAACAGACTGTGAAAGACATTAATGGTTGAGACTGGGGTGATGGTAGTGGAAATAAAGTGAAGTTGATAGAATCCACGTACCTTGAGGGATGTCAGGGGCTCTTGGGATGGATTGGATGTGGAAGGAGAAAGGAGGGAGGGGAGGGGTAAGCACCTCTGTGTGAATAGCTGGGTTGATAGAGGTACTGTTTACACAGATGGAAGACATAGGAATAGGTACAGATGTGGAGGATGAGATGTTTGAATGGAGCGTTAGATGCCTGTGAGACACACAAATGGAGGGTCAGGGGTAGGCAGTTGGGTACAGCGGCCTGGATGAAATACAAGGTCTGTAGTCATGGGCCTGAAAATGGCACCTGAAGCCGTGAAGATGAGTTGGGTCTCCCGGATATACACAGTACAGAGTGAGGGAGATGAGAAAGGCTGAGGATTGATTGAGCCGTGAGTAGCTCTAACTTTTAAGGGTTGATTAGAAAAAGAGGAATTGGCAAAGAGACTGCTTTGTGGTAGGAAAAATAGAGAAAAATGACACACAGCCCAGAGAAGAGGATGATTTCGGGGAGATAATGGCCCTCTGTGTGAAAAACTGCTGCAAAGTCAGGTAAGAGGAAGGCTGAAAAGCAGGCGTTGGATTTAGCCATTCCGTGCAGTGGTAAGGAGAGAGGGCAATGGGAAGGGGCAGGGGGGAGATAGGTGGAGACAGCGGCTATAGCAATTGTTTTAAAAAGTTGAGCTGTCGAAAGATGTGGTTCAATGGGGAGGGGGTGCTGTCTGTGGGAAGGTTTGTAGGGAGAGACAAGACCATGTTTAAATATTGATAAGAAGAATCTATCCTAGAAGGAGAGGAGGAAGATTCAGGAGACAGCACCATAACTTGAGGAGTGAGGTTACAGAGAAAGTGGGGTGAGAGCAGGTTCACACAAGTGAAAGGAAGGTCCCTGATAGGAAAAGAAGCATTTCCTCCATTGTTTTAAGGAGAGACAGAGAGGAAGGTGCATGGTAGATAAATGTGTAGGTTTTAATTGCAAAAAGAATAGGGATTTCTTGTCTCGGGCTTTTTTCACGGTGAAGCGCAAAAATTCAAAGGGTCCAGAGTGACAAGGGCGCACTGGAGACTTAGAGAATGGCGAAGGTGTGCATGGTGCTGCAGAGGGGAGAACAAGCTTGTTAGAAAAATCTAGTGGGTTACGGGGCCTTGTGGAGCCATTGACATTGGTGTCATGTAATTACTAATGGCTGTGGCTGGGTGACTTTTCTCCAGCAATGCCCACCTACTCTACAGTGCCACAGAAAGGGGTCCCAGTCACCCAGGAGTTGGGAGTTTTGCCAAGAGAAGAGAAAAAGTTGATGAGTTGGGGACCATGTCATCAAAGCCGGGTTAAGAAAGGCATGGATCAAGAAGGGCTGAGATAGAAGAAAACCTTACCTCCTGAGACAGCATGAGACCTGGAAGGTATTACACTAAGTAAAGTAAGCCAGTCAGATAAAGACAAATAAAATATGATTTCACTTACATGTGGAATCTAATGAACAAAATGAACTAACAAGCCAAATAGAAACAGACTCATAGATGCATAGTACAGACTGACAGCTGTCAGGGAGGAGGGGAGGGAGGCTGGGTGAAAAGGTGAGGGAGTTAAGAGGAAAGAAAAAAAGAATAGAACTTCATAGACGACAGTATGGTGACTACCAGAAGGAAAGGGGGCGGGAATAGGTAGGGGAGTGTGAACAGGGGATAAATGATGGCGGAGGAAGACTTGGGGTGGTGAACACACAATACAATATAGAGGTGATGTGTGATAGAATTGCTCCCCTGAAGTGTGTAATTTTGTTAACCAATATCACCCCAATGAATTCAACAAATTAAAAAAAAAAAGAAGGGCTGAGGCAGAATATACAGATATCATGACAACAGGGGCCCAGATATTTTCCTACAGAACAGGGAAGGAGGTCGGAGGCACTAGTACAACCATTTGTCTCTTCACAACTGGGATGTGCTCTAAAAGTGCCTCAGGGGGCGATTTCCTGTTCCTGCAAGTGCTTAGGTGCCGTGATGAGCGAAAGAGCACGAGATGAAGTAAAGCATGAGAGAAAGTGAACGGTCAAGGGACGCAGTAAACACGGAGGGAGGAGGCTGCGGCTGGTGTGACACCTCCTGTGTTTGACAACAGACATTTTTAGCGAGTAGAACGAGTGCACTCTGAAATAACTATGAAATGTGTAGCCTGGCAAATGCATTAACTAGCCTTCTGTCGTCGTGACCAAGTATTCTGTGCCGTACATGATCGCACGTGCTGAGCTTTTATACGACTGGCAGCGCAGGAGGCGTGTTTACACCAGCATCACCGCAAACACGGGAGTGACGCGCTGTGGCGTCGGGTTGGATTCGGTGGGCAACAGGAATGTTCAGCTCCATTATAATCTTATGGGGCCACCATCATATATGCAGTCTGTCACTGACCCAAACATCACTGTGCGGTCTGTGACTCTGCAGTGGAAATATAGGTGGGGTAAGAGGAGACTAAATATTTCTAGACACTTCTGAGAGAAAGTCCTGACTGTGTGCCATGACACGCACTTCCCTGCTACTTGATGCTGGACCTGTCTCAGCTTTTTAGCAGCAGAGCATTCTAAGGTACAACAAATAGACACAGGCATTTGGGAAGTCCTTTCTCCCCTTTGTTTTTGGAGAGAAGTCCTTTACACGCTCAGTTCCATGAGGCCCACTCTATGCAGTCCTGTGCCGGTTTGTTCTGTTCACTGTTATTTGCTGTCCCTTTGCTAATACTTCGAAAGATGTTGCATATTTAGCTAACAGTTTTTCCTAAACTGCTTATATCACCAAAACAATGTTAAAATGTTTGTGCTCTTAGCTTAGCTTTGTGTTGTCAGTTGGGTTTTTTACATGATGATGCCGGTGGCTTGCTAGCAGTCATTGAAAGTCAGTAGTTGTGAATGTTTCAGTCAGTTACAAAGTGCTAGTGTTTGCCTTTATGTGTGATGGGGCATTAACTTAAAATTGGTCATCATTTCTGATTTTAATAACAGCTGTAACGTGCAATGCATCCTAAAACATTCTTGCTTCAGTGTTTTTTTTTTTTTAATCTGAACACACTGAACCAGCACTCTCCTCCACCCTGGTGGGTACTAACTCCTCAGGTCCCTAGGGAGCAGTTTTATAGAGTGTTCCTCCAGGGCAGCAGATGGTAGGTACCCTGGAGCCTTAAAAACATAAAGTAGCTCTGCAAGGTGCGCAACTGCACACCCAGGGGAGGGTTTGTATGTGTGGAAGGATAGGGCTCGTAATTTGGTCAAATTTATTTTTTCAGTGCGAGCATTAAAATACGTGAGGCATGGCAAACACATAGATGCGTATTCTGGGTATGATGACACCTTATGGAAAACCTTTTCCCTTTCAGCGCTAGGAAAAGAATGTCGGTGATCGTTCGCACTCCATCCGGGAAGTTACGACTTTACTGCAAAGGAGCTGTAAGTTTTTATTTTTGTCTTTTGCAGTTTTGATTTATGATGGTTTATAATGTGTATGTTAAGCATTCTGCTATGGAAATGTAACACAGATGTTTAGCACGAAGTTGCTGACATCCACTTTTGTTGGTGTTTTATTGTAATAGTGTTTGGCCTCTTCTGGTGAAATGTGGAAATTCCTTCTGGATAAATTTGGTGTTCGAAAGAGTTTGGCCTAGGTTATTTATATAATTTAATTTTTGATGCATAATACTGGAGGTTTACATTATATAAATAACTTAGAAGACACTTAAATACAGAAAGTATTTTAAAAATTGTGTTAGAAATGTAGTGATCCACACCAGTTTGAATTTAATTTTTTAAATACTGCTGCAACAGGGAAAAATTGGATCACAATTACTGCTCTAATTTCTTCATGGGGTGATTACTATTTGTCTTGCACTGTTTTAAATAATAAAAGAATGTTTAACTATTGGCTGGCCTTAGTATATTGGCAGGTTTGATTGGCAGGAACAGTAAGATGCCATTCTAACTTAATTTTCCTAGTTAAAATGTTTCCACTCACTGAAAAATAAGAAATCTACTAACCAGGGCCTTTTTTTTATTGTTCTTAAAATTAGTATTTTCTTTCTGAATTCTCCTTTCCAGGTACCCAGTATGCTTAGACTAGTCAGGCAACTTACCAAACTTAGAACTTTGTAATTTTCAATAGAATCAAAAACATTGATTTAAAATTGCACGGAACTTGGAAATCGAACTTATTAAGAAGCCCAAGATTTTTATGTAATGCCTATTGAGAGTGCTTTTCAATGCCTTAGTTTTAAAACATTAAAATGCGGTTCTGGAATGCTTTCATCGTAAAGCATTTGGTAGAACTATTTTGTGATTTCTCAAGAATTTAGTTTTAGAATTCCTTCGGTTGTGAATTCAAACAATTAACATTTATTTGCTGTGTGCATTTTATCTACCAGACTTTGAAATGGATTTTGGGGATAGGAAGGAAGATAAGACCCAAGCCTTGTCCAGGAGCTCAAGGCTAGTCAGGCAAACATGTATAAAGAGAAGATGAGGATACGGTAATAAAGGAATATCATAAAGATCTATATCTCAGTCTCAATGGTAATGTTCAGCAGTAAGGGAATAAAGAGAACCTTTAAGATCTCCCACTTTAAATGGTTGATATTTATGTGTCCAGTTGACTATACCCAAATCACATTCTATCTTTCTTAGTTTTGAGGAATCTTCTGCCTAGAAATTTGGGGAATTAAAGCATTGACTACAAAATAAAAACATTGAACTCCCTTTTTAAATAATCACAGAGATGGTTTGCATACATTAACTTGCTTATTGCATTGTTTTCCCTCATTTTAAAGTTGGCTATATAATGTGATTAAATACTAAAAAGGCATAAATATATAAAACAACAAGGTACATTTGAGAACTGCATGTACTTTGGCAAAGAATAGCAGAATGCAAAGCTGGAAAGATGGGCATGAGTTAGCTCATAGATTTTTTTGCATGCCTAAGAACTTTTACTTTTTTCTGGATTGTTCTGATGTCATTTAGGAAGTGAGAAAAGGCAGAAAATAGACGCATATGGAGTTGCCAGTTGAGGCCACTGAGGACAGTCCAGGCCAGAGCTGACAAGGATTTGGACCAGGACAGTTGCAGAGAGGAACGAGAGCGCACAGAGTTAGGATGCAGTGATCGATTACATGTGGGTGATGAGGGAGAGGTGAAGTTGTCAGATTTCTGCTTGGTTAACTGAGTTTACTAAGTGATAGCACTTGCTACTACCTCTGATAGCAAGATTTCCTGGGAGAAGAAATCAGGGGTGCTGGTACAAAGTTAGGAGTCAGTAAGTGCAGGTGGAAACTAAAAGCAGAGGGTTGATGAGATCTCACATGAAGAAAATATTACATGGAAAGAAAGGACTAAAGGCGAAAAGTAGAGGATCCAGGTGGGGCGACTAGAATGTGGAGGAAAGCCTAAGGAGTCTGGTGATTCACGGGCAGTGTGAATAATCAAAGATGACAAGCGCAACACAGTACTTCAGTCACAAGAGTCAATTCAGAAACCAAGGTATTAGAAGCTTAGTCTGTTCACACTTTGATGTATCTCCTCCATTCCAAAATCACAGAATAGTGTAAGGAGAAAACCAAGATAAAAGAAAAAGTCTCAAAAGTAAAATAGGAACCAAAAATCAAAGTGGTACATTGAAATGAAGTCTTGAGCTCAGTAGGGTGTGAGTCCCAGGCCCTGGGTTCAGAATCAGGGAGGAGTGGCTGGAGTTTGGTTTCTGTGGGGCAATGGGAGCAAATAGTGCTTCCCGTGCAATGCAGGCAGGGGCCAGTGCTTCCTGTGTCGTGTGGGTGGGAGCCAGCCTCCCTGCCTTGAAGCTTAAGACAGCGGTGAGCTTCCTAGTCATGGAATAAGGCTAAGCAAAGCTCATGCCAACCTCTGCAGGGGCCTCTAGAGACCCACTAGGTTGAGATGCAGGCAGAGAGGGAGAAAGCAAGAGCTGCCCTGAGAGAGCGAGGACTTAGACAGCTGAAGCACGGATTCACTGCATTTGGAATCATCTGAGTGGACCAGTCTGACAAAGGGTGTTTAGAGCTCAACAGGATAAAGAAATGATCATTTTTCTTCAATGATTTATACAAAAAAATAAATTGGGTAAAGGGGAGAACGGGGCTACCTATGGGATAAATTAGAGATGGTAAATAAATTTAAGAAAGAATATCAGTAAATGGAATAAACTCTAGACAGAGATGAAGGGGTAGAGGGTGGAATTAGTGAATCGGAAGATAGTGCTGAAGAGTTCATCTAGCACATCCCACAGAGAGGTGTGTGTGTGTGTTTGTGTGTTTATGGATGACTTCTATCTCTTGCTTTTTCCTAGATTTTCTGCAATGTGGTTGTCTTGCTTTGTTAATTTTTAAATGAAAAAAAAGGAGAAGTACACAATATACAATTTATATCTGCAATTGAAGCCAATTTAGGAAAAGTTACATTTACACAACTAAAAATTGACTTTATTCAAGAAAATAAAAATTCTAGTCCAATACTTACTTTCCAGAGGAGAAGTTAGAAACTTGGCTAGAACACTGAATGCTTTAAGGACCTTAAAGTGACTAAAATTTCAATTTAAAGTGCCCCCTTAAATAACATGTGGCACTATATGCAAAAAGACCATATCTGACCTTCGTCATCGCAAAGTACAGATAGTTTGGAGTGGCACACGCAGACCCGCAGCCTGCTGGTCTGTGTTGGAATGTAGGCCTGTCTACTGTCTTTAGCAAACACTCCAGTGCACGGGGAGCCAAGCGTGTCTCACCTTGTTTAGCCCGACAAACGAAAGCAGATTCCTTCACGGTGACTGGCTCACTTATAGCACAATCATCTAGGTAACCTCAGTATAAATTGCAGTGGGTGTACAAGTAACTACGTGAGACCTCTATGGTTTTCTTTTTGCTCGCTACCACCTTATTGTTGCCGCTTGCATTTCCCTGCACAGTCCCTTCTCCATCTGGCAGCATTGTGCAACGTAGTATTCCGGGCACGTGCAATGGCAGGATGGTTGCGAATTACCTCAGATACACATTCCATGCATATTTTGAATGCCTGCCATGCGCACGGCACTCACCGTACACAAGCACAGAGCGGTGTGGAGCTTCAGTCCCAACGGTGAACATTTTGAACGAAAACTCACCTGGGACTTTTCATCCCGCCGCTCTAGGCCCTTCACACAAGTAAGTGACTGGACTCCGTGCTGGGCCGCACTGGCAGCATCCGCTCCCCGCACGTCTCCACCTGGACCGGGCCGAGGACACCGGATCTGTAAACGCAGTTAGGTTTCCTCCTGTAAATGTCGGCTCAGTGGGTTCCAGGTCTGGTCCTGCGGTGCCCGTGCTTTAGTTCCTGTGAAGTCACCTTTCTTAGTTCCTAACAATGCGCCGAAACCTCAATTATTTGACACAGCCCCCTGACTGAATGAGCGCCACTCTGGGTGTAAAGGTGCCCATAGGTATGTCTTTCTCACGTGTAAGGAGGGACAGTTGTGAGTGTCATTTAAAAATAGTCATTTAAAAAGTCACAGTCTGTCCCTTCTGTCCTCAACACTGTAAAGGAGGCGGAAAACTCTCCTATCCGGGGCGTCGGTGTCTTCCGCCGTTGCAGAGCTGCTTCTCCCGAGCCTTCTCCCTTCTGTTGACATGATTTCAATTTTTAAAAAGATGTTCTTACTTTTAAATGGCCTATTTTAATTTCATTGAAAATTTCATTAACCTCTGGGAAAAAAATAGTTCATAACTTATACCTTTCATTCTCAGGAAGGAGTCATGAGGGGAAATTATTATTTCCTTTGCTTTGCCCCCCTTCCCATTCCGCCACTGAAAAATGAAAAGAAATTCATAATTGGGGCCTGGAATATTCCATCTGTTCTGAGGTCACCAAGGTTTCTGTTTCTCTCAAGGGTTCTAAATCATAGTCCATTAGTCCGCTTCCACATCTCAGCCCTGAGACGAGAGACCCCAAAGTGGGTAATACCACTGAGAAAGTAATTGCAGGTAAATGATTTATTTTTTCCTGGTCTAATAAAACCATGAAGGCCAAGCACTAAAATTCTGAAAATGTTAAACCCAAGCCAAAGAAAAGCTGAAGGGACAATAGGCAGTTTATAAAGGGGCAAAAGTTAGAGAAACGTAAGTGGTGTGTACAGCTGAAGCTGAAAGGAACTTCAAAAATAATCCAGTAGCCGGATTTTTGCAAGCTAAGTAAATCAACTTGTAAAGCGGAAGGGACACAATCAGAAATATTCAGCTCTATGACCAAGCTAGGTTTGTCCAAAATTCTCCTTCCTTCGCTGCCCACCAGCCCTCTCAGCAGACTTCCACCTGTGCCTCTCGGAGTCTGTTCCTTGGTCAGCATGGCTGGGTCATGACCCCCCACTCCCCCCAGAGGTCCGGTGGTGAATGAGTGTGGGCACCTGTGTGCGGCCCCCCTGGGGATGCACCGCCCCGCACGGCTGAACTTGAAAGGCCCTGCGAAGGATCACTACAGGCAAGCTCTTCGGTTCTGTTCAGTCCAACGGTCCCCAAACTCTCCGAGGGCCAGACTGTTCTTCCTCGTAGCCCCTGAGAACACCGTGGTGCTATTTCTGCACAACTTTCAGGGCTGCGGACAGACCCCGCGGTGTGCGGGAGGACAGACCCCGCGGTGTGCGGGAGGTGAGGTGTTGCTGGAATGTGGGATTTTGAACACTGGAGTAACTACAGGTTAATTCAGAGGAGAAGGATGAAAAATGTCGGACTAAAACCTTATTGGCTATTGTCTTTAGGGAAGTGGTGTTGTGAAGGGAAAACATTTTATCCCTTAAAACCAATGCTAAAAACAGTTCTTTTCATACTACTTTGTTGCTAATAATGCTGCCAACGTGAACTTCAGTAAACTCAGAAAGCTCGGTTCAAGTGTATACCTCCTGCTTGTTTTCCAGGACACCGTCATTTATGATCGACTGGCAGAGACCTCAAAATACAAAGAAATTACCCTAAAACATTTGGAGCAGTTTGCTACAGAAGGTGAGTGTAATATCATAATAAAGCATGATTAAAATTTGTGACACAATCATAGACTACTGATATCCTGCGGGATCATTGTTACTGTTTTACTCAGAGATTCCTAAAGCAAGGTAACAATTCCTGTTGATTGTTGACATTATACTCTACCCTATTTCCACCCATTATTTATATTTTACTTTCTTGTACTTTAACATTTTAAGAGATTTTTTTCCCTTCATTTTAGACAGTAGAGGGTCTATAAATGTGTGCACTTTTTAGAATGGATACTGTTTAGAGTTTAAATGCTTCGCTTTGTACCTCCAGCTGTGCAGAAGGAAAAGAAACGAGAGGCCAAGACCTGGGAATTCTAATATGAATTAAAAAGAAAAGAAATACGTAAACCCATATAACTATTTAAATAGTTATTCAGCCTCTGTGTGAGGCCTACGAATCCATGAGAAACAAGCTTAGTCCCTTTTCTCTTCCCCACTGACCTGCACGATCCGGACGACAAGGCGGCGCCCAGTGTAGGCAGAGGACCTAGAATGGACGGAAGGAAGCGAGAGTCGTGCAACATGCGGGTCAGTTATACAGGAGTTGGTAGAATCTCAACTCAACATTTAACGAAAGTGGCCAGCGCTCAACCTCCCATCTGACGTTTCGCTCTTGTCTTCTTGGGCTGGAACTGGTGCCAGTGACACCAAGCCTGACCTCAGATCAAATCCTTTTTCTTCTTAATCCAAACTGTGGAAAGATAGGAGTGTTTCAAAGCACTCGGCTCTGAAAAGCGAGGACATAAATAACCTCCCAGTTTTCCTCCAGAAAGGCAAGAGCATAGAGAGACCTGTCCATAGAGTTCAGATTCCTTAAGGTGCGACCTCAGACGGCTTGGCAGGCCTAGCCTTCCCAGCGGGCAGCACATGCCCCTGATGAGTGAAGCACCTCCCTCCTCTCTGGTTGTGACGGTACGGACATGCCGGCTCTTAGATTCACATTGGCAGGGCCTCCACCTCCACCCGTTCTTTCTGGCTCTGGTTTGAACAACACTTCTACTCCATAGTTACCCCAGAGTAAGTTTCCAGCCCAGTTTCCAAAAGAGAAAAACATGTTCTACTGTGGCCCCCAAGATTTAAGTTCTTCTCTCAGCGATCTGGCGATAGACAGCCCTACTTCTTTCTTAGACGGGCAAGTCCTCTGGGTTCTTTATGTCTTCTGTTCTTTGCTTCTTGTTTCAGACAGGTTGCTCGGGCATTTTTTATTTGACCTGAGGTCACTAGCACCTAGTTATTCTGAGAGTTAAATGAGCTTGAGTGAAGGCCTTGTCTTTTTGGGAACCTCATTAACTATATTTGTCATGGCTGACAGGGGGTCTCCGACTCTTTCTTGTCCCAGCCCCTCGACTTTTGTCTGGCTGAAGGTGGCCCCCAAGTGAGTGATGAACTGGATGGACAGCAGGTCCCCTCAAGCATCACCTTTGCTATTTTCCCCAGGGTGTTTCTCATGGGGGGGGGGCGGTTTCCGTCACAGTTCTTCTATTTTTTAAACTTTTTTATGACTACAAATTTCTGGTGGTAAAGAGCGATAACAAACACAACCCCACGTCCCGGAAGAGGAAGGCGGCTCTCCTAGCAGGCCACAGCAGGGTCTCTCCCCTTCATCAGCATCTACGTAGCCGGTATGGTGAGCCAGCCACTGTGCTCGGCACTGGAGTTACGGTCTGGCTGGGCCCCTGCCCTCCAGGAGAACTAAGCTAACGCAGGAGATCCACCAGAAAAACAACAAAATGTTGTCATTCACACCCAGCAGAGTTTGGGGTTTTCTGCCCAGGGGGTCAGTGTTTGGGGCTTGCTGCCCAGGGCATCAGAGTGAGAGGAGGACGCTTTAAAGAGGTGATTTTAGGAACTGAATCTTAAAATAGATGCGAAGCAGACAGCGGAGGGGAGATGGAGAGGGTGGGATGGAGAAAAAGTGGCCGGCACGTGCAGCAAAGACGCTGGTATGCAGGAAGTAAGTGGCAGAAAGCGAGGCTGAAAACAGCTGGCATGCGGCGAAGGAGCCGGACTTCAGGTTTGGACTTCATTCTGGGGGAACAAATGAAAAGACTTCAAGCAGAGGCATAACCTGGTAAAATTAGGTTTTTAAAAAAGTCACTCTAGGCCCGGAGCATGGATTGAAGGAGCTGGGAATTAGAAGCAGGGTGCCAATTTTAAAAGCTAGGGAAACATTAACATACATTTTACCCTAAGGTTTTGTCATACTTGTATCAGACTTCAACACATTGTTGCAATTAAATGTATGTTTTCTAAATGAGACTTTGTTACATAAAAATGGAAGTGTCAGACTTCTGAATAAAATTTTATTTGGTGTTGGGGGGGGGATGTGCTACCTTTTTCAGGATTAAGAACTTTGTGTTTTGCTGTGGCCGAGATCTCAGAGAGCGACTTTCAGGAGTGGCGAGCGGTCTATCAGCGCGCATCGACATCCGTGCAGAACAGGCAGCTCAAACTCGAGGAGAGCTACGAGTTAATTGAAAAGGTACGTGGAAGGCTGTTTTGCTCATATAGAAAGTGTGGTTTCCAGACAACTGCAGCCTTTCCTCAGGGGGCCAATAAAATAGAAATCAAAATGTCTTGACACACCACTTACTGTTGAATCTCCTCTGGTCTAAGCATTGACAAATCTTAATACCACTTAATGTTTTTGCTGAAAAGTCTCTGGAATGACTGCGTATGGATCTCTACTCATGTCACAGTTTTGGAGCTCCAGTTAGAGGTTGGTGTAGTCTAACGATCTCCTTGCCCTTGCACTGATTCCATTGCCTCTGCACCACCGGAGATCTGTATGCCCCCTCCACACACGCAGACCTGGCAACCAAGCTACAATGTGCGTGCACGTATCGTTAAGGGAGGTGTGTAATATGTCGTTCAAAATAATAGAATGAATATATTGCTTATGTGCCTCGGTAGCTAACAATGAAGAATGTGGCAGTCAGAAATTATGCATCCATCATTTTCATCACAACTAAAAATATCCTCATTTTACTCTCCAAGAGACCAAGGCTATTCAGCCCCAAAATGATGGACACAGTGTGATTGATGCTGTATAAATACCAAGAAATCTTACTTCCTTGACCAAGAATAGCAAACATTTTTACATAGTACTTACTGTGCACCAGGTGCTATTTGTAGCACTTGAATCTATTATTAAATAGATTTTAAAAACTACCTACCACAACATTCCTTCCAGGTAGGTACCATTAATTGAGTTTTACAGTTGAAGAAATTGGGCAACAGAGAAGTTACATGATTTGGCTGAAATTGCACAGCCAATAGGAGGACAAACGAGGATTCTCACTCTGGCTTCAGAGTTCACCACTCAAATATCTTCCTTCTAACCTTTAACTTTCTATTAAATAACTTCCTTTAACTGCATTCATGTTTGTACTGCATGGGATCAAGCCTCCTGTTAGCTTCAGTGTATTTGATCTTGCTTCAGGTGACTAAAAGCCAATGATGTTCTTCCACCCTCCACGGCCCATGCACCCGCCCATCCGGGAGACATCAGGCTCCAGCCACACACGGTTCTGTGTTGCATACGGTTGCCATATGTGGCTCTAGATTCTGTCCTCCGGTGTCCTCAGTAGATAATGATCACGTCAGGAGCTGGTTCGTTTCTCATCCCACCCTTATATTTCAGTTGATTTTTGCATCCTGCTTATTTCTCAGGAGACTTGTAATAGCTTGTGAGGTACCTTTCAACCTGATAACTGCCCCCAATTTTACATTGGCACACAGAGCATGAGACTTACTCTATTAATCAACTCACTGAATTTCTCTCTCTCTCACTTACACATGATTATGTCTCAGGGTATGATGTGGAGAAATAAAATCCTATTTTATTTATGAGACCATGACCATAATCTCTTTCAGTCTCTCCAGCCAAAGTCGCATGTCTTGAAGCACTAATGGTACTGATTTTTAATCTTTTGCTCTTCTTACCCTTCAATAAGTAAAAATGTGAAAATTTACCCTGTTTGGAAGTGCTCCTGTCTCCTTTCTACACAGCCTGAATATAATGTAGCCAGCTTTTTCCTCCATGCTAATGAGATGGGATCAATATATGATAAGTGATGCAATAACATACTTGAAAATGGATTTTGGATACTAAATTTTGTTTCTTTGTGAAGCATACTCCAGAGTTTTCTTTGTAGAAAACTCTGGAGTTGGATGTTTAATTTGCCTCACATTTTAATCTGAATGTCCTAGCATTTATAGGTTAAATTTTATTGGTTAAACAATGGTGGTGGGTGTGTATGTGTGTGTGTGTGTGTGTGTGTGTGTGTGTGTTAATACCTGTTATTAAAAGCCTTGTGCTTTCCATCTCTAAATGAAGTAGGTGTTCAACCTTTCACCAGCAGATGGCGACTGTGAGTCATGTTGAAATTTAGGTTGCCTGGGGACATCCATGATGCTTCTGGGTATATTTTAAGTTTGCAAATACAGAAGTCTCGCTTACAACTACCTCATACCCAAAATAAGTGGAAAAAGTAATTTATAACTGATTCCTCTTTAGTTCGTCATAAGCCATAGTCTTTTAAGTTTTACTGAAAAATCTAAGACCCAGAAAGGTTACAGTTCTCTGACTCAGCCAGTGTGTTTCAAAGGAGGACGGGTTTCCTGATCCATCCCTACCCCTGACACCATAGTTTCATTCATTTATTCACACGGGGTGGTTAATAGAGGTTAGTTAGTATGCACAAGCCAATAAGGTGCACTGGGCCGTGGCCCACTGAGTGTCCTGGTCTGAACAGATTCCTCAGGGGTGACTTTTGCAATGAGCCTCAGAATATTACTTTAGCAGATACAGGAGAGCGGAGGTCCTTTTCAGGGGGAAGAATAGGCACAGTGACAAGAAGAAGGTCTTTGCAACTGACGGCCATTTCTCAGAAAAATTCTCTTTCCAACCCTGATCACGTAGTGTCTGTAGAGCCAGGAGGACACCATGCCTTCGTGAGTCAGAGCTTCCACGCTTTGTAAAGCCAGCTGGGCTTAGTGTTGGGTAGGACAGCGGTGACTGCCACCGAGGCCACCCTGGGGAGGCAGCGCCACACGTCAGACCACAGACCTGCTGGTGTGTCACCTGGCTTTAAATGCAGCTGTCACAGTGCATGGTTCATCCGTTGTGGCTCTTTCCTTGGCTGTTTTAATTGAGACATATTGATTGTGTAATCTTTTTAAATGCAATTGGAATCTTTTTTTTTTATGTAGAACATGATAGTAGAACATAATAGTGGACTTTCCACGTAAGAGTGCATTTTAAACTGTGAGAGTAGTTCTCAAATCTCTCTCTCCCCCCTGCCTCCCCCTCCCACTTTCCAAACAAAATATTGCCTGAATCATAATTTATACATAATCTACAGATATTGGTAGAGAGAGAGAGAGATAAAAGAACGGCAGCTCTGGTTAAGGAGTTGGGGGGGGTGGTCCAGAGAGGCCCAGCTTGTCTCTTTCCTCTGCCTTGACCTTGTCCTGTTCGTGGTTCACGAGCACAACGCTAAGGCCCCACTGAGCACAGTTTAAAAACCAAAGCCTCTTCCATCCGTGGCAGAAGTTTCTAGAAAGTGTGCTCTCAAAATCGCTGTGGACATTTTCCTTCACTTTTCAGGAAAAGATCAGAACATCCTTGTCCTGGAGACACTGTTTCTGAACCCGTTTCAGTGAACAACGCCACGTGCCCTTGGCTGGTTCATGATAGTGCCACAATAAAGACATCCAAAATGTGAAAGCTGTGTAGAGCTTTCCCTGAAAACAAGAATATTTTCCATCTGTAACAAAATAAGTGAAAATCTTGTAAGATTAAGGTTGTACTTTTAAAGCCTGCTCTCTATCTTATCCCTCCTATGTTTGTTCAAACAAGCAATTCAGTTTCTGAAATGTAGTTAAAAGCGTATTCTGTTGGGGGCTGCATCTTTTAGCATAGCTGAAAAAATATGCAAATAGGCCAAGAACATCCCGGGAGACCATGACATTTGTCCCTTGGCTCAGAGCTCAGTCACTTCCAAGCATCAGAATGCACTCCCTCCACCCTGGGGCAGCTAAAGGGAGGAGGGGAGAACCGCGAAAAGCCCACCGTGTACTTTTATCCCTATTGACGGTCACTGTCAGATGGAAGATTCGGGATTTGTACATTTATCTATAAAATGCCATCTCCGCCACCAGGTTGTACAGTCTGGGCTCATTGCAGTGGTAAACGTTTCACAATTTAAAAAATAAGTCAAATGCTATATTATTTCAAGATGTTACTGAAGCATCTTTTTTTTCTGTTATTAAATATAGGCCAAGCGGTGACATTTATTACTAGGAAGGCACAAGAATTATTGAGAAACAAGGAGAACATTGCCAAAAAAAAAAAAAAAAAGATTGTTGGAGTCCTATCAGGTACTTGAGGTGACCTGACCCAGTTTGAGGAGAATTGTCCTGTCACTCGGGGTGTGCACAGCCACACCTCCCTGTCTCTCTCAGTCACAGCCTGAGAGAATTCACAGTTGTCTCATGCCTTCAGGCAGCACACTTGACCTGTTTTCCATCTTTAACCTCATTCTTTTGAAAGATAATTAACGTATTTGGACTTGCAGTTTTAGATTATGAAACCGCTATCATGTCCATCTGTATTTTTTAATTGAGTTTATTGGGGTGACATTGTTTTGCCACACCATGCAGGTTTCAAGTGCACAGCTCAGCAGAACGCCGTCTGCACCGGGCACCATGCGCCCCTCCCCGGGCAAAGCCTCTTTCCACCCCCATCCCCCGCCCCTGCTCTCCTCCTTCCCCACTCCCTCCTTAGACTATAGTTTTAAAATTAAGATATTTTCAAACTAAATTAAGCATTTCTTTATTTGTACTATGTTAGGGAAAATATCAAATAAGTAACAATAATGATGAAACTTTGTGCTTCAATACCAATGATTTCTCTACAATTTCTCACCTTCTCTGATCTGTTACTTTACATTCATTCCAACATATTTTTGAGAAATTAGGGGTTTTTTGTTTGTTTGCATTTTTTTTTTTTGCCCCACTCATACTTGTACTGCTGGGTTCCTTTGAAAATTAATGGTATAGAGGGCTGTGAACTTAGTTATCAGGGAAGATATTATAATTGAACCATTGTTGGAAATATGAAGATATGCCTTCATGGTAAACAGCTTTTTTTAAATTCTCGTTATATTTAACTGCTTCAATAGACAAAATCAGTTGTTATCTTTAGCATTGCATAAATTACAAATTAATCACTCCTCATGTTTATGAAAGCAAATTATCATGAGCATTACAGAACACAGAGTGAGACATTGTACCTGTCTCGGCTGGGCAACATTTGAAGCCATATTTCCTAGTGATAAAATCATTCTTTCCCTCTTGTTCTGAGGAATGGATTGTGACACATGTTTTTAAAAAATGAAAACATATCCAATACTTTTATCCATTAAAGTTTTTTTAAAGAGATTATGGGTCAGAGGATCCGTTCTTAGGTAAAGAGTGTACAGGCGTGCCTCGTTTTATGGCGCCTCCACGGTGCTTCAAGACACCGCGGTTTCTTACAGATGGAAGGTTCGTGCGACCCGGCGTCAAGCAGGCCTATTGGCATCATTTCTAAACCGCCTCCGCTCACTTCGTGTCTGTCTGTGTCACGTTTTGGTAATCCTCACAGCATTTCAGACTTCTTCATTATTATAGCATTTGTTATTTGATCTGTGATCAGCGATCTTTGACGTTTGTTATTGTTGTAATTATTTCGGGCACCAGGAACCATGCCCGCGGAGGGTGGTGAACTGGATTGACACATGGAAGTGTCCTGACGGGTCCCCCAGCCAGGTGTTCCCCTGCCGTGGTGCTCCTCTGGCCCCCTTCTTTCCTGGGACACCATGATATTGAAATTAGGTCAACGAATAGCCCTGCGGTGGCCCTTAAGTATTCAAGTGGAAGAAAGGGTCAACCAATTCAGCGAACTTCATAGCTGTCCTATTTTAAGAAATTGCCACAGCCACCCCGACCTTCAGCAACCACCACCCTGCTCGGTCAGCAGCCATCCACAGCAAGACAAGACCCTCAAAAAGATTACAACTCACTGAAAGCTCAGATGATGTTTAGCATTTTTTAGCAACGAAGTATTTTTTAGGGTATGGACATGGTCGGTTGGACATTAATTCTATTGCACACTTAATAGACTACAGTATAGTGTAAACATAACTTATGCGCACTGGGAAACCAAAAATTGATGTAGCTCACTTTATGAGGATACTCACTTTAGGATGCTCTGGACCCGAACCCGCAGCATCTCCTGGCATGCCATCGGAGGCTGCGTTTCGGCAGCATCTCGATGTCCTTTGAATCCGATAGCCATATTGTATTTTCCGCCCATTTTGAAACTTATGATGAAAGTGTATCCTCTGCTCGACTGAAGCCTCACGAGGGCAGGGACTGTCTCCGTGGTGTTCATTCCCGAGTCTCCGGTGCCTGCCACTCCAGCCTGTGCACCCCGCTGACGGAATAGCCGACAAATGAGTGAGTGACTCCACTAAACGATGGATTCAGAAGCTGAATTTATTTAGTAGGCATTCGCTTAATGAAAGCCTGACTTCCGGTACTGATGAAGTTCATGCTTTCCGCACACACAGGGTGTTGGTATCGCTGTGTGGTCCACTAAGGATTCATTTGGGCACATGTTAGAAAAGGAGCTAATAATTTTAAAGAATGCATTCTTTAGAAATTCAGACTCAATCATTTTTTAAAAACCTGTCTTTCAAGTGATGTCATGTATGAATGTGAGAAGCATATGGTTAGAAAGATTCAACAACCAATGCCAAACACTTGACAGGCTCTGTTCTGGGCTCTGGGGCACAGCAGGGGAAAAGGAAAGAAAAATCCGTACCTTGATTTTAGTGGTAGGAGATGGGCAGTAAACTTAAAAACTGAAAATATAATTTCAGACAGGGCTCCATGCCCTGGGCACTTCAATAAAGCACTAAGATCAAGCAGTGAGGTAGTGATCTTTTTACATTATTTCCTTTACTCATCCCCAAAATATGGTTGACATTTCTGGGATTTTTTTTTTTTTAAAGACTGCCTCGATGCAGCGTAATAAAGATCGACCATCACACTCAGTGTGACTAAGTACAACAGTTTAGCACCCTTTGCAACACGTGGCAACCAGTGGTTTAGAGGATTCCTAAAGAAATAGAAAACTTAATGGAAAACAGGGCTTTTCTTGAACATTCATGACTGCCAGGCCCACAGCAACTTCTGTGTTAGAATGGAATGCTTTTTCAGATAAAACTACCACTTCTATTCTTGGTAGCTGCAAATATCACTTTCGTTTGTACTAAAAAGTGAAATGCACTAGCTGAAAATTTACATGAAGTACTGGTGATTTGGTGGTTTAAAAATTCCAGTAGTTTCCTATTTTACTCTTTGCTTAAGGACAGTTGCAATCTGTGGGCTCATCTACTAATCAGACCTGCAACTTTTTGAGCATCTGCTCTCTACCCTGACTGTTTAGTTCAGGGGACTGTGAACTGAGGTGCACAAGATGACCCACTGGGGTGAGCAAGAAAGTGTGACAGCTTGTTTCTGCTTCTGCTTGGTCTCATCTCTTTTATACTTTCTGTTTTGCATTTTGCGATGTGTATAATTTATTAATCTTAACAAAACAAATATGTTACACAGAAACATGGCAACATCACAGATAAGTACTCAGCATGTTTTCCAAACATACCCTACACACAGGAAAAAAGGTGCTGAATGGCCGACCTGATTTCATCCTCAGAACAGCCCTCTCAAATCTGTAGCATTGGCCTGAACGCGCTGGTGTAGAGACTGTCAGGGAAGTTAGGTTACTTGCCGAAGCACGAGAGCCAGTGGTTGGCAGAGAAGGGGGGATTCAAAGCCCAGTTCTGTGTTAATTTCCACGTTATTCTGCCAGCTGCATTTAGGAGAAAGCAAGAGTGTGTGTAAAGCGTAGTAGGCGTGAAAAGCAGAACGGAACCAAATGCAGAGTCGTGGAGTCCCGAGGTGGGCAACGGGATTGGGGGGCCTGGGCCTGTCGGGACACACCCACTCAGTAAGTGGGGCCGCCTCTGCGTGCTCGATGGAATGGAGTGTGACGGGCGAGATTTTCCTTTCAAATGAAGGCGGACATGTGTTTTTCAGATTTTTCTCTCCCCTCATCTCTAAAGTCTTCTTGTTTAAAATACTTAAGATTTCCTTAGAACTCGAATCACACGTGTCTCCCCTCTGACCCGACAGATTTCTCATCAGGAACGCTGCGTGGCAGACTTTCCATCCTGGGTGTTACTGTCCTCTTGCTCAGATAAGATGGATGTGTTGTTTTTGCAGGCTACACCCCATCGCCTCTCAAGCCCTGATTCTTTTCAGCTGGGCGTGTGAATTCTGGCCTTATTCGGAAAACCCTTGGCTGTGTGAGAGTTCAAATGTGATGTATGTGGTTCAGAAAGCACCGAGCTACGATGTACTTCTTGGCCTTGAAACAAGTAACCAGTTGCATCCTCCAGAAAGAGGCTGATGAGCTGTTGCCAGGATGTAACACTGTCAGTCTGCCTGTGCTCTGGTCCAGGCTAACGGGTCCAGGTCCCAGGTTCTCTTCTTCCCAGTAAAACCACGTGGTTGTATGCTAAAAGGTGTTGAGAAGGAAGAGCATAAGGCTGGGTGGTGCCCAGCGGCATGCAGAGCAGAGAGGAGCCCACCAGCCTTTTGGAGGCAGCATTGCGAACGACTAAGAACCAGAGCCACCAGCACACCCCCGTCCTGGGGTTACCGTATCTGCAGCCAAAGAGGATGATGGTCGCAGTAGCCTGTGACCTGGTCTCGTGGCCTCCATTCTTCCTAACCTGTCCCTAGCGGGCCACCAGTGAGCTTTCGGAAACCCACGTCTGATTCTGTCGCTCCCCTTCTGAAATCCTTCCCTACCTGCCCTCCGCTTGGGGACCCTCAGCATAACACACAGCCCCTTCAGTTTCCGTTCCCTGCTGGGTTCCCCTCACAGACTGCTCAAAAAGCGTGAAACGACTGGTCCCCTTCCATCCTCCAAACAGCCGAAGCAGTGTTATTGAGGTCAGTGCCACCCCTCACTTCCATTGTTACCATGTTGACTACACGGCGACTTCTCAGACACAGTGTGCTTTTGCCTACCTCCGTCTGTGCAGTGCGAGTTCTTCCGTTTGGAATTCCTTGCCCTCTCCCTCCCCCACCTCTCCTGATTGCTTGGTGGACTCTTAACTCTTCAGATAAGATGTGAGGTCAAGTGTTAACTCGTGTTGGGTAGGCTTTGGAGCCATCCAGACCAAGAAGATACATCTTTGCTGTGTTTATCCTTTGTCCACACAGAAAAGTGTGTGTTTGCTTTGAAGACTGTGTGTACCGTGCAGCGATGTGACCAGTTGTAAAGGAGCAGTGCTTCTCTCTGGTGACAAGAAGGCTTTGCCTGTCTGTAGTCTAGGATTGCCAGGAGAGGAAGGAGAACAGGGGCCAGGAGACCTGAGGCCAGGGTGGAAGGCCGGCGCCTGCCGGGACAAGGACAAGCACGCAGCTGTCCGTCCGGACGCAGCCCGGGGCAGAGATGGCTCCTCACAAGCATCTTGCACCATGGAGTTGGCAGGCCCCACAAGGGCCAGATCCACTCACTGCCCCTCTTTGTATTGAATAAAGAAAGTTTTACTGGAACACAGCTCTGCCCATTGGTTTCCAAATAGTCTTTGGCTATTTTCACGCCGAATGACTGAACTGAGTAGTTGCAGAAGAGAAATCCCAGCCCTCAAACTCGAAAATATCTACTGTCTGTCCCTTTATGGGGGTGGGGGGAACTGTCCCTCTTGCTCTAGAGAGCAGTTCCCAGAGTCCGGTCCTCAAGCTGGTGGCATCGCCGCCACCGCACACCCCCAGGCCTCGCCCCAGGCCCACGCGGGGAGAAACCCTGGGTGTGGGGCCCAGCGGCCCACGTGCAGCGGGCCCTTCAGGTGACTCAGAAAACCTCCCGTCTGGCTTCCTGGCCCCTCAGTCATGATGTGGGCTTGGTAACAGCCAGGCAGAGGCTAGGAGAAACAGATCAGTAAAAGGAAGGGAATACAGTCAGGAAACAAGGTGGGAGTGTGGGAAGAGGGGTCCAGAGAATCTCTAATGATGCATCTGAACATGAATCCCGTGAAGGAAGGAGCTGACCGTGTGTCCCAGCACCTCGCCCAGCACTACCTGCGTGCGTGTCTGTGAGTGGATAAACGTGGTTGGAGTGGGGCCAGTCCCAAAATGTGACTCTGGGGCCGGCATGGGGCATCAGGGAAAGAGGTACACCTGGCAGGTGTGGCTCAGGACTGAGGCTGAAACCCATTTATAGCGAGAAAATATTACTAAAGGCCAAAGAGGAGAGGCAAGTTTAAAAACTGAGTAAAATTCTTTCATTTGATCTCAGTTTTAGTCCCCATTCCCTGCCTTGGGCTGTGCGTTGGTTCTGGGGATTTTGTTTTTACCATTATCGCTCAACTGTACCTCGGTCTGACCTTAGATAATTTACTCAAGCCTCCCAAAACTATTAACTGAATTAATAAATGTGAAGCACTTAGCGTCTGGTACATTTCCTCTATTGAGGAAATATTTTGTCGTATTCCTAGTCACGATCTTATTTTATGTTAAAAAAAAAAAAAAAGGTTACCAAGTATTACTAGCATTTTACCCATTATTGACTCCAGTGCTAAAACTTTGCTCATCAGTATTATTCCTTTGTCTTTAAAGTGATTTCTGCCAAACAGTTCATGTTGCAATCCGAAGCCTAAGTTGGTCTGAGTTTAATTATTATACCTTCTGCCACTTAGGAACATATCACAAACTTTAAAAAAATAAGTACTAAAAAAATATTTGCTAGTATGGAAATAGGTCACTTTAAGGTTCTGTTATTTAGCAAAATATACATGTGTTGGTGTAAAATAGAATATCTAAATCTATCATGATACATTTCACCCTACAGTTTTTAAGAACTCTGTGTGAAGCTTTTCATATTCACCAGGGCTGAAGTTTTACATTTATATGCCTTTTGAAGAACTCTGAATATATTATGAACATGCAAAAAAGAAAATAAGATTATTGAGGGCTTTACTAGGTGAATAAATATTATTTCGTGATTTTTCGGTGATAAGTAAATCTCTATTATGTCAAGAAGTCATCAACTTGAAACCTTTATAACTCTTGGCAGAGTGACATTTTGAAAGTTAAATTAGTGTTTGGTTCTTTTTTTTTTTTTTTAATTCCATAAATGCCATGGGAATTTTATCATGTTTCAACACTTGCTGAATATGTAATTCCCATAGTGCCCATTAGTGGCCATCTGTGTAAGGTAATACATGTTTGGGATGAAATTGATTATGGCCCAAACACTCCTGTGTTATGATCAGGAAAAGCATGCAAAGTTCACATCTTTTTTTCTAATGATCATTATGTAGCTAAAGATATTAATTTCCAGAGGCAGTTCAGCCTATCACTCAAGATCCTAATCTCACAATAAGGGACACCAGGGCCAAAGGAAAGGAGACTGGGGAGACTTCCACTAAAATTAGTAAGTGCTGGACTCAAAGGGCTCTTGGGATTAAAGGAAAATTAGCAGGCTTTGGAACACATTATTTCCTTTATAAGCATCAAAGTGAACCCATTGCAGTTTTGCTGAATATTCAGAAATATTTCATTACCCTTTAGAAATCCTATAATGGCCACCAACAGACTTCAAGTTCAACTTCCCTGTAACTTAAATCAGCGTATATATTGCTAGCCCCACCTCCTTGGCCCTGTACATTATTTTTGCCTTTTTTTTAAACATTTTTTTCTTTTTACCTGTGTGACACCAGGTGCTATCCTTCTCTCAAATATGTTTTCCACGTTATCTCCTCAGTGCATTTTATTTTTATTAGATTTGTGCATGGTAGTGTAGACCTGTGTGCTTCCTGAGCTCATTTATCCACCTGGAGGAGAACTAGAAAACATATGAATGTACTTGTTTACATATTTCTAACAAATGTATTCACATCTTGCCTCTCACATTATCTACCTTGTCTATGTGTGAAACAAGTTGCAAAGAATAATTTTGTTGTTTAGAAAATTTTGAGTGCTTGTATTACTGAACTATCCCCAGGATCATCTTAAAATCTTGTCAGGCCTCTGTAGACTATATGGCATTTGAACATGGCTGTATCCTGATCTTCCCTAGGATATGGGCCAGAATGAGTTAGGATCGAATTCCCTAACAGTAGACAAAAGAATTGATAGAATCATTGTCTAAACATTGAAACACAGCAATTGCGGTGTTGGCATAGTTGATGCTGAACTGTCCTTCCCCTTCATTCTTGAACTTCTTGATGATAATTATTCATCAGGTTATGGTAGATTTCAAGTCTGCTTTCCATTAAAGATAACAAGACAATACCATCTCCTTATGAAGGAAATTTGCCTTCCTGTCTTATATTTTATATACTAAGAAGTCATACATCAAGTGCTTCTAATAACTATATAAGTTATTTGGAATATATTGGAAAGAAAATGGTCTAGAGTGTAGCAATATTTAATAGTGTTTGGATTTTAGACTTTTTCTTTTGGCCGTTCACTCACTCAGTACACATGCTGATATAAAGATGAACAGGGCATGGTCCCTAATCTTGAACAAGACTACCAGAGTCCTTAAACAGCTAATCTTACTTTGATCAATTCAAATGTGTAAAGAAGAGCAAAGTTCTATCAGCACAGCAGAAGGGAAAACTTGTTTTAAAAGATGAAGGAAAGCTTCAGAGAAGCAGTAACTTTTGAGTTTGGCCTTACAGAACAAGCCAGCTGTTTCCAGACAAGGAGATGGGACCTGTGGGTGTGTATAGATGGGCACAGACACACACATGCACACGTGGACGCACAAACAGTAATGCTATGCATGCCCATCTATATGTAAGCATGTGGCAGAGACAGTCGGCTGGCTGATTCATCACCATGCCCCTCCCCTTCTGCCTGTCACCTCCACTATGGAGGCTTGAAAAGCTAAATACTAATAATAATTAGGGCTGGACATATTTAGAAATACTTGGAGGACTTTTAGAAACATTTTTGCTTTTCAAAGAAGAGACAGATACGGTGGTATTACCCCCTTCTTGTCTTCTTTGCGGCTGTTACAGTTCTAGCAGGGACAGCCACCCGGAGACATTGAGAGAGATCTAGAGAGTGAGTTGAGATATGGCCGAGCCACCGAACAAATAGCCACAGCCACCTACTTCAATTCTGCTTACATTAGGAAAGCTAAATTTTTATTAAAGCTGTTGTTGGTCAGATTTTTCTGTTTATAGCAAAAAGCACTCCTAATTATTATAAAGTAAACACACACATTCATTCTTACTTGTTTGTGTACGTATTCGATTTTATTTCCATGCCTGACAAGACTTGGGACTAATTTTAGACTTCCATTTGGTGATAAGTAAGTAGATCTTCACATTAGAGGAAAATAGGAAATGCAATGCTTTTTTGTTGCTATCAATTGGCCACTATTGTTAGCGCTTCCTTTCCCTTGATTCTGTTCCATCCTTGTCTTATATTTTTAATAAAAAATGAAGTCGAGAATGGAGACAAGGGTTGAAGAGAAAGATAAACGTCAACGGGGGTCATGCAGGAGGCTAGAATGGGGCAAACGGGGCACGACCACGGCAGTGCCACTGGCTGGCTGGGCACGTGATGGAGAGAAGGTTTCAGCCTTAGTCTACCCCGGCGCCTTCCTGTGCGGTTCAGAACAAGAACACCATCGCCTGTGTCTACCTGGCAAGCCAGGTTTCCCTCACAGCCAAGACATTGTTCTCTTTTTTCTCCATTCAGGGAGATGAGCGTTGAAGCCACCCTTTGCGAGAGCTTAGAGCGCCTTTCCACAGAGCATGTTGGTTGTGTTCAGTCTCGTGTGAAACGTACCATCTCGTGAGCAAGAGATCTTTAACGGACTCTAACCTTCCACTATGCAAATGCGAAACAATCTGAAAAATACTCAGCCTGTCCCTTTTTTTTTTTACAGAGACTAATGCTATCACTTTGTTTATTGTTCTTCATCATTTCTAATTGCAACGTGTATATATTTCCAGACACTGCATCAAATTATAATTTAATAGTACTGGCATATTTCCTTCTTTTTCAAAGAGGCCTGCAAGATTGTTCCTTTACTGTGGTGATCTGCAGTAGTTTGGGGGTTTGGGGGGAGGCGGGGCTTTAGTCGCTGCCTGCTTCTTTTAAACTGACTTGATTTGCCCCTGTATGCTGTTGCTGTTTTTAGAATCCATTTCTTACTTTAGACAGAAGTCTGGTAAAACTTGTGGCATCAGTTTCGTGCCAGAAGCCTGGATGAAAGCCAGGGATCCTCAGGAGAGGAAACTCAGTGGACTCGTTGGAATTTACACCAGTGTCCATGAATTAACATTCACCTTTGTCTTAAAAGCATATACACACTTCAGTTTTTTTGTTCTTAGAGAACCTAAACTGGTCTAATCTTAAAATGTTTACCATTTATTTTCCCCAGAATCTTCAGCTACTTGGAGCTACAGCCATTGAGGATAAATTACAAGACCAAGTGCCTGAAACCATAGAAACTCTCATGAAAGCAGACATCAAAATCTGGATCCTTACTGGGGACAAGCAAGAAACCGCCATTAACATTGGTAATTCAACTAATTCAAAATTTAACTCGTGATGGTTTTAAATAGCTTGACACATTATAGAAGATAAATTGTGGATCTGTCAAGATTTGAAAGATTTGGTACTTTGATTTCCATATTTATATCATTGGGCGTGTCTGTGTGTGGCCCCAGTGACTGTTTAAAACTGCGGTGGCCATATATCTGACCTAACTATAGCTCGCTCCTGCAGCCACATGATGCCTGCGCTCCCCTTTGCATCGCCGCCTGCCCCCACCTTCCATCCACAGTTGGCACATGCAGGTAGCATTTCTGCAGTTATCTGTGAAAGTCTAGAAATTGAAATCATAGCAAGTTGTGTTCTGATGATTGTTTATTTGACCAAAGGTCATTTCCAGGAAAGGAAGTAAGAGAAGGTTGCCAGCTTCCGTTCACCTACAGTTAATTCCATGTTTTGGAAAGAGGTTATTAGCTCAGGCCGCCGTAATAGAATGCTACAGATCCGGTGGTTTAAACAGCAGAAAAAAAATTCCTCGCAGCTCTGGAGGCTAGAAGTCCAAGATCAAAGTGTCAGCAGGTTTGGTTTCTCCTGAGGCCTCTTTTCCTGGCTTGCAGATGGCCGCCTTGTCTCTGTGTCCTCATATGGCCTTTCCCTGTGCACAGGTATTCTTGCTGTCCCTTCCTACAAGGACACCAGTCCTATTGGATCAGTCCCCACCCTTATGATCTTTAATGCACTTTTTTAAGTCCCTTTCTCCAAGTGCAGTCATGTGTGGGTTAGGGCTCAAGTGTGTGAATTTTGGGGGGACATGATTCAGGCTATAACAGAAATCTCACGGAGAAGAAAGTTAGTATTCGGTGTTAGAGGCCTGTAGTACCAATTATATGCAAGGAAATGTCACTCCTTTTCTCCAGCTTCGGTGATGGTAGGTTTCCTGAGCACCGTGAACCTTAACATCGACTCAGCCTCTGGACAGTAACAATATGAATTACACACAGACTCTCCCAGGGTTCAACAGACCATTTCAGAGATGTTCACAACATGGAACTGCATGTTCAGACAGTCATGATTAAGTATCATCTGTCCGAAAACATTTGGCTAATATTCCTTTCAGAAGTGTCAGTAATCACAGCATTCAGGATATATAAATGCACCACAAAATTATAGTAAAGTGATGTTAATAGAGTGAAATTAAATTTTCAAAAACACTAGCTAAGGGTTGAAATCTATAAGCCACACAGATTATTCCTTTTCATGATAAACACCATCACCGGTGTTAGAGACAAAATGGAAGGAAGACGGGCAAGCAGGCAGTATGCTCCAGAATTTCCCTGAAACCTACAAATATGACAAAACCTAACCACAGATAGAAGGAGAAAGTATAGTGGCTATGAGTGATATGTAGGGAAAAGAAGAAAGGGTTCCGCATACGTCGCCTACAAAAAGAATATGATGGTGGTTTCTGGTCACAGGTTACACCCAGAATCTCATCCCTAGGAAAGTGTGGGTAAGATTCATTCATTTGGCAAATGGGTACAGCGCCTGTAGTGCCAGGTACCAGCTAAGAGCAAGGAACAAAGCAAACCAAAATCTTCCCTCCTGGAGGGCTTCCACCACAGTCAGGGGAGCAGGCAATAAAGTGCATGAGGAGAACACGCAGTATATTTGGTGCAATAATTGCTACAAAGAAAAATAAAGCAGGAAAGGAGATAGGGCCTTGCACAGAGGGATTCAGTTTCAAATCTTGAGGTCAGGAAGACCTCATTGAGAAGGCGACATTGGAGGAATGACGTAAGAGAGGAGAGGGAGCTTGTCACTTGGGTGATTGGGGGAGGCTGTCTTTTGTTCTAGACCAAAAGAGCAGAAATACAAAAGGGCAGAGTAGGAGAAACAGTCAGCAGCTAACTGAGCCCAGGTTGGATGGGGCCTCCAGGCCGTTATCCAGACTTAGCATTTCCCCTGAGTGAATGGGAAACCACGGGACAGTTCTGGGCAGAGGAAAAATGTGATCTGACTTTCCCATGAAAACAGTCATTTGGCTGCTAGACTGAGAACTACTCAAAGGAAAGCAAATGTGGAAGGAGGGAGACCAATGAAGAGGCTGTCTGACTAATCCAGGGGGGACATGCCGGTGGGTTGGACGCAGGCGTGTACAGTGGAGGTGGTGAGAAGTGGTCAGATTCTGTAGATACAGGGACCGGCGCAAATAACGCCCCTTTTTATTACAAAATCATAAGCATGTACTTCTGTAACATAACACTATCTCACTCAAGCACACCATGTGACATTTTAGGCAAGATGTTCAAATTAAAACTATAAATTATTACACCCATATTATTGCCTACCAACCACACTCAAGCAGGCGTTACTTCTGCCAGACCCTGTATGTTAAAAGTAGAGCCTACAGGACTGACTGGTAGATTACCTGTAGAGTGCAAGACAGAGGAGTCCAGTGTGACTCCAAGGATTTCTAGTCGTAGCAACTGAAGGATGGAGTTGCCATTAACCAAAATGAGGAAAACTAAAGGAGGAACAGGTTTTCTGGGGGAAGTCAGGAAGCTGTCTTTTGGATATGTTAAGTTCCCAATGCCTATTCTATACCTAAGTGTCTGCTGTTAAGTAGGCACTAGGATGCGGAGTGTGAAGTTCAGGGAAGAGATCTTAGCAGGGACAGGAGTTCCAGAATGGCCATCATTCAGGTGGTATGTAAAACCATGGGAAGGAAAGAGATCATAGAGCGAATGAGTATAGACAGTGCTGTTTGAAATGCAATGGTAGTATTTGTCACGGGAGGCCAGTCAACAGGGTTGCCTGTTTTTCTCCAACCACAGTCCACTGTAGGCAGACGGATTCGGAGAAAGCAGGGTTGGGTTAGCCAGCCAGTAATTTTGCCCTGCAGCAAGTATAGCAAAGCCGGAGAGGGCAGGAGGCTGGAGGAGGTGTGATGGCAGCATTTGTCCAGGGCATAGCCAGACGACTCTCCTGCACCCTTCTCTGGCCAGCCATCAGCCTGTCTTCTGCTCTTCACAGTGGTCGTCATGAAGGATGTCGCATGTCCACGTGTCAGTTTTCAGGACATTGAGAATCATTACCGCAGTCCTTTCCACCCTTGTTTATGAGACAGCTGTCCCCCGCCAGATGTCGTCCTTGTAGCGTCCCCCTCCTACAGCAGGCTGAGGCACTTCTTCATTAACCTCCTGCAAAGCTGGAGAAGACTCAACTGCATCTTCCTAATAAATTGGATACATTTTAATTTTATATAAGAAAATAGATGAAAAAAGGCAATTTTATAGTATTGCTTTTATAGTGGGTACTTTACCATCTCTTCTATCCAGAAAAATTAGTGGCATCAATTAATTCACTTTATGTTTGGACACAGGACACTCCTGCAAACTTCTGAGGAAGAACATGGGAATGATTGTTATAAATGAAGGCTCGCTTGATGTAAGTAAAACCATCTTTTAGAAAAATCCTTTAACAACTTAATCATCTGGTAGTGTTGTGTTTTACATTCAGATAGCTGTGAAAACACTTTGTCTTTCTGAGGTTAAAAGATACCTTGTTACCACTGTACTGCTGTGACATAATGTGTGCCGTGTGAACCACGATGATGTGAGTGGACTCCGGCTTCACGCCTGTGACAGCCAAAGGAGAGCGCCTCCCATGGTGAGACACGAGTACTGTGTTGCAGCAGCACCATGGCCGGAGGCTCCTGAGCAATGGCCACTTGTTCCTATCTGTCTGGTTGTTTTGTGTTCAATGCATTTATTAGTAATTTCTACTTTAGCTTCCAATGATAATATATATTTTGCTTCTTTTTTAAAAAAAAGTTGTGAGCACTATTGAACAACACAAAATAACCATTGCATATAGGAAAGCTTTTTGGGGGGCGGTTTGTTTGTTTGTTTTTGTCAATATTCTAAATTCCAGGGAAGTCTGTTTTCATGGCTGTGGTCACCTGAACTTATATTTGAGAAAGAGGGGAGGATTGGTTAGGTGCACAGGGTGAAGTAGACATTAACAAAGAAATATGTAGGTCGAATGTCCAGTAAATATTTTGAAGTAAAGGTGACTATTTGTAACTTAAGGCAGAGGACAGAGTGGGAGACATGGTTATACAAGGGCTTAAAATGGTCCTTGCGACGCGAAGAGCAGAGCAGGGCAAACCTGAGCATTCATAGGTGGGCGGCTGCGAGGCGAACATGTGGAAGGGGTGGCGAACAGGCAAATGTTTAGAAGTCCAGTATAGGACAGAAATTATGTGTAAGCAGTGGTTGGCTTCTGATTTTTAAAGGGATGATGATCTCTTCCCTGTTTTTCCTCAGAATAATCCTCATGATGTCTTGCCCTTTCTTGTGACATCTTTGAGCAAACTTGTCACCTGAGGAATAGTGCATGGTTTTGCAAGCATGAAAGTTGCTTACACCTTTACCTATTGGAGAAATGCTTTTTGTGAACCAAGCTTTATCCCTAAAAACACAAACCCAAAGAAAGCCAGCCTGCTGTTTGAAGACTTTCCTTTCTATTTATTCCTTCAGTAAGCCCCCTGCTAGGCCCTGGGAACCACGGACTCTGCCCCCTTCAGGCTTCCAGTTGTCTCCGTGCTCCATGCCTCCTATGTGTTAATTTGGGTTTATTTACCCAAGGTACTGTGCTGTGAAAAATTATGACTTAAGAGAACCCAGCCTTCCAAAAGCTTATAAATAATAAAAGAGATAAAATGCATACAAGTAACAATATAAAACAGCTATGTAAATATGGGAGATTGTCTGCTATGAAAATATTGCAAGGTTGAGGGAAGTATTTATAAAGCAAGTGGCATTTAGATAGAGGTGAGTAATTGAGTAAGGGGGGAGTACTTGAAGCAGAAAGTCATTGCAAGTAAGTTCAAGGCATACTTAGGGCTTGAGGAGGTACATTGAACTTGAATACAAGATTATAACTTTTTAAGTATTTTTTGTTTGAATAAATATAGGCACATAATATAAACTTCAAGTTACAAAAAGGGAAAAGTACAGACAGTAAAAAACTGGATCTCCCACCCGTATACTCAGTCCACCTCCCTAGGCACGGCCGTAAGTTCCAGTTTCTCATGTCCGTCCGGAGATACTCTGCCATATCTATGGACATATGTGTGTGTCTATACGTGCATCCATCACTAAACTCAAATTACCGCGTACTCTTCATACTGCTTTATACTTTGTTTTTCTCACATAACGTATCTTAGCAATTGTTCCGTTATAGTTCGTATGACACTACCCAATTTTGTTCAGAGGTGGCTTCGTATTTGTAAAGTACCAGGAAAGAATTGACCTAGGGAGTTAAAATTGGAAAGGCAGGCTGAGGGCAGGTGTGGGAAGCTGGGCCAGGATTGACAATTTGCCTACACAGGTAAGAGGGGCAACTTCATTAGCCCCTTCAAAGAGGTAAGATGAGTATGAGCAAGTGCACATAGGCAAATTTGGAAGGGTGGGGAGGCATGGGGTGCAGGCAAAGAACCAGGATGAGAATTCGGTAAGAAGAAATGAGGGCACCGGCACCAGGATGTGGGGTGAGAGACATTCAGGGAGACCTGTCCCACATGGTCCCTGGAGGAGCCATACAGGCGGTTCTGGAACTGGATTGCAGTGGCTCACCGCTCTGCAAAAACCTCAGTGGAAGCATTCCCATAGCCCCCGTTGGCGGTTAGTTACATCTTTGTCAGCAACGTGGGTCATCACAGAATGCCGTTTTTCTGTCACTTGAAGGAAATCAGAGATAGGACCCATGACATCAAGACAAAGGTGCAAAAAGCCATGCTTGCTCTGACACGTGATTCCTTTGGTCTGGTGTCAGGCTTTCACCTTCTGCAGAATGTGGTGGCTTTGATTCTGTCATTGTTGTCTGTTTCATCATTTTTCTGCAAGTCTTGGCTAAACATGTTCTTTAAGTATTTTAAGTGTGTAAACAGGAATCTCAAGGGAAAAAAGTAAAATGTCAAAAACATTCAAGGTACTACATCATGTATTGTTAAGACAGTGGCTTTTAATTTTATTCTGAAGTTTCCAAGAGGGTAAACTCCAAAGTCATAAACCCCTCAAAGGTGTCTGGACTGCAGGAAACAGAGATAAGGGCTCCCAAGGGAACGTCCAGTCTCAGGGAAAGAAGGAACCTCGTCTCTCTCTCTGGGTTCACCATTCCCTCTCAGCACTCGGCAAATTGCCCAGCACGCAGGAAGTCCTCCATAAATACTGGAGAAGTCAGTCACTGAGTAATTTTAATTAGAGGCTTTCTTTAAAAACAAGAAAGTTGCATATCAGTTTTAAATTTGGTGGTAATCAACCATATCTGATATTTAAAAAGTAAAGTGATTAGCAACGTCCTTTGCAATTCGAGTGACAGTTTGGTGAGGAAGATCACAGGCAGATGCTCTGGCTGAATGATTAGCACTCATTTGTCCAGCTCCCGGACTGCCAGGCATTCTGTCACTGCTGCCTGGAGGAGAGTGTGCTCCCAGGGAGCTGAGTGGTGACTTTTTCTCCAGGGAGTTCAGTGAATCTGGCTGTTCAGGGTCAGACCTGCTCTGGTGCACTCATTTGCTTCCCAGCAGGAAAGGAAACATCACTTTGCATAGCTCTCTCAGATCTTATATCATAAACTCGATGGCTGAGACTTCAAGCAAATCATTAGATGTGCTAGAATGCCCGCGAGTAAATCATCATTTACTTTTTCATTGCCATGGACGAGCAGAGCATCCTATGTGTTCAGATTGTACTGATGATAATAAAATAAGGGATTGCAATTCTATCAGCAAAAAGAAAAATTAACATTTAAATAATAAATTTAGGAACATAATGACTTGGGAAATAATATAAGGAGAAATAAATTGTGGGCGTGTGTTTTGTCAATTGACAGTTTTCATGAGTGTACTCAAATTATTCCCTGAAATTACACAATGTTTAAGAGCTCTATTCTGCCCTAACCAGAATGGGGGACCCTGGGCAAGTTGAAATTAGATAACTTCTCTGAAGCAGTTTTGCTGCCTATAAAGTATGGGTAATGTTACCCTTGGTATATGATTAGTACAGCACATGGCACATATAAAAATGAGATGTTATGAAACTTTGTAGAAAAATAATATTCCAACAGCTTGCATATTGTTTTGCTTAATGATCTTTTTATTTTAAACAATATATTATTTTCCCATCTTTTAATTATTTTCCTAAGGTAGCACTTTGTAAATGTACATCCTCTTTTGCATAAGTGATGCATATTGCCATGAAGTGGTCAGATTTTCTACCAAAATATTACCTCTAATACTGTTAAAATTTTAAAGCAGATTCTGTTGTATTATGTTGAACTTGTACAAATAAAGTGTCCTATTTAAGGCTCCTAGACTTCCAAATAGAAAAACCTTTCTCCTGGTAGCGAAAAAAAAAAAATCTTTTTCTTCCCATAACCTAGTTCATCTAAAAAAGAAATGCCATTTGACTTTCTAATGTTCTCATTTTGAGTTTCAATATGATTATCCTTCTTGAAAAATTAATGGCTGTTTGGCATTTTTTAAAAGATTTTATTTATTAATTTTTAGACAGAGGGGAAAGGAGGGAGAAAAAGAGGGAAAGAAGCATCAATGTGTGGTCCCCTTCTGGGGACCTGGCCTGCAAACCAGGCATGTGTCCTGACTGGGAATAGAACCTACAATCCTTTGGTTCCCAGGCCAGCACTCAATCCACTGAGCCACACCAGCCAGGGCTGCATTTTTGAAAACCTTTAAATAAACATATAAAACCAAACTACAGTTAGAAATACAAACAAACAGAATGGAAGTCTTGATCTGTAGACCCAACGAGGAAGTCGGACTGGCCTGCCTCCCCTACCCACCCTGCTCCTTTGGTGACAAGAGCAGCAGCCCCTTCCAGCCTGATGCCCAAGAGCACAGCTGGCATCTGCACCTGGTACCTGCCAAGCTAGTGTCAGATGTTGTGTAGTCAGCAAAAGTGTTTCTTAAAAAGCTGATCTTTTTTTTTTTTAATTTAGAAAGTAAGAATTTCATGGATAGGCATCATTAAGAATCATCTAAAGTTGATCAAAATCTATTAGATACTTAAAAATAGATAATTAAAGTAATTTGTATAACTTTCATCATGCTACTTTGAACCACTTTACTGGGGGATTCTGGTTATGTTCTTGGTAGAAGACATTTCCTTAAGGGTCTAAAATGGCAGGAATGTCAAGTTAATTAGTGGCTTGAATGGGTATGTTGTACTTCTTCCCAAACTCCACCCAGAACTTCTCAGAAACCCCTTCCACTTAATGACCTGGATCCAGGAGATGGTTCTAGCATCTATTTCATCACTTTAGTTTGTCGTAAAGTAATTTGTTCAAACAGATTTGTTTAAAGCCTATTAAAACTGGAAACATGTACAAATCTGAGCTAGGACCTGGAGACTCTTGTACGTGACCTATCTTTACCTCCCAGTGGCTACCTAACGTCTTTCAAGAGGTTCTAAAACAATTCTGTCAGGATCGGGCTTATGCTGCATTAAGGACTATGACTGTTATATTATTCAAATCCCCACAGTATACCAACTCTGTAAATCTCTGCAAATACTTTCAGGTGACTCAGAATATTATTTTTTGAAGACTTGTTTCATTAAGATAGCTCAGGATTTTACTACCCTCATCTGTCAAGTCTAGGGCAGGTGGGAAGAAGCATAATTTCTTAAGCCACTAACCCGGTAGGTGCCAAAACGACCTTTCTTGAGTCTTTGATGCTTGGTCTCTCCTAGCATCTCATTCATACAGAGAGCTATGGGATCTGTCCTGGGCAGTTGGGCTGGATCTTAAATCCATTCTTACTGTTTTTCCTTCTCCTTTCTACTGTCTGGCTTTCCTGGGAACCAAGAAAAGAAGAGAGAGGACAGTTTATTTACTGTGTATTTATTGAATCCACAGGAATGATGATTAAGTATGTGTGTGATTAAGTATGTGATCGGAGGGAGAGCTTGGAGAAATAAATTCCCTCCCCTCGAAGTCAGAGGCTTCCACTGTTCCCAGGTTGCACTCCTGCAGGAAGGCCTTGCCCACCTCTCCCTCCGATCATCTGGGCACAGTTTCTGTGGACAGTCTCTGCCACTGTGACCTTCACATTCAGCCTGATTCGGATTCAGCACATCGTGTATGGGAAGCAGTGGATGGGTCCCAAAGGAAAATGCAGGTTTCTGACTTTCTGTGAAAAGGGAACTCCCTATCCCTGCTGGGTTCTATGCACTGCTATTTCAGTCATAAAAAAAGTAAAATAAATTTTAAAAACCCCACTATCTTCCATTTATGACGTGCATAATATTTTTGCTAGGCGTTGAACTAAGGACTTGACAGGGACAATTACATTTACACCTGAAGACATTAGTGAGCAGATGTATTACAACCAATCTAGAAAGGTTAACTTGACCTTCAGTGCTAAGTGTCACTGGGGGATGTATATTGGTCTTTGGGTTCCAGAGACTAAGCAGATAGATATGTCTGGGCCTCAGCCACCAGCTGCTCTTACAAAAGGATCATAATAACATTCGTCTGTAGGGTGTTGTGAAAATCAAACAAAGCAGCACATTTTAAATACTTAGAAACAATGCCCGGCCTTTAGTAAGCACTTAAGAAAAATGGATCATGGTCGTTTTTGTTATTTCTCATACATTACTATTCTGAGAGAGATGGGAGTTCCTCGATGCTGTACTTTATTTACATTTTCTCCTTAATTTGAGACTGTAACCCCAAGCGAGCTTAAGTTTGGTTATGGATACCAGCAGCCCCCGCTCCACCTCCACTGATATATTTTACAGAAAATGAATTGTTAGCATCATTTGATATTAACAAGCCTAAGCATATATATATTTCAACGCCGTGGTAAAAGAAAGCCTTTAAGGGATTGTTCATTTTTTTTCTAGCTGAGTTTGGTTTTCTAACACCCTGTAAGCTTCAGATATAACTTACAGACCATTCTGGCATAAATGGTGAAGTTGTCATTCGTACCCTTTTAAGTTCGACTTATATGTATTATGCAGACAAACCTCACTGTTTGGGGAACCAGCCACTGTTGAGTGGCCTCTGAAAGGAATCCAGAATAAGCAAGTTATTGACTTGGCTCCAGAAAAGGAGGGGAAAAAAGAGACTTGGGGCTACTTCAGGTTTTGTCTTGATATGTCCCATGAGTCTAATGCGATACATTTTGTACTGCTTTGAAAAACAGTTTAGGCAGGTTTTAAAAAAAATGACTGAGTTTTCCTCCACTGCCAGCATTGGGGCTTGACTGGTGTGGATTTTCTTTTACCATTATTAGTGAAACTGTTTCAGCTTTTTGGCCTGAAAATGTTAAGATCTTAGTTTAAGTTGTTAATGTATCCCTATCAGAAGCAAAAACATGTCCTGTTGCAAGATGGTTGTTTGAGGACGGTCTGGCACATGGCGACTCCAAGCGTCATGCAGGGAAGACCCCCAGCTTTGTTACATTTGAGAGAAATGGGTTAGTAAAAAATGTAAACACTACAGAAAATGAAAATAATATGGACAAAACGATCTCTCTTTTCCTCTGATTTAAGACGGTGTCTGCCACAAGCCAAAGTATGTGGTTGTAAAAACTTCCATCATACACCCATGTTTGGTCTCCTAAGAACTGTGTCCCCTTTTCTTAAACAAACCCAGTAATCTTGCCTTGTGTGCAAAACCTTAAGTGAAGTCGTTCACAAATTCATAGTGTTTCTGTTTTGAGAAATACTTCCTCTCCCAAGCCTGAATATTCTTTATCTCTCTCTCTCTCTCTCTCTCTCTCTCTTTTTTTTTTTTTTTTTTTTTTTTTTGCTAAACATGCAAACTCTTCCAAGAGCTCCCTGTGACCAGAACTACAGATAAATGCCTTCTAACCATCCTGCCGCCTTGCCAGTCACCCTACAGCTTGTTGACATTTCTAAGGGGAGCAGGCCATGCCTTGTGACTTTTTTGTGCCTCTGCCTCCCATATCTTTTGATGAGTCAGCACAGGTTATAGGAAACCTTCTGTGTGCCAGGTGTATCTGCATACACTAGTCTGTGCCCCTGTGGGGCTGGCGTTGTTTGCTCAATTACACAGAGAGACTTTGAGTTCACATAGCCAGCCAGCCAGTGCAGGAGCCTGAATTTCAACCTAGACTGTGCTAAGTCCAAAACTGTTTGTTCTTTTTGCTTTTAAATAACAATACTTTTCTCCAGTGGTGGCTGAGACTCAGTGACAGAAGGAAGAATTCCGGGAGGCATCCCCCACATTGTCGAACCTGCCCCTACCTCCTTTCCCACTCATGACCAGGACTACAAAGCAGCTGAAAGAGGGATGTCCTTCTGGAAAATGGTGGGTTTGGAGCATCTTGCATTTATGGAATTCAGGAAAGACCCTCTATTTTGTTTTACAAATACAATTGAACATAAAGTTTTATTGAATGCACATACAAAAATAACAGAAATGATGTGCATTTGGGATTTGCACTGAGAAAATACAGCATGTTCTTCTGTATTCCTACATTAATTAATTCAAACAATTAAAAAATGGGCCCAAGATTAGCTTTCTTTGTGGTTCTGGGTAACAATTTCTCATAGGCCCCAGTTGTTACTGTCTCCAACCTGTTGATTTGGTAATTTGCTTATTTTCAAAAACTTGGTTGTGTGTTCTGAGCAGCCGCTTCCTGGCTAGATTGAAGGCAGTAGGAGAGGCTGGGCGGCCGCTGCCGCCGTTCCTGCAGCGTGCCTCCTCTGCGTTTGACTCACTGCCCCCGCTGGAGAGTGTTTAATATCAAGCTCAGAATAAGTGTTTAGGGGCCTTTCAGTGGTGGTTTAAAATAATTACGGTGAGGGCTTTGGTAAAAGCCTTTATCCACAAAACTATTTAAATTATGTAATTATATCCCCTACCTCACTCTTCCTTCTTTCCCCTGGGTTTGTCTCTGTTTGCTGCGTGCCCCTGCCCCAACACTGAAACATAAACTTGGACCCAGATTCCATTCTTCCCTGCCTCTGTCTCTCTCCACAGTACCCGAGGTGAGACTGGATGCCTCTCAAGGAGTTATTTGCCTGATGGAACCTATCATAATCCCAAATCCCAAACCTCTGCCTAGGGGCCGGACCAATTTACCCAGCGCTGTAACTTCTTCTTAGCTTCCTCCATTTAGAAACCCTTGACCTTGTTCAGATGGCATGACCCCTCTGGGATATTGGACCATTTCCTCAATTGCAGTGCTTTAGATCTACTCCCATCCCAGGAATCCCGTATCTGTGTATCAACAAAGCATGGAATGTTTTCCTGTCTGTTTCCCTCTCCATTATATTTAGCAGTATGTATTGATTCAGTGCACTTGCTTGGCTGCCTTCCACTAGCTGATTTGGAGGACTTCTTTGACCATATGTTTTTAATGATCTCACCTCTATCTTTTCTTACCCATTTTGGAAAGATTACTGTATGTTGGTTTGTTTCTATGAGAATATATTTTTAAAGGCTACTTTCTAGTCTGCGAGCTCAGAAACACCAAAAAATTTTTTATCAAAAACTATGAGAGAGCTAGTAATCCCAACGGAGATGAGTGCTGAATGGACCGGCTGGCTGTGCGTAAAGGTAGTTTCTCTCTGCTCTCGGGCAACTCCGCACAACTTACCACAGCCTGCAGGAGCCGCGGATAGATGCACGACGTAGGGGTCTATGTAACATCCAGAGTTCCACTGAATCAACAACACATCGCTGGAAAATGGCAAAACCCAATGGTTTATTCATGTTGCTGTTATGGAAGTCATAAGTCACTCTCTAAGAATGTGCGAACATTGTCCATACTTGATATGGTCATGATGCATTATGAAGAAAGCCCTTGGACTGGTCTGTTCATTTGTCATTTTAGGGTGTGAACATTTGGAGAGTGTAAAAGTTGAGAAAGAATGAAGCATTCCTTGGTTAAAAATTTGTAAATATTTCATGTCTTAAATGATGAAGAAAGGGGGTCACAGACCACCAAAATGATTAATAAAATAGGTATTCATTTAAGATGCTTATATATCCCCTTAGTTGTCATTTGAAATGAATTGATAGTAGATTTTTTATGGTAGACTCTTAGCAAACTAAAGTAAGATGTTTTCAACCCCATTCCCCAGTAAATATGTTTACTTGTCTGCTTTTAAAAACAATCAGTAACTAAAGAAGGTAAGTTGATGGTGTTATATCTGAAGAACGTGCCAGCAAACAAGTCCCCTGTGTTTTGTTTAGCATTAGTTATTTTAAACCTAGTGTTTATGAAGCACTCACTTGTATGTAATACTATTTTACATAATTTTTCATATATACAATCTTATATTTTTATGGGCACTCAAAGTCTAACATACATATCAATGTGGTCATTGTTGCCAAAAACATACAGGTAATAAAAAAGGAAACACCAAATCAGTTTGTAATTTTCAAGTTATCTTCAGCTTAAGAGCTGTATCAGGTTAGAGACAGCAAAAAATTAAGAGATAAAGAAACCAGTCCAAGTAATTAATTAATTATTTGACCTCCTACCATGTACTAAGATGTACGTGCCATTTGAGAAGAGGGAATGCTCTCTTCTAGAACTGGGGGAATGGCAGGTTTCACATACTTTTTATGTAGTGGGAGAAGTAGCTGATAGAGTTGAGTGTTGGCAGCCAAAAGGTGGACTGAAATAAAATTGCCATTGGGTGATTTCAAAAGTAAACTTAAAATTATCTCAGTAATATACCCCTTAGGTGGCACTAATGTGGTGCTTTGCTGGACAGTGTGCAGATCTTTTCTCATCATAAGCTGGCGCCTCCATCAGACCCTAAATCAGAGGAAGGGAAAGAACTAAAGTTTCTCGGATGTTAACTCTGAGCTAAGCACTGCACAGGGCAATTGACCCACAAGCGAAGGAGTTAGCACATTTTGTCACCACAATAACCCAGCAAAAGACATGCAAACCCAGTTTTGTACATGAGAAAGATTTGATTTAGAGAGGTTAAGTAACTGGCCTGAAGGAAGATAGCCATAAGTGGTAGAGCAGTGATTCAAACCAAGTTGTTCTGACCATCAAGTAGAGATAGTTGAATACAAAAGATAATGCGGCAGCAGCAGACGGGAATGCGCATTTACTGCCGGTGCAAAAGTGTGTTGATGGGCCATGAAATGAACTCAACTGTGACATCTTTTCCTATAATGGGCAATATAAGTCTTTCTAGAACACTGACCCTATGAAGCATCCTCATCCAAAAGAGTTTTGGAGTTCTTGGTGTCTTAAGTTAGTGGTTGAAACTATTTCTTATTTCTCATTTAGTTTTTTTTTTTTCCTTTTACATCACTGAGGATTTTTTTTTCCAAAATAAAACATTTAATATTTTCTTTTCAAAGAAAGTGGAAAATGTTTGGTTAGTTTGTTTTTGCCCCACTCCCTACGTCCATCTGAAGCCACGGACAGCCTCGAGTGCCCAGCCGTAGTGTATGCTGTGGCTTCTGGAACTGGAGTGCATACGATGTGGCTCCGTCCTTTCAGGAGCCCTGTGGCCAGCCTTGACTTTTTAACATCCCTCCTGTTTATAGCCACACATTGGAACGCTCTCTGTGGACAGTGGTTTTCTCTGAACTGACGGTGACTTGTGCACGTCAGCTGACAAGTTCGAAGGAGTTAGTAATCCTTTATAGTGGCCCAGCCACCAGCAGGCTTCTCGTTTGAGCAGAGTCACCATCTTTGTTCGGTAAGATTCCTGCAGGTGTTTTCCAATAACATGTTGCATTTTGCCCTTTTTATGGAAAGTAGGTGAGAACAGAAACTTGTGGTGCTGACACTGAAGTACAAGCTTCATAAACTGAAGTCCCTTCTGTCAAGGGTGACAGCTGAGTGTCTCCCAAAAGTGATTCATCATTAGCCCCAGTTGTGGACTTATTTCACTTAACTGGTGGCTAACTTGTGAAGGAAAAGAACCAATCCAAGAACAATAAAATACATGGTTAAATACTGTATCTGAAAGTCAAAGTGTAGCTTAGAATTTTGGTATCTTATTTTTTCCTTCTTGGGGATGGAATCCTCCTTATAATACAAGTTTATCATTTGACACACAGACAAATGACGGATCCCCAGGAATAAATATAAATGTCAAGTACTTATTCGCATTAAGACCCAAATACAACATGTACTTTGCACTAAATATGTATAATACTTTTTTTTCTTCTAACTCCTTTGGCTTGGGCTTCGCCTTGCTGACAACACCCTGTGGGATACAGATTAGTGACCGCACGTTGTTTGCTGTTGGCTGTCACTGTAGGTGCCCTCAGCCTCAGAGCAGGTGTGGAAACCGCTACCGTTAGGTGTTGTGTGTTGGGCTGTTTCTCCATGACCTTCACCTCTTCTCTGCTTGTAGACTTGGCTAACCAGTCTTCTAGTCAGGGGTTAGAAGCTTTTATTTTTCCTTTCCTCGGGGATATTTCCACATTCTCTACAAGGGTGTTCCTTGGACATCTTCCTAAGCAAGCCCATCTGTCCTATAAACTTCTGAAAAGAATCAGGAAAAAAAAAACCCGAAGGCTAGAAGCTGCAAGGGCTGTTTTTACGCAGGTGCTTTGCGCAGCATTGCGCGTTGGGCCATCAAAAACATTGTTCTTAGGTGGCCTGGCATGTTCTCTGCACATCTGGCCTCTGGGTTCTCTAGACTGTTCCAAGCAGGATTTTTGCCAAGGTGAAAATGACATCTTGCATACTGTGATACTTTCCAAAGAAACCGGGGCTTTCGATTCATTTCACTATAAAACTGTCAGATTTCATCGTCTCGGGTGCCCTCTGTGATTTTTATCAAGGGTTTTTTTTCTTGGTAAAGGTCATGTAAAAGTAATGAAAAAGATTACCATAAAGCTGCCCGTCTCTGATTTCTGTAAGATTATTGTTGTCTTATGAACTTGTTATCTGTTTTTCCAGGCTATACCCTGAAGATTCTAATGGAACTTTTTTAAGAGTTTCTGGTCAGAGTTATCTTTGTGAGGAATTCTACTTGGCCTAAGTATCTGCCACATGTCTTTCTTTCTTTTTCTTTTCCAAGCATCTGTCTTATAAACCAAATGTATACTGTTTGCTTTTCATTAGCCTGCTGTTACACAACCTGGCTTGATCACTAAGTAGCTCATCAAGGTGTTCGTTCTGTTATATTCTTTAGACAATTTATATTATTTAAGACAGAAGTAGGCATTGGACCATAGCTTCCACTCTTGCACTTTGTTCTCCATTTTTCCTATAATAAAATAAACGTATTAATATTTTTCTTATTGTTCTAATTGAGAGTATCCAAGATTATACATGAGTTTTGTAGGCAGCAAAAAGCGACCCTCAAAATGGTCACACAAGAAAACCCTTGTAACTTACCACAAGGTATATTCTCCATTGATTAATAATTTAATTTTTCATGTACTACCAAGCTTTTCATTTTATTTCATCTGTTCATCAGGGACATTTATTCTGGAAGGGAAAGACAGAGATATAAATAGATAAGCTGCAATATATACAGCATGCTACATTGCATAAGTATAAACAGAGTATTTGAAGACTCTGAAAGGTAGAAATATTCATGTCACCTGGAGGACTCAGAAAAGTTGGATCAAGGGACCATTTCTTGATTTATGTATTTGTTTATTGTTTTTAGTATGTAGTCTTGAAGAAGAAAAAAAAATAGTGGCATTGGGAAGATGAAGATGCAAGAGAATTCTTCCCCCTGGCTCAAGAATTGGGGAGGATTAGGGAAAGTGAAGTTTTCAGGTTAAGAGGAGATAGTTGAGGGACTTCTTCCTGGTACAAATGTGCTCAGTAAAGCAGGTAGGTGTTTGCTGCAGCAACAGGGGCCAAATTGGGGATCTTGAGAAGACCTGGAGTAACCTTTGGGAAGTGTGGAGTCTGGTAGCCATGGAGAAAAGTCTACATCAGTAGTAACGCGCACCCATAGAAGAGAAGGAAGTGGAGTAGAGCCTGTCCTCATAGGGAGGTAGTGTTTTCCCTCCTTCGTTGTCAGGACAGAACCGAGGAGAAGGCTGGTCATGGCCTACAGCGTGAATTGGCAAGGCAAGAGAGCGTGGGAGGAGGTCCAGGGACTGAGGGCCTCTAGTGAGTGCTTGCCTGTGGGTAGAGAGAGTAGGGCCTGACGTGTCCACACGGGAGGCACAAGGAATCCCCCCCCTCCCTGTGGCTCCCTCCCTTACCTGGATCACTGCCTGGGATGGCAGTGGAACCCCAGCCTTGTCCCCTGGCCCATCTGTCTCCCCAAACTGCCTTTACCGCTCGCTCTCCCTATGATGGCAACAGCTGCTCCTTTTCTTTCAGCCAACAAAGAAGACTGTGTGACAGGAGGAAATACAGAGCTTTTATTTTGTGGTGCTATGTGGTCTTTTACTCTTGTACAGATTTAGCTTCTCATTTATATATTTTCACTTTCACATGACACTAAGTTTAAATGTTTAAACATTTCCCCCCTCCGGTAGCCAAAAAGAAAGCAAAGCAACAGCTAATATCATAATAAATTTGTGTCTAGCTACAGGAGATAAGCTTCAATGCAATATGGCCATAAAGTACGGCTCCCAGGCTTAGGGGAGAAGCCATAAACTTTTATAAATAAAAGAATTTTAAAATACTCCTGGCAGTATAAATAAGGGTAAAATATAACTTGTAACTGGCGACACACAGCCAACACCAGCGCTACTTGAGAAGGGAAACTACGAGCTAAAATAAGGAAATGTTTGCAGCTTTTCAGTGTTGTTACCTTGCACCCTAGGTGGGCCAGCTGGAGAATGTACAGCGAGAAGCTTTTGACTCACCTTTGGAAATTTTATCTGTTACATGTCCGGACACCTTTTGATTTGCTGAAGATCTGTGATAATCACCAAGGAGAGCCAGGGGTACTGATGCCACCAGTGAGAGAATTCTCAACGAATATTAAGGTGTTAGAGAACACCTTCCAAAGCAGGGAGAGGGGGCACATGAGACAGTCCCTTAGGCCAGTTTAGGGGGAGCCAGAGCAGCTCGGGATTGACTTGACTCTCAGCCTTGCTCTGCAGCAGATCTTTAAAGCAATTCAAAGTCCTCCGGAGGTCCATCTCGGGTTTCACTTGCATTTTCAACTCAGGAGACACTTGGGCGAAAGCTTTAAAAAAAATACAGTGGCATTTTAGTGAGCAGTGCTTTGGTTTGAAAGATAATTGAAATAGTGAGTTATTCCTCTAGAAAATTAAGAAGCAAGCAAGGGAATGAATACCTCTTACCTCTTCTCTCCCTCTCTCTGTCTTTCTCTCTCTCGCTCGCTCAAGTCAGAAGTGATAATAAAGGGAAAATGGAATGCTGTTAATAGGATGAAATCAGAATTTCTCAGTGCTTTCACCCAACATAGTTGTATTTCCCCAGTCTCTGTAATCACAGGCCAACTGTGTTTGTCTCTGGGAAGCAGGTTAGACGTGGTCTCTCCCCTCCAGGACCTGTGGGTCTTGGTAGCCCAGAGGGAGTTACACCTGGCAGCGTGGAGTGAGTGTGGGAGGCTTGGCCGGGTAAGCTCGGTTTAGAAGGTGGTAGACCTGGCATTTCAGAGACAGGAAATAAAGGAGTTGAGGTGGTGAAGGGAAGTTAGTAGGGCTTCGATTGTGGAAAGCCTTAAATGCCATTTTCAAGAGCTTGGAATATATCGTGTAGAGACTAGGAAGCCATAAAAAAGAGAACAAGCAGAGACATGATCTGTGTTTTAAATTTGTTTTATAAAGGGAAACCTCTGTTGGCGGTAAAGAGATGATAGATGGTGAGGCCTCTAGGGAAACAGCAGAGGGAATGTGTGGGCCCTCCGTTTATAATTTGCTCGGCCTACTGCTGTCCGAAGTTGGATCTGTTTTCGCTGGATTGTGCAGAGAAAGGACAAGCTTACAAAGAAGTTTAATTCTCAGTTTCATTTCACTACTTAGTAGCCGTGTGTTCATGAGCAAGGAACTTGAACTCTTGTCTCATCTTTCTCATCTGCAAAATGGGAATACCGGTAGAGCCTTCTGCCTGCAGTGGTAATAAGTTTAACTGAAATGTTGTATCTATATGTGTAGCCCTTAGAAGCATGCCTAGTGTGTGGTACATGCTGAATGTTGTCTCATTTCACTTTTATTGTCTGTCAGTTCATTGATGTACTTGTTTGTTCATTTAAACTATGTGAAGTCAGCCAGTTTTAAGACAATCCAGGCTAATCTGCTACAGATTGTCATTGATAAATTTTGCTTGAAGCTTTTCACTGCCATTTTTTTTACCTCCTTTTTTTAATTCCTCTTGGGCCAAAAATGTCCAGCAGGAAATAAGAGGGTGAAGCCTATAAATTAAAACAGCTACTTCCCCTCAGTATGAAGTATGAACAGAAAATTTTGCGAAGAACACTACTGTATGGTGGTCCTTGGTGTCAGAGGGTGACAGGGGGCGGGGGAAGTGTTGAGGCAAACCCCAGTGCTGGAAAAATTGGGCGGTCTTCCTTTATACTGCAGTCTGGTTCTATTACTTTGATAAACAGGTTCTGAAATTCCATAACATAGTGTGAACCACATTTGAATATGATTGCAGAAACACCTTCAAAAATCCCCAATATAAAATTTTAATCACCTGTGCCTTTGCTTCCCTCCTTGTGAAAATAACTTTGAAATGACTGTACCATATTCTTAAATTGGAACAATACTTCTGTCTCCCATAAATATAATAAAAAGTATGGTGAGTATTTTCATTGAAGGTATAGTTTATTATATGAACATATGACATATGTATATTTGTGTTTATTACACAAGTAACTGCAGGCTCAGATATTCTCACTCAGAACAAAACTCTGGTAGGAGGGATTCGTGCCTTCCTTTTTCCCTGTGTGGAGTGAGCACTCTGTTCCTGCGCAATGTTAGGGCTTTTGTGAAACAGGAAACAGGTCCCATTAGGTTATAGGAAGAATTTATAGGATTTGGAGAGAAAAACTAAATATCCTGAGACATTTTTGCCTTTGAAGAGCTGGGAAAGCAGTCCTTGACGGAGAGAGACTAATACAGCTGCTCTGTGTGTAGCGCTGAGCAGAGCTTTCCTTGACGCTGAAGGTTTGTATCGGGCCTCAGTGCGAGCTCTTCACTGATGGAAGGGGTTTTTATTTGATCTGTCAAGATTACCAAGCCGTATGTCACCATTCCCAGCAAAAATACAGCGTCATGAAATAATTAAAGTTACAGAAGCCAATTCATGAAGTGGCAGGAGATTATAGATGCTGCATTTTCTCCTGTTGGTTACTGGGAATTAAGTTTCAGGAGCATTGAGGATTTCTGAAAGAATACCCATAAATTATTTAAATTATATTCCCCAACTCTCTCCTGGATTTTTGGCCAAGCAGTTTGGACGAGTTCATAAATTAGGGCAATGTTGCTTTTTAATGAGATAATTTACTGAAAATGTTTTTGCAGGACCGTGCTTGTGTGGTTAGAGTGATAAGCAAAGGCTGTAAAGGACTAGGTGATTTGTGGTCTAGTCCCAAAGCCGGTAGGGAACACATGTTTGACTTCAAGCAAGTAACTTGCTCTTCCTGATCATGTTTGTCCCATCTCCCTTGAGGGGCTTTTGGGAGAATTAAATGAGTGGAGGTACATGAAAACCTCTTGAAGCAGAAAAGGCACAAAAATAACTAAATGTAGTTGCTGAACATCCTTAACATGGAACAAATGGGCATTTTGTTTGTGTGTTTAATTTTACAGGGAACAAGGGAAACTCTCAGTCGCCACTGCGTCACCCTCGGTGATGCTCTTCGGAAAGAGAATGACTTTGCTCTTATAATTGATGGGAAAACCCTCAAGTATGCCTTAACTTTCGGGGTACGGCATTATTTCCTGGACTTAGCTTTGTCATGCAAAGCCGTTATTTGCTGCAGGTAAGTTCTCCTGATTATTGTCCGATTTTGGTAGAGAGTGACTTTATCCTAAGTTCACTGACTCGGAAAGTTATACTACCCAGAATTTGTTAACGTCAGGTTGTTCATTAGTAACTCAGACTCAAGGTTCCCAAACTGAGGTAGAATTCTACTGCTCACAGTTAGAATTGGCAGGTTTCTGGTCATTTTCTTTGTTTACAGTCCATTTTTTACCTGCATTCCCAACTAGTGTTATTTCTGTAAGGTTCTGTGTCCTGCACCTAAATCTCTGACCCTGCCGCCAGGGTTTGCGTTGGGGAATGGCGTGAAGGGAGGTACGCACTGAATCATTTTCCGAATAGCTGAACATTTTCCTGAAGGCTCAAGCTATTTGGAAAATAATTATTGACTGCACAGTCCTTTAATTTATAATATCATTCTCTAACTTATAATATTGCCTGTATCCTCAAATAAAATGTGTTTGAGTTGTCAAGTCTTCATGCATAGAATTGTACTTTTGTTAACCATCCAGCCCTTGCTGAACTTCTTGTCAAAGATTCTTACCCATCTCTTTTTCTAAACTGTTTAAACTATGTCTTCCTAAAATTTAAGGTAAATTCATGACTGTGCCCAGTCCCTTCCCGTCAGGTCACCATGATACCTAAGGATGTTCCTCTTCAGCATCCAGGCACTGAATCTGACCAGCCAGTCAGATGAGGTCCAGAGTAGCAGTTTCTGCAATTCCTCTCCCCTTTTCTGGGAGATGAACTGTTAGCTTCTGAAGAATTTCTTAGAATCTGTGCTTTTAATTTTCTCTTTAAAACTGTGCTGTTTGCTTTTATTATTTTACTTAAAATGTATTTATTTTAAAAAGAATGTTATGATTCTTAAACCTTTTTGGGGGTTTTTTTTTTTTTTGGTCCAGGCTTAGTCACTAAACATTCTGTGTATAATAATACTGTCTCCAAACTTATAAGCCATGCCATGTAGCTATCTCCCAAATTTCAGCTGAAATATACTCTGAAATATAGTTTAAAGTGCCCTTTATAAGCACCATTTCAGCCTATAAAATTGTATCATAATCACAGAATTGAGTTGCTTTTTATTCTCAGTAGCATGTATTAATAAAAAAATATTACTATAAAGCTTCTGGAAAAAATATTGCACAGATAATTAATGTTAGTAATAATTAGGCTTTCTTGCTTAATCATGAAGAAAGAATTAGAAATTATTTTATCTTCACTATGTCATTTTCATTTTGGTATCCTCGTGCATTTTATTTTATTTTATTTTATTTTATTTTATCTTATCTTATCTTTACCCAAGGGCATGCTTATTGATTTGAGAGAGAGGGGAAGGGAGGGAAAGAGAGGGAGAGAAACGTTGATGGGAGAGGAGAACACTGATAGGTCGCCTGTGGTATGTGTCCTGCCTGGGATCAAACCACAGGGACCTTTTGGTTTATGCGTCAATGCTCCAACCAACTGAGCCACACCGGCCAGGGCCTCATGCTTTTTAAAACATGTGTTTCCAGTAACTTTTCTTGGTTCCTTGCTAATCTCTAAGAGTCTTAGTAATGTGCAACCCTGACACTCTTCATCAGGATGACATTGTGCCAGACTTGGTTGTTAATCATTGTCACTAATGGGATCACAAGGATCAAGAAAAATTTTCTCGAAAACACATTAAGTGATATGACTGTTGGCATCTGTGTGGAAACAAAACAGAGCCCAGAGCTATTGAGATAAAAGGACTAGTTCCCTTGAGTCTTCAGCATCCACCCTGTGCCTACTGTGTGCTAGACATTGATGGTGCACACACAAGATGAATAAGATCTCCCACCTGCTCTCCTTCTGGTATCTTTCCTTCTGTTCAAGTAGAAAGAATCACAACTGGTTTGAAAGATGTGGGGGGCCAGTGTTCAAAACGCAGTCCCAGCAGCTGAGCCTCATTCTTATAGCATTGCTTAACACAGTACCTCCCACCATTCTTCAGAAAGTTGAGCCACAAATTAAACAATAGCAGAGGGAGAGAAAAACTAGCAAGCAGCGTCAAGGGAGGGAAAGTATGTTCTGTGTTTGTGAAATTCCCTCCCGAGATCCTTGTTCTGGACGCTCACGAGTCACATGGAGCTCGGGGCTCCTCCAGGTCCCCAGGAGGGACTCACACCCTGCCGCACACGTGCAGCTCAGCTCTGCAGCCCAACTTATAAAGATGTGTGTGGCCCCTCCCTCCCTCCATCCTGCTTTATGCAAGTCGGAGGACCATGAAGGCCCCAGTGCGGACACTGAGGCTTATTTAGAGTTTTAGTCTTGCTTTCTTATTTTGCTTTTTTTTTTTTTTTTGGTTTTAAGTGAAATATCTTCCCTCAGCTTTTTTTCTTCTAATTGCCTTCATACTCTCTCTTTTCCCATAAGGACTGTGGTTCAGCTTCCGGTCTGGCTTTGAGAATTCATCTAAGCCCATAATTACATCAGTGCCCCTGCCCAATTTATGTCTCTACCTCCTTGGCCTGGTGCCTCTTGGCATTTAACTGCTGGCACAGACCATATTCCGGTCATTGAGCTTACTGACCTTGAAGTGTAATCCCCATGATAATGCTCCTCCCCCTGGGCAGGTGTAGGTGAGAAATTCTGTGGCTCGCTCTTTCCCGTGACACACAAGTGTCACTCCTGGGTTTTTAGATGATTACCTTCTCCCAGCCTCAGGAAATTCTCTATTTTACTTCACTATAAGAGATGCTCCCGATAAATACTGAAGATTATCTCAAAATATAATATGGTACTGTTTCCCAAATTCATTTATGTTCTCTCTACCTGATGGGCTTTCCCTCAGACTTCTTTCTGATGTATTCCTTGTCCATCTGTGCAGGAAGACAGTGGAGGGAAAGCCTTCCCGTAATGGGTAAGGAGGCCCTCCACACTAGTGACATCTTTCAGCATTACGTCAGCCTCTTTCTGCGCTGCCATTATCAGCATGAAGGGCAGAAGGCAGTTTTTAGTGTTCGCCTAATTGACACAGTTATGAAAGATGAGCTTTTTCCCTGAGGAGTCTGCAGTGGAATTGAAAGAAACAGTTGTTCTCCATCACAGTCACGAAGTCTCTTACCACCGTTTTCTGAAGGGGATATTCAGAGACAGAAATAATGCCCACGCCCCCCCCCAAATTATTCAGGGCTTTGGAGTCCTGGTTTTGGTTTACAAAGGGAAGGTTGCATGTTATTCCTCAAATATTTTTTTTGGAGTATGTAAAATCCAAGAAGTAAAATGAAATCTGGTTTTATCAGTCTGTCGGGTACTGTATGTTCATGACTACCATGCAGCTTTCTTTTTTTTACCTCTGTGCACGTTTACCTGTGTAACCTGAGTAGTTTAATGGAAAACATGCATCTCATGTTAGGGCAGTTTCTGATCAGTTTTCCTGGTAATAAACATAAAGCGCACCTTGTGGGCCTCTTCCCTTCTGTTCTGTTACTCAAGTACACCAATTCTTATCGTTGGGTGCGATCACAAATGCTTTTGAAGAATGCATGAAAGCTACAGACCATCTCCTCCAGAATAGACACATGCCCACAAATGTGTAATAGTAAATGCACCATTTTAGGGGTCTCACAGACTCCTTGAGACTCCTCGGACGGGTAGAGGAGGAAAAAGGCTCCCTGCAAGAGTCGTGGAGATTTGTGCACACAGTAACATCAAGAGCTAATCTGCAAAGTAACTATCAGAAAATAATGTTTCTTCTCAGTTACCAATATTTTATGCCCTAAATTCTTACAGCTTACATTATTGGTGTCCTGACATCTTAGCTGGGGATTCCCAAAATTCTGGTTCTAATGATCCCTTTCTGGCACTGCAAATACCTAATAATATCTCTCGGGCCTTGGTTTTGTGACCTGTGAAATGTGGAGCTTGGCATGTAGCCGTCTTTCAAGTCCTCCAGGGAGCCTGGTGTCTGAAGCAGCCAAGAGTGGAGCTTCTCCGGCTTGGTGAGGTGGGGAGCCCTGCACACACGCGTGCTTCCTGGGTCGCCTCCCTCCAGCACAGGAGCTTCTGGGCCAGAAGATTTCTCCGAACCCTTTCTTTCTTTCTTCCTTTTTTTTTTTTTTTTTTTGGATGAACCACACTTCTGTTGACCACTCTATTCTGGGAAGACTCTGTCTACTGCTTGGATTAACTTAATTTGAGGAAGCATCTGTTCCCCCTCTCTTAACATTCCCTCCAGAAGAGAGTGGGGACGTTGCAGTGAAGGATTGCCGTGCGTTAAATCGCATGTGGTTTCTGAGATCCTCGTCAGTTCACATAACCCAGCCTTTCAAAGAATTTTACATTTTTTTTCTGTAGTTGTCAGTTTAGTTTAAACCTGTGTTGAAACTTATGTTCTGTGACAGTTGGTTGAAAATTGGCCTAGAGCCTCCAGCTTTTAGACTGTCTCGTAATCACCGTTCTTCTACATAATTTATGTACTCATGTCTTCTGAAAAGCAGGAGTTAAATTGAAGCGAGCATTTTTCCCTACTTGCAACATCTCTAATCAAAGTTTAACCCCCGTTTAGGCGACTTCCCCACAGTGTGTAAAAAAACACTTGACCTCAGCGAGCGTCGTCACTCAGGAGCAGCATTCCAGGCACAACCTTTCACCTCAGTCCCATCAAGGGACCCTCCAAGAAGAGGTCTGAAGGGACACGTTGCATACTTTCTATCATAGCGCGAGTACATTAAGTAAAGGATTTCTTTACTTCTTGAATCTACTTCTTCAATGTTTTGAGATTGTTTTAAACTTTTAAGGAGTTCTCTGAATAAATGGTCTAGTTAAAGAAAGAGTCATCATAAAGCACAAATGATGCTAATAAATGCTCAACAGACATTCCTTTGAATAAATTAAAAAAAAAAAAAAAAAGCTTGAGAACATCATTGGATGCCAAAGCAGATGTTTGGCTTTGAGAAAACTCCCAAACTATTAACGAATGTCAACTGTATACTTGCTTCCAAGATAATATGAATAAATGTTGGAATTGTTGAGAGAGTATTTCTTTCACACATGGCTAAAAGAGGACATAGTGAGTACATTTTATGATTTCTTAAAATGCCCATATTTTTCGTTAACACAACGTTAAGTTGCTCAGCCCTGTCGATCTTACTTGCTATTCTACCTCTGCTGAGTGGTGTTAAAGGACCTGCATGGTATACAGTTAGGGTGGACACCACCAGGGAAGTTCGTATTTGACAGTAACGTATCTGAAATAATGAGAAATCTCAATGCTGTAGGATCTCACTGTCATTGGATATTACATAGTTTCAGAAGTGACTCGATTAGGATGGACCACCATGACCAACACAATCACACACACACACGCACTCACACACCTCAGCACTGCAGATTATATAAACATTCTGATAGAGTAAACCTGTACTGGAAAGTGCATGGCGTGTAAGTGTGCAGGTCAATGAATGTTCGCAAAGGGAACCCACTCCTGTATCGAGCAGCCAAAGCTGCCGAGAGCCCAGAAACCCCCTCTCGCTCCTTTCACTTCCAACTCTCCCCAGAGTAACTGCTATCTGTTTGCATCACCAGCCTCTTAAATGATATGTTATTCATTTTAGCCTTTTTCTGTAGTGTGTCTTCCTAACTTGGAATAAGCGCATAGATCTTCTATAATTGCATTCCAATTTTTGATGATTCTTTTCTGTTCAACAATTGTACGCGCAGAACTCTGCAGCTTTCCAGGAAAGGCCTCCCAAAAGCTTCCCATCGATCCATACATCAGCACTCCGATGCTCCAGTCAAATGCAAATCCACCTAATGGATCGCTTACAGTTCTCCTTCACTTCTTCAGTGATGGAATGAAAGGGCTTCATTTTCCAGTTTGCTAGGGATGTAATATATGGAACCTGCCCCATTTCTCTGATCTGTCAGTCTGCTGATCCAACAGTGAGGGAAAGGGAAATATTGAGTTAGTTTGGCGTTTCGGGTTCTCCTTAAACCTATGATGGTTCCTAGTGATAGCCATCCATTTAGTAAAGCTGTCTGAGCCAGCCCAAATTAGGGCAAGTTAAAGGCTTAGTGTCTGGGGCCAGGCTAGCGTTCCAGGAGCCAAGACCAGGTGGGATGTGGGCCCTGACTGTCTAACAGCTGCAGGTCATGGAGTAAAGGGAGAGGAGAGACAGCATCCCAGAGCGGAGATGGTCTGGAGAACAAAAGGCGTATCACCATGGGATTGGACAGAGAGGCTAGTAATGGACATAAACGAGAAGCTTCAAGTTCAAGCATGAAAGAGGAGGTGATTCCAGGTCGCATTCTCTCAGAGTGGGGCAGTATTTTATAGAGCGAAGATGGGCAAGCCTTCTCTGTAAAGGGATAGATAATAAATATTTTAGGCTTTGTAGGCGATACGGTGTCTGTCACAGCTACTCACCTCTGCCATTGTAGCGTGAACTGATGGAGAAAACAGGCCGCTGACTGGATTTGGCCCTGGGGCCACGGGGTCAGCCAGCCAGCCCCTGCTGTGGAGTGTCTGTGGCTAAGGAATGAGTGTGGAGGGAGTTGGTTCTGACAGGCTTACCTAGAATATTGATGGAGTTTATTCCAAGTGCCCTCACCAGTAATTTCCAGACTCTTTTCTTGAAGATGGGGACCTTTCCCCATCTCACCTGGCATGTTTCCCTTTCTCCATGCTTCCTCAAAAATGACCTACTCTCTTTCTGTGGGGACAGCCGCCCAGCCCAGAGATGCCATCAAACTTCTCCGTACTTTCGAATTCCAGATAACCTCCTAAAATGAGGACAGTTCCAGCAGTCAGTTTGTTTTTAAATGAGGTGTCAATAAATATTTATATATCTCAGCAAGGAAAATAAGAGGGAACCCAGAACCACAAATATCAGATCTTGCTTTATCACCAAAACAACCTCCCTCTGCCCTAGAAGTGACAGCAAGGTGAGACCAGGTAATGCCAGTGTAGGGTCAGGCGGGAAGATGGGCAAGCTGGCCTTCACCCAAAGCTGCGAGCACCCTGGAGTCTTAAACTGAAACAAGTTCTCGTATTTGTGTCATTTAATTTTTCTCTTCATTCCCAGTCACTTGCTCTTCACTCCGCCTTAGGAGAACAATCTCAGGTAGTTATGTGTTCCCATCTTCCGTAGTTTACTTGTACGCACATGTGGCTATCAAAAATATATAATATTGTTATATGTGTTGAATTAAGGAATAGATACATATTTATGATAAGACTTCAACATAAATTTTTGCTGTTTTGATTTTTCTACAATTTTAAGACCTGTCCATGTTACTAGATGTAGAACGAGTTTGTTTATTTTCACTCCCACTTACTGTGGCCGTAATGCGTAGGCAGCGTTGTATCTGCCCATTACCATGGTGATGGCCACAGAGGCTGCCTCTAAATCCTCACTGCCACGGAAAGTGCTGAAATGAGTATCCTCTCGATGCACCCATGCGAGTGTTCTTCTAGCTTACACACGTAGGAATGGGAGTGCTTGGCTGTGGGCCACGTGCGTATTTCATGTCGATCAGAACCGCCACATCGCTCCCAACAGCTGCGCTAGTGTGTCCTCCCGGATCCATGTAGGAGGGTGGCTTTTCCCTACCTCGCCCCAACTCAGCATTCCTGTATTTGTGACTTTGCCGATTTGATGGGTGAAAAGTGTCCCCTTGTTGTTTTGATTTTCATTTCTCTGAGGACGAGGGAGATTGAGCATCTCTTCACAGAACTGTTCACCTTTCTAGATTTCTACTTGGGAAGTTCATTCATTCATTCTTTCTTTCTTTCATTCAACACATGTTTTCCGAACACTCACTATGTGCCAGGCACCTTTAAAGGTGCCATAAATAGAGCAGCGAACAAGAGGAAAAAGTAGTTCTTGCCTTCACGTTGTAACTATTGTTCAGTAAAATAAATACACATTCAAAAGGCAGTCACTGCCGTGTGTGAGTTGACAATTGATTTCTTATGTATCAGACAGACTTCTGTGAAGTGAATGGTAACAGTAGCTGTGGAAAAAGGTAGCACAGTGAAGGGGGACAAGGACGCTGAACTTTATGTTGGTTTCCTTATCGTACTTTCCTGCTTGCGAACAAGAATTCCCCGTGTGTTCTGGATAGTGATTCTTTGTTGATCGTAGATATGGCAGAAATCTTCTGGTCTGACTCCCTTCTTAATTCTGCCTGTGGTGTTCTTCCTGGACTAAAAATCATTGACTCTGAGATAGTTAAATTTCATTAATTTTTTTCCTTTATGGTTTGTGCTTCTTGAACACCAAGAACATCCCACTCACAAAAATATTCTATTTTTTTTTCCTTCTGCTAATTTCAGACCTTTCTGTTTTCCATATAGGTCTCACATTCATATTAAAAATCTATTTTTGTGTATCTTATGAAAGAGAGGGGTCCGGTGTTTTTCATTCCCGCATCGTGAACAAGCTCTCCCAGTGCCGCTCACTGAACAGCCCCCCATTCCCTGGACTGGGGTGCCATGTGCCCGAGCACTCAGGCTCCGAGGCCAGACTTCCAGAATCTCACTGCAGGCTGCACCACTTACTGGCTGAGTAACACATGGCCTAACGTCTTCATCTTTGAAATAGAGATAAAAATAATTGTTATTATAAAGTTGTGAGGAGTAAATGGGTTAATATATGTATTCAGTGCATTGGCAGCTATTCTTAAAAATTATGTCATTCTTAGAAACACTATCAGATTTTCTCCTATGTGGCCTACTTGAGGATTTCTGGTAAGAGGAATGCTGTCATACACACAGACTTCTTTCTGAGCGTTACGGCCTCTCCTGTGTCCTAAACTCTATTTTGTCTGGTATTGAAATCACTAACCTGGCATTCCTTTGTTTCATGTGTGCCTTGTCTTTTTTTTTCTCCCAAGTGCTTATATGCAACCCTTCTGTATAGGATAGTGACTAAGAATGGTGTCTCTGAATCCACACTGCTTAGGGCTGAGTCCTGACTTTACCACTCACTTGCTGTTTTACCATAAGCACTATAATCTTCCAGTTCCTCAGTGTCTTCATTTGTAAAATAACAACATTAGGGACTTATCAACATTAGGGATGCACAGACTTTTTCTGAAAATTGAAGGGCTTAGAACACAGTGATCAAATAAATGTTGTCTTACATATCTCAGCTATTATTATAAAGTGTGTCTCTTTCAGGTGCCATTTTCCTGGTCATGTTTGTTTTTAATTCAGCCTAAGACTCTGTCTTTCAATCAATGAATTTAACCCATGTATGTTTATTGTAATTATTGCTATCTTAGGCCTTGTTTCTCCTATCTTATTTTCTGTTTTTCATTTACTGTGCTTTTTGTTGTTTTTTTCTTCCCCCTGTTTTCCACACTATCTAAATCAGATTTCCTGCTGCTGGTTTGAAAGCTTTACAGTCTACGTCAGTCTATGTCTGGCTCTTTCTATAGTTTTGATAACCATATTTACTTATTATCTATGTTACTATGTCTTCCTTTCCCTGCCCATCCAAAGGTATTAGAGTAATTTTGTGTCTTCATTGGGTGTCAGATCTTATTTCTTTGTAGGTAACCTGCTTTTTCTTTCTAGAAGCTTTTATAAATTTTTCTTAACCTTAATTTAACCATAATGTGTCTACAAGTAGGTGCCTTTTTTTTACATTCGTTTTTGGCATGGTATGAGTCCTTCAATCTACAGGCATGTCTTTGTTTAATCCTGAGCAATTACCATTCATTCTTTTCATTGTGACCATTTTTATTCTCTTCTTGGACTCACATTATATATATGCAGTCATCAGTATTCCTCCATATCTTTTCATTTTTCTCACAATCCTTTCTTTAATTTCCTGCTCTCTTTTGGAACAGTTTATTTATTTGAACTTTTTTTTATTGTTGTCCAGTTACAGTTGTCTCACCTTTTCCCCATTGCTCACCCCTACCCCGTCCTCACAACTCCCACAGTCAGTTCCCCCCATTGTCTGTGCCCGTGAGTCCTCTATTCCTGTTCCTTTTGCCCCTTCCCCTTTTTCCCCCCATTCTCCCCCTCCCCCCCCTCTGGTTACTGTCAATTTGTTCTTTATTTCCAAGTCCCCGGTTCTATGGGAACTTCTACGCTCTAGCATATTCACTACTCACTTTACTATTGGTTTCTTTCTTTTAGCAGCTATGTTTTTGTATGACTTATTATCCAGTTGGTTCTATCTTCCCATGTCTTTCCAAGGTTTTTTAAATCACACTTCTCTTAAATTCCTCTGATATATATTTTTACTCATTCTACTTTCTTATAAGTCATTTATTGTCTTTGTGCTTATGATTGTCTCCTGTCTTGAAAGTTTTCCCTGTGAGACCACATTTCCCCATTTGCCCAAATGAGAGAAAGGTAAAAGCTAGGTCCTAACTTAGGTCAAGTTGAAGACAGGGCTGACTCTGAGCTCAGTGAGTCTCTGTTTCCCCTACTTCTTTACCCACCGCAGCTCTTGTTAGAGGCAGCCACATTCTGAGAGAATTGAGGTAACTTTCAAGCGTCTGTCAGCACATGCATGTCATTGAAACCTGTCCCTGGCTGGCTGCATGCCCTGAGGTTGCCCAGAAACCTCTGATTTTCCTGTTTCAAGGCATGATGGAAATCTTCCTGAGGTCTTAGATTTAGGGCATTGGGGATACTCCTGGAACTGGGATGTTATTTTTCAAGCATGTTATTTTTGGGGACTTGCTGTTTTCACAGCTCCAAGCCTAAGCCAAAACTTACAGTTGTGATGAGAGAGGTGCCCCTTAGCCCCCTCCAGCCCAGTCTCACGGCCCCTCACACTGGTCAGCCTGGGCCTGCACCAGGCACCATGGGGAGTGAACAGTGCACCTGTTTGTTTGTCATGGCCCCTGAAATACTGCTCTCGCTCTACGCCATTTACTTTCTAACAGGTGTCCGCCACTTCCTGTTTCCCCTCACATCTGGTGCTTAGACGCTGTGACGATCCCAGTCACCGTGACATGCAGAGGCCCCTGTCGTATGGCCCTAGTCTATTCTGAATATACCCCCTTCTGTGTGAAGTAGGAGTATGCTTTCTTCTCCACCTGATAAGTTTTCAGCTCTTTCCATTCACGTGAGAAAGCCGGGAAAATTCAAAATCCTAGAGTGCAGTTCCTCCATGCTCCAGACACAGATTACACAGACTGCCCCCTAACAGCAAACCATCAGAAATGAATGAGTTATAAAGTTAGTGTCATGAGATGATGAGATGAATTTCTTTTTCTTGCAAAATTTCCATTCAGTTCCACTAACCATTTTTATATCTTCTACATGCTGCATACAATGCTAGGTTCCAGACAAACTAGATGATTGACAAACATGTTTTTAAAAAATAAATAGCACAATGGACAAATTGTTCTATGATATGAAAACTACAATAAAAATTTCTACTAGGAGAAGTTTTCTTTTTAATGCCTTTTACAATATGGCCAGTTAGTAATTCAGGTGCCTATGCACACATACATGAACACACACTTTCATGCATATTCAAATATATGCTGTCAATATGATCAATCGCTATTTTACATGTTATCTGAACCAGTGAAATGGAAAAGAGTAGTAGTTTACTTACAACAACCTAAACCCATAAGAGAGAAGTTTTGTATCTAAAATGCATTGCAAAGGGAAATCTTTTTTAAAGCTCCTTTCCTTCTGTGTCCCGTGGAAAGGCCATCTGTGTTTTATTTCTGCAGCCTCCATCCCCATGTTAGGAGGCCCCGGATGCCTCTGGCAGCGCAGGACCCACAGATGCTGCCTCTGGAGGCAAGGAGAGCGCCCGCTCTTCATTCGCTGGAGTAACACAGTTCTCTGACCTAGAAATGGTGGAATGTCGCATTAGGTACCATATGCTAAGTATTGTTTTTAGGGTTTGCTATGTAAGTGGCTGTTTCCATTCCAGTAATAAACTGGTGGCGAGTTTCTAGGAGGGTTGTGACCCTTGTGCAATTTTGGTGCATGGAGGACAATTTTTTTTTTAATTCCTCCTCAGTTTAAAACTTTTTAAGAACTTCACAAATTTCAGTTCAGGAAAGAATCAAGTAAGATCTCCTAAGTTTTTCTCTTAGTTTTTCTTTCTCTTTTTGTAATTTCTTTATTAGTCAGCAGAATATGACTCAATGGGGAATGGACTGATATTCCCAAGGAGAAATCTTAGGAAGTTTGTTGTGAGGGAAAAGTACAGCAGATCCGCACGCTAATGATCCTGATCTCTAAATAGTCCCCAGGAGCAGCCCTCAAGCTTAGTAAACACAGGGGCTCTGTCCACACCAAGTCACTATAAAAACACTTCAGGATAATAAGGAATTGCTATATTCCTCCATGTTCTTTTTTTTTCTAGATTTACCTTCTCTTATCTATTTATTTTTAGAGAGAGGGGAAGAAAGGGAGAAAGAGAGGGAGAGAAAGATCAATGTGTGGTTGCCTTTCGAGTGCCCTACACTGGGGACCTGGCCCACAACCCAGGCATGTGCCTGACTGGGAATCAAACCAGTGACCCTTTGGTTTGCAGGCCAGCACTCAATCCACTGAGCCACACTAGCCAGGTCTAGATTCACCTTCTAAAGACAACTTTATAGTACCTTTTATGTTCATAGCGTAAGTTTTTGAGGTAAGATTGTATCATCCGCACAATTTTTACTATAGAAGATATTTTAAGGTTATTAATCTAAAATACAATCTAGTAAGATAAATTATTGTACCCTTTTTGGCTACCTATTCAAAGTCCCTTAAAATGTTCCTTATTATGCATCTATGTATATACCTGCATATATAATTTTTACCCATATTTCATTCAAAAAGGTGATTCATTTAGCTAATCTCATTAAAAGAGTGAAAAATGAGGCCCGTATCATTTGGGCCACTCTATATATTTTCTAGTTTAAATGGTAAAAAACTTCCAGTACTACATTCTAATGTTCACAGGGCCATGAGAGTTACCACGCAGCAAATAAGGAAAGTAATGAATAACATGTGCAGAAACTACAGCCAAAATAATATCCGAAAAGCACATTGCGCTCGGTGCGCTGCTAGGTTGTATCGCAAAGGACCACCCCTGTGTGTGGAGCCAGGGGGAAGAAAACCAGACCTTTACAGCACATGCCGGGCACGTGGGCTTTTGCTATGGAGGCTCTGACTTCTCCTGAAGAATAAAGAGCAACAGCAGAAGAGAAGAGAGCTGTGAATAATTTAAATCCTAAAGCAGATCCTTGAGTCGTAAATAGATATATATAGAGAGAGATAGAGATATAGATATAGATATAGATATAGATATAGATATAGATATAGATATATAGGGTAGAAAACAGTGCTTATATGTTGTTTCTGGATTTTACATGCATGGGTCATTATGGGTGTTTATAAAATTAAGGTTTTAAATATTCTCAACCATGGGTGTGTGGATTTGGACAGACATTTGGAAGAATTAACTTGCATGGTGAGGGTGTTCTAGATCAGCAATTTTCAACTGGTGTGCTGCAAGAATTTTTAAAACAGGTGATACCTGGCTATTTAGTCAGGAACACTTACCTCTTTTCCCTTGGATTGTCAAATTTTAAAAAATAATAATAAAAAAAAGACCGCCAACACAACGATAGCTGTCCAGTGTGAATGAATAAAAATTACACCTATTTTTTTGTCAGATTGGCAAGAAATATATTTTTTGGTGTGCCACAGGACTTTAGTAATTAGTTTGTGTGTGCCATGGAATGAAAAGGTTGAAAATCACTGTTCTAGACTATTGTGGAAATTGTACAAATGTGGAAGCAAGTGTACAAAAGAAAAGAAAATAAATTCTAATGAGTGAAGTACATGACCTTTTATGAGGCAGGAACAAAACAGTGGGAAGGAATATATTGCGGATAATTTTTAACGTGAAGTTCAAAAACTTTAATATATGCTGTTTCTTCCACCTGCTGTGAGCTTCCCTTGTCAAGGCCAAGCCATATTCTAGCTCATCCATCTAATTTCTGTGTCCTCCGACATTATCAAGTACTGCGAATTATATCAAAAATCTCTATGCCACACTCATTTTTAATATCTTGTCATTTATTTTGCCATCTTGTAGCTCCTTTGTTGCAAGGAACAAGTTTTTAAATGGATGCTTTGAAACATAGAGGATCATTTTAACTGATTTCGGTTTGGGTACCCGGAGCCCGCTTCAACCACATGTCTTTCCTAAGGCATGCTGGCGGGTGCCCTAACACCTCACGCCAGAGTGGGAAGGGTGCTTGTTAGTGCTTCCCTGCCCTTCGCTTCCATGGGCAGATGGCGTGTTTACCGGAAATCAATGGGTGCTTCTTCCCTAATCTGTTTATTCATGTGCTGCTTCTTAAAGTCATCCTCCCTTACTTAAATATGTCCTAAGTCTTCAAAATAATAATCTGGTCAAAACTGTTGCCAGGAAAACCAGGTGTAATGCTCTAGAAAGACTTTTTGAGTTGCTAAAACATTTGCTGTTGAGTTTGGGGCAGGCAATAGAATAAACATGGATGAAGGCAGCATTACATTCTGGTCTTCACTTTAATGAAAGCAGCTGTGGATGGTACCTCATGAGGGAGGCTCCTGCAACCAAAATATGCAGAATTTCACATGCAGACCCCAAGGCAAAGTAAGGTTCTTTGCTCTGCATTACACGTGTGTACGTTTATATTTTGGGCTAACGTTTGAAGTAGGCATATTTTATATTTTATGAATCCCCACTTAAATCTAACATCTATTTAGCATCCAGCTGCTATGTCATACCCTGCAGATAATGAGGTTTCCACTGTGTCTTGAGTCTAACTTGATAGCAGAAGCAGATGCCTTGGCGAGTAACAGGAGCGGTGTGGTTGGGGTATGGCTCTCATCTCATCATCTGATTTTTTTTTTTAAATAGACCTTGCTCTTGCCACAGGGATTTGTATTCTGTTTTTAACACCTGAGTTAACCACACCCGCAAGAGTTGGGGAAGATGTGCAGCCAGTTCTAATTTGGGGGGATTGAAACTTGCAGTGTCCAGCAGAGAAAGCCATGGTTGGTCATGGTGGCCGTGAAGAAAGAAAACAAAGTTTAATCGGCCTGTTTTCCGATGCTTCTTTAAATCACCAGCATCAGCTGTGGTGTGGAGATGGCTCCTTTATGGCACATTCACTTAGGAAACAAATACCACTGCTTTCCAACTCCACTGATAGTACAACCTCACATGTGTTTACGTTGAGAGACTGTTAAATTGTGAAGAAAATTCGATAATGTTTTCAAATGAGTCTCTCCTCTCATGCCCATTTCTCGTTTGTTTTTTTAGTCCATTTAAGTTTTGACCTTTACTGAATGTCATCTGTTCTCCAGGTCTACAACATTGGCCTAGAGCTAGTAGGGTTGCCAGTTTATTTAGCCTGTTAAGAAAAATTAAATAAAATGTGAAAATGACATGAAAATTGCTTCAAAGGTAAATGGAGCTAACAGTGAAAAAGCCCATTCATGGAGTGGGCTGATACTCATCTGTCCTACTGTATTCACAGTTGTCACTTCGTACAGTTGCTAGACTCAGAAAGGAACTCCAAAGGAACACTTGAAAAGGAGTCTTTTGTGTAGCAACTTTTTCCTGAGCACCTGTTTTGGATCAGCACTAGGTATACAAAATGAGGAGACCGGTTCACTCGCACGCAACTCAGAGCCTTAGGTGATGTGATGATTCTCAAACTTGAGCTAAAACCCAGAGCTGCTCTGGCTGGATGAAGCCTTTCTGAAGGGCCGTGGGGCCTCCTGCAAGTGCCTATCTGTGCTGAACATCCACTGCTAGGAATTTTTCCCAAAGAAATAATCGGGGAAATGAGCAAGATGTTGACTCTTTCAGAGTAATGATCTTCATTTTTAAATAGAATAATAAATGATGTACCAGATGTTCCAGCAGATATTCTGAGACACCTACTCCACTTGATAAAAGAATTTAGCTCTGAGTTATTTTTTCTTGTTCACAAATATTGTTTGATAGTTGTATTCTCAGTATTTAATTACTATCTTCCTAGTTTCCTGAGCCAGTTCACTGTTTGGTTTTCCTTTCTTTCTCCTAAATCGCCAAGACAAAGTATATAACATATTCAGTGCAATGACGTACTCTGTCTTTGCACCCTTCTGTCGTTGTGGGGTTTATTTAAGAGTCTGTGAGGCGTTGATCCAAAGTTAATACCAAGGATGATTTTAGCATGGGTGCTGCTGTTCTCTGTTCCTGATCCACGTTTACACAGAAGGGTGTTTGATTCTAGTTGGCGGTTAGTCAGTAGCTTTGAAAGAAAATGGAGGCGTGTGAACTCCGTAACCAAGCGTTTGGTGTTTACTGTGGTTGGTTGACCATGGTGTCTGAGAACAGGTCACAAGTTAGCCAATTCCCTACCATTAATTTAAGCAGAGTTTTAAGCAGTTTTTAATGTATATTACAGTGCCTGTGATCAGCTTTCAGTGGCTCAAAGCTTTTCATTTCCATAAGTGGTATAGGCTTTAGTTAGTATTTAGACAACTGTTCAACAGCCTGTCTGACTTTTTTCATTCAAAAGTGAAAAATTAGAAATGCTGATGTTGTTAGGAAGTAATGGAATTTCTCAACTCAAATGTTATTTCTCTAACAAGTTAATGCAAACTTGCTAAAAAAATAAACTAGTGCTGGTAAACTGGTAAAGTAGTGCTTAACAAGGTGTCATAGTTTTGGTTTGCTTCCTAGAGGTTTCCTTCTAAGACTTCAGGGTTATTTTTTTCCCTCCAAGTGGCATCCAGGTTAACAGAGGACCAAACATGGGCAAACCTAAGACTTTTCCATAATGGTTCTTCATAGAATTACATATTAATTTGGCTCTACTGCTTCTTATGTCCTTCAAAACAATTGACATTTCAGAATGCCTTTTTTTCCCAGAAAACAGAGCTAATGGATCACTTGTTCTAATTGAAGGGTTTCTCCTCTTCAAAAATCTGAAGTCGTTGACATGGTCAAGAAACAAGTCAAAGTCATCACACTCGCCATCGGCGATGGCGCCAACGACGTGAGCATGATCCAGACGGCGCACGTGGGGGTCGGCATAAGTGGGAACGAAGGCCTGCAGGCGGCCAATTCTTCCGATTACTCCATAGCTCAGGTAGGGCATCTTTTCCGCAAAGCCCACCAGTCGTGTCAGTCAGCTGACACTCGGAAAAGGAAAACACTGACATCTCCAACTCTTGTTTTAGTTCAAGTATTTGAAGAATTTATTGATGGTTCATGGTGCCTGGAACTACAACCGAGTCTCCAAGTGCATTTTGTACTGCTTCTACAAGAATATAGTCCTCTATATCATCGAGGTAATAGCAGGTTAAGTTTTAATTCCTTGCTACTTGCATAGATATGTAAGGAAATTTTCTTTATGAAGACATATTCTTAATTAATCCATTTGCCCACTTTATATAACTTCTAAACATGTTACAGGGGTGTCCAACCTGCAGCCCACGGGCTGCATGAGGCCCAGGATGACCAGGAAGGTGACTGAACACAATATCGTAAATTTACTTAAAGCAATCACACATTTTTTTTGTTTTCATTAGTGTTTGTGTATTTAATGTGTAGCCCAAGACAACTCTTCTTCTTCCAGTGTGGCCCAGACACATCAGAAGGTTGGACACCCCTGTAACGAAAGGTTGTCAGCCATGGAGAATAATTAATGTTTAAATTCTGGCTAAAAAAGGTACATTGCTTTGGTAGAAATGCTGACTTAGAATTGCTAATGAAATATTGCTTTCAGTTTCAAAAAGACTGTAAACTATATAGAATTTTTTAGAAGCTCAAAAATATACAAGAGAAAATAATACACTGTTTAGGGATTCACATATAGAAGTTGTATTTTAAAAGAAAATGAAGGGACTGATAGACATAAAACTGAGGACAGCAGTTCCACGAGGGGCAGGGGGAGCAAAGAAGCAGGACCAGAAAGGCTGCATCAGCAGTTTTACGAGTGTTAGTCATCTTGCAGTTCTTACTACGTTTCAAACTTAGGAACTTATACATGTAAGTATCCCTTGCTACCAGATCTGTTTTGGTTTCCGAGTTTGGCTGGTAGTAAGAGTTTAGATAATGAGGAATCAACCTAAAAATTATCAGAATATTCAGTTCCTGTGTCTGGATAGCAAGAAATTCCAAATTCTATTTTATATATCAAATATGTTTTTTAAGTGAAAACTTAACCTGGATCAGGAATATCACTTCCAAGGGGATGTATTTTGTCCTACAAACAGTGTTGCACACAGCACCCAGTGGGTGCAGGCACCAGGCTCCGTTCAGCAACCGCACAGTAAATCAGGCACATTTTCTGTCCTCCAGGGCTTCCCATGGAAATACAGTGCAAGCTGCAGGCATAACTTTCAATTTTCTAGAGGCCACATTAGTAGCAAGTAACAATTAAAGCCCAAGTTAATTTTTAAATAATATTTTATTTAACTCAGCATATTCAATATTATCATTTCAACATATAGTCACTATAAAGTTCTTAGTGTGATATTTTGCATTCTGTTCTTCACACTAAGTGTTCAAAATCAGATGCGTATCAGTGGCAGCCATACCAGACAGCAAAGTGCCAGCGCATAAATAAGTGATCTGCACCATCAGTCCGGAAGTGAAACATAAGTTATTTACCTTTTTTTTTTTCACCTATGGCTGTTTTATCATCAGAAGCAGTACTTGTAATATACTTAAGCTGTAGATGTTATCAGTTTCTTGCTGCTCTTGCAGCTCCTCGGATCATGCAGGTGGGCGCTCCGTAGCTTGTTAAGAAAACCCTCCATCCACCCCTCCTGCCAGAGGTGCATATGCCCGGGGCCTCCCTGCGGATGTTGTTTATGCCACCTCCCCCTCTAACCGGCTGGCTGTTCCTACACATCTGTCAGAAGAGACACAACCTAACCATTACTGTATGAAAATAGCATCCCATACTTGACACCAGAGAAGTAACACTGTAAACAAACAAACAAAAATCTAGATTTCACATGTGCCCTGTTGACAGGTTAGTTGGAACTACCATGTGCCTTGGTTCAGCTGTTCTCTCTGCCTCCGTCGGGATGCTTATCTCTTTGTTAAAATACTGACTGAGCACAGTTCTTACCATGGATCAGCTTGGAAACTGAAACTGAGTTTTCAGGTGTGCAGGCAGTTTTATTTATTGGTCACTAAAAAGCTATAATTACGTTACAACCCATTAGGTAAAATAATCAAATACTTGGAAACACAAACGGGACAATCTGTAAACTTATTGTTCACTACAACTGATTTGGCCTATACTGGTCTGTGTTTTGAAGCAAAATGTACCTCCAAAATAGCTTATGAAATCCAAAATATATTATTTTTGTATATATAAAATATAATGCATATATGCTATAATAATTATATATTATTATATGCATAATAATATATATTTGTATATATAAAATATATATTTGTATATAGAAAATATATATTTTGTATATATAAATCTGTGATCTTTTTCCTGAAATAATTACTTTTGATTACCAGTCTCCAATGTAGTTACTTGCTTTTCTAATTATACTTTTTCTCATTCAAAATTATGTCTATTTATGTACTTTATTTTCATATAGTTTTGAAAATACTGGGGCATTGAAGCCATGGGTAACAATTAAGTCTGCTTACAAAAACTTAATTTTATAATATGAAGTAAAAGTACTCAATTCAATTTTTTTTTTTGATGTAGATCATTCACAATCAGCAGTGAAGTGGGTAAAACTAATGTACTAATAGTGGAAATAAAATATATTAAACTCAAAAGGAAAACTGACTCTGTACTCTGTTTCATCCAGCATTATACTATTTGTGGTTGATTAGCCCTAAATTTCACTTGACTTTGCCTTTAAAGCCCCTCCATGAGATATTTAACACTGACCAAATTCTTTAAAATGCTGAAAAAGAAGTTAAGTCCTAAACTCCATTGGAAAACTCCTTTTTTTTTAAGTTATTTTCCTTTTAGCACGTTAAGGAAATGTACTTTGAATAGAATTCAACTATCTTGGAACCAAATTGACCTTTTCCATCAATTCCCAGATACCCAACTTGGGCCAGCTAAAACAAGCCCTGCAGATGTTAATGGCTCATGTCAATACCGGGAATGAATAGACAGAAAACACATCACTGAATGTCCCTAGTGAGGACAACTGCCAGTCTCCAATCTCCCCTTTCAGTGTTTTGTGCTGAGCAGGCGTGGGAGCAGAGGAGTTGCTGACTGTGTGTAAGCTGCTGTTTAATATGCAGAAATGCTCCATCAGGAAACTGTGTATAAAGCTTTCGCGGCCACGCCTCTGCTGGGACGCAGACCTCTGAAAATAATACCAGGAGAGGCAGGTCTGAAGTTGCTTTGCTAATAAAGGAATAGTCTGGAACACTATGGGTTTTACAGATTATCTGCGAAAACTGCTTTTCCCATTGCCATGCTGCCAGGAATGCCACTCTCTGACTACTTTGTGGCCATAAATTACAGCCAAACAAATAAATACAGATTTGGCAGGTGGCTGAATAAGACGCCTGCTTAACGGTGGCCGCCCAGCAGCCGCTTTAGGTGTGCATTGAAATGACTGGCTCTTTCTAACATGGTTTGTGGTCAATTTCTTTGAGACATCTGACTCCTTCCTACCAAAATAAGATTTGTTTATTTCAAATGATTGGTTGCATCCAGGTTTTCTGGTAAGATCCCAAAACAATGTGGTGTTTCTAATTTCTAGAAGCTTTGGTTAAAGTCAATGAGGTGATATTTTTCCCACACATTGTGCTGGGGTGTGAGCTTCCTATGAATTTAAATAATATAGATACCTCTCCAGAGGAACCGATGCTTCTTTCTGCATCTCTGGTTTTGGCTGAATCAGAGGAGAGGCTTTTATGTATTTATAGTAATGAACGTGTTGTTTTATTTAGTGCGAGATGTGTTTCTAATATATCTTTTAACTACAAATTCAGACTAACTTGAAATGAGCCTTCTGATAGACTTCATTGTTAAAGACCTTCTGTTTTTGAATGTCAAAATGTTTGCAGGAAGGTATAGGGTACTATCTTGGAAGGTGTCTCCTTCTTTAAAAAGGGAATTAGAATACTAACTCTTTTAAAATGCAGGAAGAAAATTTCTAAAAAGTACTCATCTTTCAGTAGGAAAAATAAAAGGTAAAAATGTATTTATAGCTATCCATTTAAAAAGCCTGCATTTCTGTCATAAAGCAGTAAATTCATGCATTTTTAAAATAAACTATGAAAACAGACATGTTGGTTTATTTGCAAATTACTTGGAGTTTGAAACTTTTTGTGAATAGTCTAATAGCTTCAGGGAGGTTCTTAAATTCCAAGCTCATAGTGGCACATTTGAATCAGCGCCTCTTGTTTTTTACGAAGAAGCTGGGAGATTGTTCACATTTGCAAATATTACTCACACACAATAAATTTATTAACATAAATTTTTATATTACTCAGTAATGATGATTGCAGATGCTGTGAGCCGAGCCACACCCATTAGACAAATTTGCTATGCACATAGCTTTGGCTTTCTTCAAACCAACAAGGATTAGACTGCATTTTTATGACTAATAAGGCCATAATTGAAAATTTGTATTTAAAAATTTCTTATGTTTCCATCATACCATAGGAAATCCTTAAGAGTTTCTTTGTATGTAATACCACAACAGATCACAGTCACCTTCAGAGAGAACATTACCATCACTCAGAGTATCACAAATATGTATTTACATGATCCACATCTCACAAAGGCCAAGCATGGAAACCCAGTAGCAAGCGTTGAAGTCTGTCTTGTCAATTTATGTATATTTAACACTTTAAAAAAAAGTAAACTCAGCAGCACCACCCTAAAGAATACATTTAAGTTCACATGAAGCTGCTAAATCCTTTTCAAGTTTGCATGCACAAATGAATGATGTGGCTCCTTGTTTAGGACAAATGTTCAAATTTTTTCTGTAAATATATGTGGCAAAGCAAGCAACAACATCAGATTTGTCTCCAGTTTCTGTGCTTTTGTTATTGTGGTTGCACATGTGTGTTACAACCCTAACACAATTTGGGCTTACTTTTCATGTGCTATTGCTACTTTGTTTTTGTTTGTTTGTTTCATCGCATGAAGTAAACATCCGTACTTTTATCCGCGCTCCATCATTCCTTTCCGCTATAAAAAGGAGAAAGATCAATGTGGGTGCAGAAACTGTTCATGGGGAGGCCCGCCTGGGTACATATTGATAAATGGTGAATTTGTAGCAATTCATGCTTCCATAATGAGGTTAAATGAAACGTGAAGTGTAGCAAAGTCCCTGCAACTCCAATTCAAAAATTCACTTGACGGGCATGTCAAGCCCGCTTTCCTCTAAACAGGTTTTTTGTTGTTTTTTATGTTTTGGTTTTGTGTTTGTGTTTATGTAATCTCATTGCTGGGCCAGCTTTTTGCTCTTCCAGGTCAATGTGATTTTAATTACATTTTAAATAATGTGGCAATTATTGATTTACTAATATCACTCTAAGCTACCATTAGTCTTAAACATATTGGATAAAATCTTTCTATATTCCCTCTTAATTTTGTATCCAACATTAAGATTTCTGTTTTTAAGAGAACTATGAAATATATAACATTATGCTCTATTAAAGATCTATTTTTATCAAAGCATAAATCTGTTATAAAATATTTTAACACATAAATTCATATTTCATATTCTGATGGCTGTAATTATCAAGAACTGTTTAAAAAGTTCATATACTTTGACCCATTAATTCTACTTCTAAGAATTCATCCTTAAAAAAAAAACAGAAACAAACAAATAAACAAAAACAAAGAGGCACCAAAGAAATTTTTGGAGGTGGTGTTATGTCTATTGTCTTGATTGTGGTGACAGTTTCACAGATATATACATATATTCAAACTTGCCAAGTTGTATACATTAAATGCATGTGGGTTTTTTGTATACCAATTATATTTCAATAAAGCTGCCTTTTATTGAATAGCAGAACTCATTCTAGAGAAATAGAAACGTGTGGGATTTCTGTATAAGAATATCCAGTTCAGAATTGTATATAGTAGCAAAAACTGGAACCAAGCCAAATATCCAGAAATAGTTATAGCTACCCTATAGAGATTATACATCCAGTAGCATCATTTTAAAGGATACATAACAACTTAAGAAAATGTGTGTTATGTGATGTTCAGAGGCAGTGGAGCAGGATGTGACATCACCCATGTACAGCAGATTTCCTGTCAGGTTAATTTCTGAACTTATGTAAATGAACTATATGAATACAGTTAACACAGAAGAAAACAAATGATGACGATATTATTACAGGAAATTATTTTATTTTCTAAATAAATGTATTATTCTATAATAAAAACAATAATCTTTAAATAACTATCAGGATATATTTTAAAAGGGAAATAAAGTTCTAAAAATTTAATGGCATAAAACATAGTCCCTGAAGTGCCTTTTAAAAAACAAGGCTATATTTAAATTTTTTAAACCTGTGATTGCCTAGCAATGTTGTGTGTTTTTTTATTCAACAAGTGGAACCAATTTTGACTTAAATAACAGATCCTTCATGAAAGCTTCCTTCAAATTAAAAAGTAAAGCAAAGAAATACCATTTTCGAGAGAGTCATGAACATATTATGCTATTATGCAGTGTTGAGTACACAACAGATCTGACACAATGCACTTATTCTGTGTGTTCTAATTTGGGGGGTTTGGGGTTTTCTTTCTAGATCTGGTTTGCCTTCGTTAATGGCTTTTCGGGACAGATCCTCTTTGAGAGATGGTGTATAGGTCTTTATAATGTGGTAAGTTTGGGACCTTTGGTTTTTCCTGTTTTACTGAACACTTTGGGATGAAGGTTCACCCTGCCTTTGGCTGCTTGGTGTAATGACCTGTGTGTGCCCTTCAGATGTTTACCGCAATGCCTCCCTTAACTCTCGGAATCTTTGAGAGATCATGCAGAAAAGAGAATATGTTGAAGTATCCTGAATTGTACAAAACATCTCAGAACGCCCTGGACTTCAACACCAAGGTAGGATTCAATGTCCCGGCTCACGTGGGCGTGGGGGTCTTGCTTTACTGCCCTAATCGCTTGGGGCATCTAGTCTTCTTCCAAAGTGAAGGAAGCAGCTCCAGAGAGTCGCCCTGGCAAGTCAGATTTGCCTAAGGTTCAGGTACGGACTGATAAGGTTTTGGTGCATTTCGTTATAAAACGAAAATGTAACCACGATTCACTGGGATTTGCCAGGCAGCAGGAAACTGGGTCTGGTAGACTGCCGGGAGTGTCTTTCGGGCCCTGACTGGTGTGTCTGTCTCGGCAGCGCTGTGGGGAAGTGGCCACCGTTCACAGGGGTCAGTCATCCAAGACAGGCAGGGACTGTCTTTACATGTGCAAAGTGGCAAAGGGTGACAGAGCGTTCTCTATTGCTTAGCAGTTGTGTGAACTAACTTTGTCCCTATTAGAATACAGCTTGTTTGTATTGAGCATTAAAAACTATAGTCTCTGGGAAATAACTCACTTAGTCATCACACTCAGTATTTCCAGGCCATAAAATTTAAAATACAAGATAAAATACCCACATTCTATCTAAAACCATGTTCTGGGTTCACATCCGGCCTAACTCGGCCTGGGCTGTGGTTGTGTCTCCGCCCGTGGTGTTGGTTCATCCCAGCGGCAGAAACTGCACATTTTCCTCACAGTTTGCTTCCCTGAAAGTGTTTCCAGTCGTATTTTCTAGTAATTCTGGTTTCAGATCGGTATGAGGAAAAAAAACTTCTAATTTTCTAACAGCCAAAATAGGTGCCATTTTGAAACTATAATAAAAGTAACAAGTATATCTTCCCTGAATTTTTCCCATTTAATAGTGTCTATGTTTGTTAGTATGTTAGTAATAATTATATGTGACCTCGAGTCAGTGGTTTGAATTTAGGACAGTTAGTGTAGGATACTTTAAATATTTATTAATTTTTAGAGCTCTTGAAGCACATTTCTTCTCAGGATACCAAGAGAATATAATGAAACAGGTATTTCAGTGCCTCTAAACCTCACAGCATAAATGTCAGTGTTGAGTTCATGGCCAAGATGTTATTCACCTTCCGAGACCAGGTCTTCATGAATGCGCCGTGCATGCACGTCCAGGTGTGCGCCTATGTACAACTTTACGGCAATATTATAAATCACTGAATTTGGTTAATTAAAAAAAAGAACCTGAAGCATTCTTGGACTTAGACCATTGGTTCTGAAAAGTATTTTTATTAGTCTCTTAAAACTATTGCTATTTATGATATGAAATGTCTATGCTTCTATTTTTGAATGTTTTGATTCTGGATGTTTTAAACTTATTTATGAAATCCAATTTGTATTAAATTCCACCACCTTGCCATAATGTTTTCCATCACCTATGGCAAGTATTTTCAAATGGCAGGCCACCGTGGTCTATGAGCTGAGGAGGTGACCTGAGAGCCAGGAATGGTCCAGACATGCTGGTATACTAACAATAACTCTCAGTGACCTAGACTGTTGCACCGACCTCAGCCACAGGTCCCCAAACTACTGTGTCTCAGGCACCACAGTGTTCCCTAGAGAGTTAACTTCTCAGCCGCAAACCTGGCCATGGGACTCTCACTTATCAACACAGCTCCTCACAGGATTACTCAAAGTCAGTCCTAGAAAGTCACATCCTTCCATGCCCTTTGCACGTCACAGTGCGGATGTGGTTTTGTGGCCAGGGGGAAGGTGTAGCAGGTAGTATAGTTTTAATGTGGATGCATCCGTCCTTGCAAACTTTATCGTTCTGTGTTGTTGTTGTTCACAGAGTATCTCATTATTATCAGAGCCCATGCATCACCAAAAATCACCAGATCAGTCCAAACAGACTATACAGGGCTGGGCAAAAGGGGATTCAGTTGTGAGTCCACTAGAGTTTTTTCTTGTTGTATTTATCTTACCATTTGTCTTCCTCCATATGAACAGCTGTAACCTAATTTTGCCCACCCCTCTACTTCTGTATCCATTTCAGTATTTATATATATACATGAGCTGCCCACCATTTTTTAATAGGGTTTATGGATCTTTCTAATGATTTCAGTGAAAATTCTGTTATTAAATCCCATGGGAGTGTTTTAAAATTCAGGGACAAATGGCTACAAAATGCAGAGTTGTACACCCGGCGGTTGCTGTGGGTCCCCAGTGGAGAAGCATTGTCACCCTGAATGACGACGATTACGTTTGTTATGGTAAAAAGGGTCGGAGGTTCAGAGGTCATGACAGGGGTTAAAGGATTAGCATGTGACAATAAGTAGCGGTCAGGAAAATGGAAAAGTAGAACTAATTTTTCTTGCACCCACCTGTGCTTTCTGTCAAATAAAAACTTGTGGTAATGACATAGTGAGGGGAAGAGACAAAGGTTAATGAGTAACACAAGTTCAAATGTGTAATGTATTGGAGCGTAAATTGGATCATACAATCCAGTGTGGCTGCATGAACTAACAAAGGAGATTGAGATCACAGTGGAAAATTTGGGGAGGCAGGCAACTTAATTTCTGTTGTTTGAACAGCTTAAAACTATTAATACATGACAGTTTTATTTAGCATAAGTTTTGTTTGCAAGAATCACTTTTAAATGACAAACTGCAATTGTTCAAAGGGCCATAAGAATTCTAAAATGTTCCTATAAATTAATCCTTCATATTCAGGTTACAAAGCAAAAGAAAGTACCAGTGATGCTTGCTCTCTTGTTCTTAAAAACACAATTGATGTCGAAAGGAATAACTATTAAATGATATTATAATTGTGCAAAGTTTGATGTTGACAGGCATTAAAAATTGTGAAAGCCTTTTATAAATTCAGTTATATTTTTACTTAGTACAATGCTTTACTAGGGAATTATACAATTTAAATGTAATACCAGCTAGTTTCAGTATATAATATGAGTATATACACATATAAACACACACATATATGGAGAGAGAGAAAGAATATGAATGCATTATATCCTTACCATCGAAAAGTTTACACTTCTACGGCACATGAGAAAGAGAAAGTAAGGGTTTCACCCAACTTGATCTTTTCAAAAGTCTCTTCTTCTGGAATGATGAAAATAGTCCCACTCGAAAGAATTCCAGGATCTGCATTATTTTAAATTTTATTTTCTTTTTCAGCAGAAATTTAAACTTTTAATACTTGGTTTTAAAAGGTAGAAAAAAATTTCAGTGAAGCTGAAAAAACATTTTGAGAAACATAAAAATAAATAAATGACCCATGAAGGTCTAAGAGGCAGAAAGTGTCTGTCAGTTCTATTAATTCACAGTGGTGGCCCGACAGAGACGCGTTTTGTGAATCTAGCTCCCAGATAAAAAGAAAGGTCAGAGTTCACAGAGCTAGTTGATCGCAAGTGGTTCTCATGGATTTTTGTTTTCCCTCAGGTTTTCTGGGTTCATTGTTTAAATGGCCTCTTCCACTCAGTTATTCTGTTTTGGTTTCCACTAAAAGCCCTTCAGTATGGTAAGTAGAAAGGATATGAATGCTAAGAGATGACTTTTTACTTTTTTAGAAAAATAATTCATTGTTGATGTATGTTAAAAGTTATAGCAGTGTTTCATTAAATGGTATTCCTTAACCTAAAATACATGCATCCAAGAGGCATACACACTTTAAAGATTTTTATTATTCCTTTGGGAGCAAAGTGATTTAATATATGCAAAGCCTTTCTTCTCTACTTCTCATGTTTTCCCAACTTGCAGAGAATTAAATTTTAGGGCTTTTTTTCTCCTGTGTTGATGTATTGTTTGAAGAAAATAGCGCTAATATTTTATTACACCTATGAGGCTTGTATCATGCTCTCTATACTGAACCTAATCAGACATGCTAGTATTTTCAAGTAGACTTGAGCCACTGTCTTGAATGAGCATTTCAATCTGTTTTTATGTTCATCTTGGAGTGTAAGCTTTTTCTCTGCTTCTTTTAAGGAAGTGGTGTTATTCTGTCAGTTTTGAAAGGTAGGATCATGGTGAATTTCCTATATACATAAAAATGATTAAGTAGCCACTTTAGAGAAAGATCTCTGTGATGCTTAAGCTGGTGCTGCTAGCAGACCTTGCCTTAAGATTCTGAGGAAGACCACTGACCGTTTGGTGCCTCTGCTCCGGATCTATAGTAATTAAAAACTCCACCCAAGGATTTGTCAGCTCCCTGATGGTACAGGCTGTGCCTCGCTGACTGTCAGTTAATGATTGCCTGCAGAAGACAGGCCTGTCTGTGCATCCTTGCCCACCTACAGTTGATTCTCCTCCAGCAGCCAAAGTGGTCCTTGTAATAAGTGCATCTGACCAGGTGCATCGCTCCTCAGAAACCCACACACTGCCCTGCCTGGGTGGTTCATTTGGTTGGAGCAGCATCCTGTACACCAAAAGGTTGCAGATTCAAATCCCGGAAGGGCACATACCTAGGCTGCAGGTTCCATCCCCTGGGCTGTCAGGGAGTGTACAGGAGGCAAACAATCTCCCTGTCATCAATAAACATGTCCTTGGGTGAGGATTTTTAAGAAACCCACAGACGTCTATCACTTTGAGCACAGAATCCATAGCCCCAACCTCAGCTGGCTCCTCCCTCTGACTGCCCCCCACTTTCCCCCTCCCTGTTCCCCCTGCTGGCTCCCGTGCACTTCCTCAGTCTTCACCCTGACAGCCCTGCTGGCTCGCTCCCTCACTCCCCAGGTCTGTGCTCAGAGAGGCCCTCTCAGGTCCCCTTTATCCAAAAGAGCCACCAGCACTGTCCTCGCTGCTCCTGTCCCTCTATCCCCTTGTCATCTTGTATCTTCTTCATGATACTTGTCTAGTGAGGTCTGATATCTCTGCTTATTTTTTATTGTCTTTCTCCTCTGTTAGAATCAGAGCTGCAGAAAGACAGGAGACTGTTCATTTAGTTCCCTGTTGTAGGTACAGCACTTAAACCGGAGCCCTGCTCTGTGTAGACACTAGGAACATTACGATGAGTTTGCGAGAGCCGGTGGCAGAAGGCAGCTGTTTCATGTCCTCGTCAGAGGTGTTTTTTTTAATTATTTTATTGAAGTCAGAGATTTTTATCTTGTGCCTTTATTCACTGCTTTGCCAGAATAGCAGTAAATACCGCTCATTTTTTAGGCCATGGAAATGAGTGTGGTAAGAAATCTGATTAAAGTATAGAATACCGACTCCTTAGGCGGGGAGAACCACAATGGGATTTTTTTTTTTTTTGATATTGAATTCACATAACATAAAATTCACCTTTTTAAATTACACGATTCAGTGGTTTTTAGTATATTCACAGAACAATGCAAATAACACCACTATCTAATGCCAAAACATTTTCATCACTCCATAAAGGAAACCCCATCCCCATTAGCAGTCACTTCCCACTTCTCCCCACCTTTCCCCAAGGGCCCGGTAACCACTACTTTTTGTCTCTGTGGGGTTTTCTGCCCTAGGCCTTTCACATAAACGGAAGCATTCAATGTGTGGCCTTGACTACAACGTGTTGCAGCGTGACTCAGTACTTCATGCCTCTCTGTGGCTGAAAAGTATTCCATTCGACGGCTCTATCATGTTTTGTTACCCATCTACTGGTTGATGGAGAGTTGGAATTCTTCCACTTTTTGGAGCCATGGGATATTGAAAGCCAGGGTACAGTTTAGGATTCCTTGACCTTAGACAGGTTCTCCAGTTAAAGTTTATTTTTTCAAGTAAGCTTACTTACTCACATACTTCAGCAGTTCTCGAAATATGGTCTGTAGACCCTTGGAAATACGAAAGACCTTTGGGTGGTCCAGTAGGCCCATGAGGTCAAAATTTCATAGCTTCACATTTTTTATAATATTACCAAGACATCATTCATCTTTCTCACTGCTGACACAAGAGCCATGGTGAGCAAAACTGCTGGTATTTTGGCACAACAAAGATGCCACTGTGCTAGCAGTCATCATAGTCCTCATTGCCAAGTACCCACACTTAAAAAGCCATTAAAAAAGCCAGTTTCACTTTAAGAATACTCTTGAAGACACTGTAAAACTAGTACTTTTATTATGTCTCTACACTTGATACCTATCTGATTCATATTCTGTGTGACAAAATGGGAAGTTCTCCTGAAGCACTTCTGCTGGGTACCAAAGTGCCGCGGTTGTTCAGGGTCAAGTGCCTTGTGGATCGTTGGAGCTGTGAGCTGGGGTTACAATGTCATGCAGGGTGAAAGACCCATGCCCAGTGCCAAGTGGACCGATGCACTTTAATGTAAGAAACTACCAAAAGTCCACCCTGCAGCTAACCTTGAAGGAACTGTCTCTACCTCTTTAAGAAACTGCTTGTTGAGCTTCGATCTACTACCAAAGAAGGCCCAACTGTTGGAAAAGATTGCTAAAACACTGCCCACCTTTATAACTCTATCTCACTGGGAGGTTAGATTTCTCTCATATATTTAGAAAAACAATGAGAATCTGGTTGTGTTCTATTAAACGAGATATTAAAGAGATTTTTTAAATGTAAAACAATGCCTATTTTTTCTCTTTTTTTCATTTTGGAAAATAATTATTTTTCATAAAATGTATTATTCATAGTACCATTTATTGGGTTAGTTACTATTATTTTTAAACACATCAGTACATATTTTAAACATTCTGTCTTAATTTCTAATTTGGTAATTTTAACTAGAATTTTCATAAACAAAGCTTTTGGGGACCCTCAATAATTTTTAACTCTTAAGGGTCCAGAGACCAGAAAATATGAGAATGAATCATCCAAATGCCGTACCTGACAAACCCAACAGGAGGCTTTTTTTTTTCTCAATGTGATTTTGAAATGAATTTCTGTTTTGAACCAATGGTGATTAGAAGGCTCAGTTGGGCCCAACTTTGATTATTTTTGATAACTTGCTTACATTGGCCAAGGGAGCTAACCCAAGTAATCAGCAGAGGTAATCAAGATATTTTCAGTTATTTTAGAGATTTCTGACTTTGTTGATTGTTTTAACGGAAATTTGCAGATTAATTGCAAACGTTTGCAAGTTTGTGTGCAACATACCCACAAGACGTAGCACATCAGACCCTACGTCCATAATCATGGCATCCCCCATAGAGAAAGGTGGTCTCCTGGATGTCTGGGCTCCTGGTAGGCAGCCCTTCCTAGCTACTTTGACCTGAACACTTTAAAGAGGGACGGGTCACATTTTGGAACGTCCACCATGTGCCAGGCATCCTGCTTGGTCCTTTACATATGTCACCTCATTTTAACCAAAAAGGCCTGATAGGTAGGGAGTCTCACCCCATCTTTTACGTGAGGAAACCGAGTTCCACCGAGGACGAATGTGTTACCCAAGAGGACGCAAGTAGTGACAAAACCAAACTTCGTGCCTCCAATGCTCACCCGTCTTCACTTTTCTCTCCCTCCCAGCACTACTCTCCCTGACTCAGCCCACACTGCATCTAACATGTTTTGTTCTTACATATCAGGCTTTGCATAAATATTATTGACCGTGTGTATAAATAAAATATTGTGTTACATGTAATATGGTTTTTAAAGTGTTTGGTGATACCAATGAATTGCTCAGTTTTTTTTTATTTTAATGCGATTTGTTTTACATCAGTAATAGTGCTTTTTGCACGTTAACTACCACTCCCTTCATCTAAAGCCATGTTCATCCGTTGTTACTGGAATTACAAAATACCGATGCTATAGCCCTAAATTGAGCCCGATCCTCAGAGAGCCCTGTGCCTGGAATCATGTGGTGCTCCTCAGCTGTCTGTGAGCTGCTCTCACGGGCCTCTTTGGTCCAATGCCAAAACTTTATCGAGAGATAGTAAGAAGGCCCCCTTAAACCCTCAGTGGCGTTGTTATCAGAGGCCTCTCCCGTCTCAGTGGTCAGAGCATTGAGCTTGGCTTGAACAGTCAGTTTCATTTTTTCCTAATCTCATGGACCCTGAGAGCTGGTTAACGAGTCAGGTTTCCTTCTTCATCTTGGCTACTGGAAATGTGTTTTAATGTGTGAACCCGATTTCTAGTAACTTTGTGAGACTCATTACAGTATTTTTTTTTTTTTAGTCTCATTTCTAGCTCCATTGTGTGGCCCTTGGCTCCACTCTTTTGTTGATTCACTACTTCTACGTTGATTTACCTTTGAAAGGATTCTGAAGGGAATGCTTTCTTTTTTAAAAATATATTTTATTGATGCTATTACAGTTGTCCCATTTTTTTCTCCCCTTTATTCCCCTCCACCCTGCACACCCCTGCTCACCCACATTCCCCCCCTTTAGTTCATGTCTATGGGTCATACATATAAGTTCTTTGGCTTCTACATTTCCTATACTGTTCTTAACCTCCCCCTGTCTATTTTCTACCTACCATTTATGCTTCTTATTCCCTTTACCTTTTCCCTCTCTCTCCTCCTCCCCCTCCCCTGCTGATAACACTCCATGTGATCTCCATTTCTGTAAATCTGTTCCTGTTTTAGTTGTTTGCTTAGTTCATTTTTGGTTTTTTAGGTTCAGTTGTTGATAGTTGTGAGTTGTCATTTTATTGTTTGATTTTTGATCTTTTTTTTCTTAGATAAGTCTCTTTAATATTTCATATAATAAGGGCTTGGTGATGATGAACTCCTTTACCTTGACCTTTTCTGGGTAGCAGTTTATCTGCCTTCCCATTCTAAACAATAGCTTTAGATGATAGAGTTATCAATCTTGGATGTAGGCCCTTGCCTTTCATGGCTTCGAATACTTCTTTCCAGCCCTGAAAGGAACTAACTCTTTTATGTCCTCCTCTAACGTTCCTCTCTCTTCTTTGCATGCAGGTACTGTGTTTGGAAATGGAAAAACCTCGGATTATCTGCTCTTGGGAAACTTTGTTTACACTGTGAGTGCAGGGCATTTGCCTAGTTTACATGTAAAATGGAATCCATTTATATATGCTCATTTTATTTTCAAATTTAAATGCATGCATTTCTGGATTTAATGGTTGGTTGCACTTTAAGAATAAAATGAAATATTTTGATTAGTAAGAGATTATTATATATTAACTTATCAAACTATCATTTAGGTTCACTGGCGTTATAGGACTCTGGTTGCTATTATTTTCATTATTCCCTGTTTACTCATATTACCCCCTCTTTGCCCTGTTCTCTTCCTTCTCCCTTTTCCCTCAGTTTTATTGTACTGTCCTAGTTAATACTTTTTTGCTTTTACTATTCTTGGATCATTCTAGAGTCTCATGATAACTGTAATGGGAAAGAAGTCTCCACTCTGGGGTGATTTCACCAACATCACATTCCCATCGCTGCAAACTACAGAACGTGTCCAGAGTTCCCTTGACTACTAACAGTGTTTTGAAATTTCATTAATGATAAATAGATGATAATAAAGTACAGTGCTAAGCTCTGTTCTTGGTATTTTATACTCACATCCCAGTAAGAGGTTTTATCAGTCCCAGCTTACAGATGAAGGAGCTGAGACGCAGAGATGTCAAGTAACTTGCCTTGTTCCTTAACCAAAACCGCTAATAAGTGACAGAGTCTTAGGCAGAAATGGTCTGACTTGAGGCCAAGTCTACTTAACCATTACACTCTCCTATGGAAAACAGGGAGGTCCATTAAGCCTGGTTCCCTTCCTTCAGAATGAGTAGCACAGTCACCGACAGTGATGGGTGGGTGTTTACATCATATAACAAGCTCTTCCATCCTGCTCCGCAGAGTTTCAAATAAGTAGGATTACAAAATAAGTCAAAGTAAGTGTTTAGGTTTCTAAATATCCAGTTACATTACTTTTAGAATTATCTTTAAAATTCAGAAACTAGGGGCCCTACATATTGATACAAAAAAAATTAAAGCAAGCTTTAAAACACAAGTTCCTGCAGCTGTCGTCTCCGTCACCATTCCTGAAGTGTCCAAAAGCAGGCAGACACACACTCCGGAGCCACATGCATGGCCTGGAAGGCTGTGGGGGAGGCAGGATCGTGGTGCTACCAATGGGCAGCAGTTCTGGCCAGTCACGATCGTAGCATTCAGCCACCCGATTCTTTGCTTGTTACACATTCAAGGTTCTGTGAACAATCTAGTTCTATCGTCTAATTCAGAGATACCTGTTCCTTATAAATCTCACTTTCAGTCATTCTACAAACTGTCATTATTTACTTAAAAATAACATTTTCCCTTCTGTTGTAGTTTGTGGTGATAACTGTGTGTTTGAAAGCTGGATTGGAAACATCATATTGGACATGGGTAAGAGTGTCTCTAATCACAACCAGGAAATGTCATGTTTACTTATGTGTTATTGATGCTTTTTTGTAGTTTGTCATTATGACTTTATGGATCCTTTAACCCTAGTTCCATCTATAGCTTGTTAATTGTGGTGGATCAGGAATGGAGGAAGTAGAACCAGGGATTCTAGTTTGGAAACACTGAGTAAAGCAAGTTTATTTATCAGAAGACTACTTAGACCCCAGAAAAAGGAGAAGCTTTTAAACTTTCTGGCAAGGAATCTTTTCTTAGTAGAATGTGTCATGAGATTGGCATTTGACAGAAAACCCACTGCAAAATGATTCTGAAGACTAATAATAATATTAGCAGAAGATTTGTCCTCAGATGGTTGTAAATATCCAGTATGGATAAAGCAAGTTCCATTTTAGATACCTTTGTGTTGAAGTATATTCACATCCAGGTAGAGAGACCTAGTAAACAGGGAGAGAGGGAAGGAGGGAGGGAGGGAAGGAGGGAAGGAGAGAGGGAGGGAAGGAAGGTAGGAAGGAAGGGAGGGAGGGAGGGAGGAAAGAAAAGAAAATTTAAGTTTGATGCTCAGGGGAAAGGTTGGCACTAAAAATTTGGATTTGACTGCTATGAATATACACACAGTATTCACACAAGTGTCTGACACCTTTCAGGGAGAACATGCACTGAAAAAATTAAGGAGGCTCAAAGACAGTAGGAGATTACAAAAATAAGAGTAGAAGAGAAACCCACCAAAGGAGGTAGAGAAAGGCCAGTCCCAAATGCCAGCACCACAAACATCGTAACTATTACGCAAAGAGATTAGCACTTAATGAAAGATCCAGTTAAAACAGAGGCCCAATTATTTGGAAATGCCCATAGATAATATTTTATGGATGTAGTAAAAAATTAATAAGGGATTTTGTGAAAACTTTATTCGTGTCTGCGTTCTCCGTCTACCTAAAAGTGATTTGACTCTGATTCCCTTCCTTCACAGTTCAGCCACATAGCAATCTGGGGCAGCATCGCACTCTGGGTGGTGTTTTTTGGAATCTACTCATCTCTGTGGCCCGCTGTTCCGATGGCCCCTGACATGTCAGGAGAGGTAATGCCCCTGAATAACTCACGATGCCGCAAGCCTTATACATTAGTATTCATTAATGAACCTGAATTGTTCAGCTTGGATTTATCATAAAACAGAGCATTTGACCATTTAAAAGCTATTTTTAAATTCCACCGTTGTAATAAATCTTGAGGGAATATTTTAAACTTGGACATTTTACTTAAATCGGACTTTTAGCCTTTCATAAACATCGTGAGGACAATAAAATATGGTTGTCGGAAGTGTGAATCATGTTACGAATATCCATATAGAAAATGCCGTTTTAAAATTAGAACATAAATCCACAACTACATTTTGCATGAGAGATTTGGGGAAATGGTAGGTTTACGTCTGTGAGACAGTCTATCATTTCTTCTGTTATCTCATTCTAGAGAAAAGTCAGCTGTCATTAGATTAAATGCACTTTTAGGGTTGTCTTAATGACATCAGTTTGGTTTCCATTTTGAAAGAGTGAGGGCATCTGACATTGCAGCCTTATCATAGTCCATTTGCAGTCCTGTCTTTCAGCTTCTTGTTGCACTAGTAGGAATTGAGTTATTAGGTGTTCATGGGGGAATGTCACGAGATCTCCTTTCCTTCAGAAGAGATTCCAGCAGTAGGAGGGTTTATGATTTCAATTGCAGGAAATTTGACATAAAATGTATAAAAGAAAATGTGGAAAACATTTCAGGATTTCCTGTGACCTCACAGTAACTTGCAAATCAAGGTAACGTGAGCCCCTTCACCATACATTGTTTTCCCAAAGTCACAGGAAACCTTCCCAGCGGTTTCATGCATTTGTGGCCCCTAAGTGCTGCCGGAGCACCTTTCACTTTTGACAGTCTGGTTTGTAGATCATGTTCGTGAAATTTCATCTGACAGCATCCTGCTTTTTATAAATTAGCAGAATACAGACACATTAAAAAAAATTTTCATGGTTAAATTTATTAGAGAGACATTATATACTATTACAGCAAAACCAGGAGTATCAAAGAGCACGCACTTCCTTCCACCAAAAGCACAGGCTTCTTCTGAAACCTGCACTGTGAACTCTAGAAAATTTACAGCATGTATTTTGAGAACAGAGAAAAGGATGTGCATGCATCTCCCTCTTACCCTGGTTTCTGAGTCCATTTGTCCTGAAGAAATAAAATCAAAGATTATATATATATCTGATAATGCCACTTGAAAAATCCAGTTCTGTTCTTTCTTTTTATTTGATGTGCTCTGTCTCCTTGGACCTGCTGCTTTCTCAAGGTCAATTCCAACTTAATATTTTTTTTATTTGGCCTAATTTTATCTCATTTCTTAATGTTTTATCATCAAAGTGGATGACACAAAAGATTTTGAGATCCAGATAGTTTAAGCAACTGTAACCAATAGCTTCGATGACAAGAATGGAGTTTTTGTCCACCTACTTCTATGACAAGTGTGAAGTTTGATTGGCTTTTTGCCAACCAAATATAATTCTATCCTCGCCTATAGAGAATTCCTAGTATTAAGCAAACACAGAACTTAATCTCACCTCTTGAGATTCGCGGTGTTGCTGTGTTTCATTCAGAGGGAATGAGCGTCCGTACTCCATCACGTTTCTCTTCGTGTCATGTACAGAGGGGAGTGCTAACAGGGGTTCTTTTTCTTGATATTTTATTACTACTGATACTTTGAATATAACATTGAAATAGCTTGCTCCATTGAAAATATGAAAATAGATTAATCAGCATTAGACTTGACTAGCTTGTCCAAAATGTGTCAGTTTAATTTATTCAAAGAAAAGAATAATACTTGAAACTTACATAGTTCTTTAGTGCTTGAAAAGCATTTTAATGTGTGTGTGTGTGTGTGTGTATGTGTGAATGAGTCTCACAGTAACTGCAGAAAAAGAGGATGAGAATGCCACTCAAATTCTCAGGGATAGATATTCCACATTTACTGTTTCCTGGGCACTAGGGTAAAAGATCCCCAAAAGTATTTATAGCAATACTCAATTTTTGAATATTTTTATTATATGTAGAGATGTATATGTAAAATTTATTTTATTTTATATATGTATTATATGTAGAATTATAACTAGTTCTGTTATAATCCAGTTAATTTCATAAGGAAGTAACTACCCTTAGGTTTATACTTTTCTAATTTTAAAACTATATTTTAATCAAAAGTATAGTTACATGCATACATATGTGCATATATATGAAAAATTTATTTATATTTGTGTGTGTGTGTATACACACACACACACACACACACACACACAATTGGCCAACCATCTTGAATAAAGTTTAATGATTCATCTGTTAACTTCTATGGCAAATACCATTGAAATATATTATATTGCACATATAGTATCTATTACAAATTATGTATTATATACAATATAGTACTATTTTAATATTATGTGTATTACATATACAATAATATAATTATGTATTGCCCTGGCTGGTGTAGCTCAGTAGATTGAGTGCCAGTCTGCGAACCAAAAGGTCACCAGTTCAATTCTGAGTCAGGGCACATGCCTGGGTTGCCGGCCAGGTCTCCAGTTGGGAGCATGTGAGAGACAACCAGTTGATGTATGTCTTGCACATTGGTGTTTCGCTCCTTGTCTTTCTCCCTCTCTTCCCCTTTCTCTAAAAATAAATAAATAAAATCTTTAAAACAATAAGATATACTCTATATAGCAACATACCTATTCATGTCAATAATACAAAGATGAATATAAATATTAGCATTCCTTGACTTGACAGGTTCCTCACAGAACCTTGCGGCCTTTACTCATGGTGAGATCAAGAGCCATTGGAGGGAACTGAGAGAGAGGTGTCATGGTCTGACTTAGGTGTGCACAGTAGGACCTTGACTGCTGCATAGAGAACACTTATGAGGGTGTTGCAATAACCAGGTGAGAGATAACGGTGGCTTGTGACAGGAGCATGGCAGTGGTAGAAGTGGTCAGATTCTGAACCTACTTTGCAGGTAGTAAAGCCAATAGGATTTGTTGGCAGACTGGCAGTGAGGAGTGAGAGGATAGATCAAGGCAGACTGCATTGCTTTGGCCACAGACATCAAGATGTGCTTGTCCTCGACTGCATCCCACAGCAAACTTGTATTATCCCCATGTTACAGATGAGAAAACATACACAGAGAAGTTAAGTGCCTCACTGACATCCCCCTAACACTAAGTGGCAGGTGAGGACTTGACCCAGCTGTCTGGTCCCAGAGTCCGCTGCCTTAAGCGCTTCGCCGTGCCCTCTCTGATCACAGTCGTTCAGAGGAACCGTGGTAGGCCATCTGCATGTCAGACGTCTGAAGGGCCTAGCACTCCTTGCAGGTATTTCAAGGATTTGTGTAGAAGGGGAAGCCTCTGCTTTCTGTTTTCTTGATGGCACTGCCCCTCCACATTGCTTCTGTCTCTAGGCATTTGGGTGGTCTTGCTCTTTCTCAGTCTGCACTCTACTTCTCAGCCACAGTGACCGTTCCAGCATGCTTGCAGCCCTTCCCAAGTGTCCACTGCCCCTTCATTCTTCATTCATTCACTCCAGCCTAACAGCGTTAGGCTCCTACTGCCCCATAAATAAGCATTAAGTAAATGATCATTAAATAAAATTTTTTGCTTGCTTGTTTGTTTTGAGCAAATGAGAAACAGTGGGGTAGGGGTGACAGAGAGCCAGATTTCAGCTCAAATAGAACATCTTTCTAACATACGCAGATCCACATGTAGCAATTTCCAGCAGCAGAACGGGGTGCTGGTCTCACTTAACCAACCCTTTCTGTGCTGGTCAGCCACTAGTGATTCTTAGGGAGAGCCTTACTTGTCTACACCAGCGATTTTCAGCCTTTTTCATCTCGTGGCATGCAGAAACTACTTACTAAAATTTTGCAACACACCAAAAAATATATTTTTGCCAATCTGACAAAAACAGGTATTGTTTTGATTGATTGTGATGAAAATTACACATGTCGCACAAGGACATACTGTACAGTGGTAAAGTGTATCAGGTGCCTATGCTTGTATATAAGGATTTATGGAACCAAGATTTAACCAATCAGATGGAACCTTATTGTGGGACATGGCCAGTAAGATGCAACTGCATTATGTGGCCTACATATTTGTGGTTCAAGACAGGGCATTCACACCAGATGGCTATTGTTGTGTTTGCTGTTGTCATTTTTAGATTTGACAGTCTAAGGGAAAAAGAGGTCAGTGCCCCTGGCTAAATAATCAGGTATTGCAAGTTTTAAAAATTCTTGCGGCACACCAGCTGACCATTGCTGGTCTGCACCCTCAAGGTGGCCCGTCGAGTCCTGAGGTCCATGTTCTCGGTGCTTCTCTTCACTGTGTCCTCCTCAGAGGCACATCTTACGTATTGAAAGGACACAGACTGTCTTGCTCTGGTTAACAGGATCTCAGGGTGTGAATTATACACAAATTAGGCATCTTATGGGTACAGGTCTCATGCTTCTATATTCAGCTGGGGGCATATTGACACATAGTTCTGGTTTTTATAGTCATTTTCAGTTTGCATTCTTAGTTCATGTTTGCTCTCCCCCTCTGAAGACAGAGCCCTTTCTCTCAATGTGTTGAAAAATCGTCCTAGCTCTCTGAGGGGGGAGGGAAGAAAATTGCCATTTGTTGTGCAGCCACCATGCCCTCGAGGCGCTGTGTTTGGTCCCAGGCAGTCCTTGTTTCCTTTCTATCCATATTATTACAGACCTTAGTGGTAAGCAAAGCAAGGGGCCCAGAGAATTTGTCCCAGGTTGGTTGTCTGTTTGTTTCAATTCCCATTGGTTTTCTCCAACGTCCTGAGGAGCTAAACACTTTGGGGTGGGGGACATTGCTATTCCTGTTTCCCAGATGGGAACTCTTTTTTCCTTGTTGCAGCCGCCTTCCTTGCATTGATTCCCTGCTATTTCCCTAAGTTAGCCAGACAGCAAAGTGTTCCCATCTCTTTCTGAAAGTGCCCAGATTTTTAATTCTTCTTCTTCAACACCCACCTAACTCCCTCAACACATTGATAGAAATTCCATCCACTACATATGGTAGCCTCTTGCTTCTTTTTAACAGCCTAAATAATACTCATCTCCTTAAAAAACATACACATGAAATTGAAAGCCCAATCATCCCACATCCTCAGAGAATGGACAGTTGCCACTCAGATCATAACAGGGCCTCATTACTGAGGACCTGTCACTCATTTAACACTGTGAACATTTAGTGGGAAGACTGTGAGGGTTGTCCAGTTACCTGTTTCACACACACAGAGTGGTTAACTCATTTTCTCAAGGTCACACAGCTTGTAGTTGTCTGAGCTGTGATTGAAACCCAGCTAGAATCCACGCACACTGTTTGCTGTTCCTTTTACATTTCTGGTCTCACCTTTTCATTCTTCTGCACTAAAGGCTTTCCTCCCGGCCTTATCAATTTTCCAGGTGTAGAGGCCTTTGAGCTCGAGTGCCACCCAAGTACTTCTACCTTGTGGGGAAACTAAGCAACCCGTTATCTGCATGTAACATTGGCATCTTCAGATGCGCTCAGCTGTCATTATCACTGATCCGGGGTTTTATTCCACACAACCCAATGGTTTCTTTCCCCCTTACTCCAGCACATTCTACTGCCTGAAGTTACCAGAAATCCACCCCCAAACATCTCAGTGTCGTGCAAACTTCAGTTCCTCCAGCCACTTAGAGCAGCTCATGCTCGGTTGGTGGGCAGGGTGTTCCCATTTGGGAAACATTCCTTCTTATAGTTCTGCACTTTGTTTCCATTACAGTAATTCTACATCCCATAATAATGATGCAAATGGTAATGATTAACAAGTGTCCCAGTACCACAAACTATTGAATTATTTGTAACAAAGGAATGCTGACGGGGTTGGGGGTGGGGGAGTGGGATATCCAAAGGTAGAAATACCATGATAAGAAATTAAGAGAGAGAAAATAATGTAGCAAGCTTGACTGTGACCTTAAATATGTCGCTGTCTTCCTCCCCTCTCACAAATATGGTTGTGATTTAAGAGGAGGACTTTTTTTTTTTCAGACCTGACTTGTGTTTTTTCACACCAGCACAACAATTTATGGGGCAAGGTAGACCCTGGGGAGGAGTGCTGTGTTATATAAACATATGCCGGCCTGCTTTTCCGGCTTGTCTAGATAATGTTACTGGCTATTTTTTGAATTTGCAGGAGAAAATGTTTTAGCCACTATGATTACCATGCCAGATTAAAAAATAAAAGCCAGCCCCATCAAGGATCATTACATATCACGATTAATACCAGGAGCGCAGTATCGGCAAAACCTTTAAATTTATCGCAGCATTTGCAGACGCGCACAGCCCCGTCCTCCCAAAGCGCCATCTGGTTCTGCTCTCCCTGGCCTAAGGGATCTATAAAACTACTGAAGGAAATTGAAGTTAAGCAACGAGCATGTGTTTTACAGAATTTCGGATCTCTTGATTGAGGTTTGTAAAGTCTTTCTGAAAAAACAATAAAAATCTTTGTTGAACCCTTTGGTGTCACCCCCGTAGGAAAGGTATTAATAAACCACATTAGTGATATGATTTTCCTAAATGGTGCTGTTACCTATTTTACCGACATAATAAATTATTTTACATATGAGGAATTTCCTGGTTAAAATAGTCCTTACTCATGTCCCAGCCTTTAATTACCTAGATAGCATGTGATAATTTATTGGTCACAAAACCAGCCCTTGCTCATGGGCTGGTTTTGATACGATGGCATGTTATGATATGATGGCGTTTCATCCAAGGTCACTGTATGGAGCCAAGTGACCTGGAGGGAACAGCTACCCTAAACTCTGTCAGGCATTCTTCAGTGAACCAGCGGTTGTGAGGACAGCCAGTGAAACATCATCACAGTCCTCCTGGCCCTGACAATAAATGAGACAGGCAGACTGCCATGGCCCTTAAGGCAGCAGGCTGTGTAGCCACTTCCAAGCCCATTTGGTAGAGAGAAGCCTGCGTGGAAAGGCTGATGAGGAAAGAAAGGCCTGGGTGTAACAAATGTCAGGGCGGATCGGGACGCGTGCACGCGGTGCAGAGTTGGAGCTCTCTTCAGAGTCGTTGCGAGAGCTGGCATTGCGTTTGTAGACACAGCATCTTTTCCTCCAATGCGGAGCAAATGCACATGGAGAATCGAATGTTCTCCAGGCTCTGCGTCAGGCTCTGGAGGGTGCAGGGATGCCAGACTTGGTCCTTGTCCTTAAGGATCCCATTGCGAATGATGGCGTGTCTGTGTCCTGACGTGAGACGTGCTGCGCTGCACCCACAGTGCCAGGGCCTGAAAAGCTGGACGAAGCCTGCTCTTGGGGTGGCAGAGTTTGGGCTCTTCTCTACAGTCAATTCATTCTTATGTCCACTCATCCCATAAACACATGTTGAGTGCTACTCGGTGCTAGGTTCTGTGTCAAGGTAATGGGTTAGTTTGGCAGAGTCCCTGATAGCATTCAGGTTGAGGGAACCAGGGGATGGGAAGGAGAAATGGTCACTGAATCAGTTAACAAATGACTAAAAAATGCATCAATGCATCACTAAAGATAATTTCACAAAGAAAACACTGTGGCATGACATAACAGGGACTATAACGGGTGCTCCAGGGAAGCCTTTGAGGGGGGACAACTAAGCAGAAATGTAAACGATGTGGGGGTAGGTGCCTGTTTGGTGAATGAGAGCACATCAGAGCAGGTACCATGCTCTGAGGCAGAAATGAGCCTGGCAAGTGCAAAAAATAAAAGGCCAGTGTGGCTGGAGCAGAGGGTGGGAAAGAGCCTATGAGATGGGCAGAGGGCAGCTTAGCTCATAAGACCAATATAGCTTTTTTTTTTTTTGAGCTGTATGCCAGGGATTCTATGAGAAGTGCTCATGAAAGAAAGCATGAATGTCACTGCCATGTGCTTTAATTAGGCGCATAATTGGACCCAATTTTTGTAAGGAGTGGTCAAAAGCTGCTCTATTTCAAGTTACTGCTTACTCTCCCTAGCATGTATCATCCAAAGAAATTTATGGCATGTTTTTTATATTAAAAGAAAAGTAACCCCATTAAACAAGATAGGACTTTATTTCTCATGTGTAAAAGAAATCCAGTGGACACAGGCAGCCCAGGACAGGTGTGGCAGCTAAACAATCAAGGAACAGGTCTCTTCTGTCTTACAGTATTGCCAACCGTAGTGAGCTTCCTCACAGCCCAAAATGGCTGCTTAAGCTCTCACCATTTGACCAACATTCCAGCCAGCAAGAAAGGGAAGAACTCTTTCTCTTTGAGGTTCTTTTCTAGACCTTGACCCACCACATTTCCACTTAAACCTCACTGGCCCTGCCGAGCTGCACCAAGAGAGCCAGAGGAATAGAGTCCTTGAGCTGGGGAACAGGGTGTCAGCTAAAAATCAAGTGGTTGCATATAAGAAGGTTGCAAATAGAAGTCTCTGCTCTGAAAGTCAGTAATTTTTCTACATAAGCTGTGTTAGCTTTTATATGTCTTTCTATAGCCAAGTACTTTTTAAAGTTTTGAGGTTTTTAAATAGAATTTGCTAAAAAAGATGGTCATTATGTGGCAGGATACAGGCGGAAGCTCAAGCTCTGCAGGTAATCACTTGGCAATATACAAATGCGTCAAATCAGCACAGTGCACACCTCAAACTTCTGTGATGCTTTATGTCAATGATATCTTAATAAAGCTAGAAAATGAATTAAAAATAACTTTAAAAAAATAATTCCCTACAGTCTGAAAGGTCATTATGTAGCTCATTATGTTTTATAGATTGAATTATTAGTAATCGAAAACTGGATTCATTAGGAGATGGTTTTTCAGAAGATAGAAACAGAGTCATCACAAAAATGATAAAAACCCCGTGAGAACGTTGAAACAAGTAAACATATTGAGCACTGAGGTAACCCACCCCATGTTATACAGCTTACCCAGTATCACCATAACATTTTAAAATCGTATTTCTCACAATAAAAAGAATATTTTGTGCTAATTGTATCCTCATTCTTCTAGTACTGTTAAGCTTTTTTAACAGCACTATAAAAAAATATTAAACTAAAACAAACAAAAAACAAATTCTGTTCTTCCTTATTTTTACTCTTCTGGAAACTGTATCCCCAGGAAAGGAAGTTTCAGGGCCACACCTGTCCCGGTGCCCTTGGCTGCTTTTTCAGGAGGGCTGTTTTCTTTTGCATGTTCAGTTCTCGGTATGTATGGCTACGTAGTCAGCTTGTGCTTCTGACAGATCCAGTCCCCAACTAGCCCTTCCTCCTTTGCCTCTGAGCTTTGCTTCTCATCTCGCCTTCCCTCATGACTCCCTTGCCAGAGAGTGGAGATTCAAAGATTATTTCTTGCATCACGCAGCCAGATTGAATATTGGTTCGAAGTCCCCCAGGTAATCACCCCTCCTTCGATCCCTCACTGGCAGAAATATCTACCAGGAAAAAGTGCAGAAATACTATGACCTGGTATCTAATTTGCATATTTTCTAAGATTTTCTTTGTTTGAAGCAATTTGCATACTTCTAAGATTTTTATTTGTTTGTTTGGGCTAATTCAAGCCAAGGGTTTTCTTTGTCTCTGAGTAATCAAGAGCTTCTGGGAATAATTGCAGGCACACTGGGGTTTATCTGAAACACCCTTCTCCTTCATTATTTTCTGGGTGTTCTGTCCTGTCTGTTTTTATGGAGAATGTAATCATTCATCTTGTGTCAGCGTCCCATTCAGCTCAAGTCAGCTGAGATTTATGGAGTGCCTGTGTGTCAGGGCCTACAGTGGGTGTCACAGCTCAAAAGTTGGAAAAAAAAAGTCATGAGGAGCTTGAGTCTCATGGAGTAAACCAACAGATTAACAGATAATCAGAATGTAACTTGCTAATTAGTATGATCAGGATGCACAGGGGCCAGCAGAGGAGAGGACACGTGATCCTCAGGCTATGGTTTAGGTAGTTTGGAAAGCTTTCTTGGGACTGCTCTTCCTGAGCTGTCCAGGGAGGAAAGCGTGAGGAGGGCTCTCCAAGGAGAGAACAGTGCAAGCAGAGGAAGTTTGGGATTTCCTAAGGCGGGCGATGTTTAGGGCTGGAACTGAAAAGTCACACAAAGACCAGGTCACAGAAAGTTTCCCAAATGTCATTAACATAATTACTAGAAGCCATAGCCGGTCACTTTTCATTACAAAATACACAGCATTTCAGAAACTACTTGAAGCCATAGAATAAAGATTTCGATGACAGGGCATGATAAATAAATGCCAGCAGTAAACTAGTGTGAGACCTTTTTTTCTTCCTGGCCATTCTACATCCCTGCTCCTCACCCCACCCCACCCCCATACACACACAAATTATATTGTTTCCAGTTATCATACTTTCCCTAGCTCATGAAAGTACTTCTTTTTATTCATATGGAAGGGAGAGGAAGGTACTTTAATATACTTAAGCTTTCAATACAGGTCACTCAGCTTTTTGACCAGAAAAGACAACCTACATTAGCAAAGGATAGTTAGGGAGCTGGACCAGCCTCATCCCCACTTTCTCCAAGTCACATGAATATCTAGTTATAACTGCTCCCAGAATAATTCCATGCCAGACACAGGATAACCAATCAAGCTGTAACTACCATATCTTAGGAACATAGTCCCAAGGCTGTGGTGTTTTGACCTTTAATTTCTCCAAACACTAGGTTGTAAGGCATTATTTATTCAATCATTATTTATTGAACACCTGCTCTGTGGTTGAGCACTTGGGTTGTGAGAATTTATTAAGACATATTTCTTCCTCCTACAGAGATTATATTACAGGAAGACAAAGGAGCAACTGGAAAATGGGTGACAGGTGCCATCAAAAAGAAAGCCCAAAGCAGGGTCAGCTAACCCCAGTCTAAGGAAGGAAGTGACATCCGATGTGAAAATTGAGGAGCAAACAGCAGTCACAGAGGCAGTGGCCCAAGGTGGAGAGTTCAAGTTGGGCACATGAGCTCAGTCCAGGAACTGAACCACGTGGTGCAGTCAGGGATGGGACTGGCTGGAGAGATGGTGTGGGGGAAGTGACCAGAAGTCGGGTAGGACGGGTCCTGAAATCATACTAAGGACTTTGTACTCTACCCTAAGGGTGATACTAAGCCATTGGAATGGTTTAATCTAAGAACTGCTAAAATCTAATTTGCACTTCGGAGCTGTCCCTCTGGCTGTAGTGTGCCTGCTTGCTGGAAGCAGAGCAAAATGGGTTAGCAAGTCCAGTTAGAAGGCTGTTGGGAGGACAGGCAAATGTTTGGACTGGCATCATGGCAGCAGGGTTGGCAAAAAGGAGAGATTCCGAAGGTATAGGCACAACAGAACCTGGGGATACACTGGATGTGGTGTAAGGAGACACCTCATAGCACCCAGTTTACGTCTTAGCTGCTGAATTGGCACTGCAGCCATTCCCTGGATGGATGGCACAACAGAAAAGCAGGTCTGGGGGAAGACAGTGTGTGCCCTTTGGGGCGCATCTGTCTGAAGGACCTGTGTGACGGTCAAGTTCACAGCTAGGTAGTTGCGTTTGAAGTATGGGCAAGAGATCTAAGCCACAGAGAGCAGTTGTGACTGATCCCTACACAGAATATAGAAGCCGCCAGCCTTCCTAACGGGTGTTTCTATGATAACAGAGGGCTCCTGAGAGGATAGCAGGATATTTTACCTTCCCCTTAATTCAGGGCCCTTCTGAACAACCAGTTTTCTAATTACATTCTGTGAACAGATCTTTAATAGCTTGGATAATACTCTCTTAATACATATACATTTACATAACAGCCACATAGTGTCTCGTTAGATTTCACCGAAGTTTTACTATTTTAAAAACCCACAATGAATAGTTGGATTCCCCTAAATTAGTTCCATGGACTGTTAGTAAGCAGTGTGTGCGGGAAGGGTGCATAGGTCAATAGAGACATTTGGAAATCTTGGTTTAAAAATCTATTCTGTAGGGTCCTTTACTGTGATTTCTCGAAGCTTTAAATTTGCTGCTTGGTTGTGACTCTCCAAGAGGGTATTGCTGTGGTTCATTTAGACCTTTACCAAACATTGGGCCATGGCATGCTGTCTAGGGAAAGTGCTTTCAGGATTAGTGACCTCAGAACAGTTTTACGGGACACTAACATAAGTGTAAAAGCTGTCCCAAAGTTCCACACGTACTTCCAGAAATTGCATTATCATATTAACAGGAATCAACATCTCTCCTTGCCAAATACCTTTCCCCAAGGGGAGTACATTGCTGATATATAAGTTGTTACAAAGACCTGTTTCACCATACCCACCTCAGCTGTGTTAGTGAATTTAAATCTGACCTGATTTGGTTGTGTTTCTGTAGCTGCAGGGAGACCCAGCCCTTTTCCAAGTTACTGATCACTTATGGCTGCTTTTGTGGGCACCTTCTCACAAAAAGATAAGTGGTCTATTTTTGTAATCAGCTGTTATTGTAGAATTTTATATATGTATAGCAGTCATTCTTATTTTTCATTTGCTTTTTAGTAATGTTCTTTTTGAACATGCGGAGCTTCCACATTCCTATGTGTCAGTTCTCTAAAGCATCACAGTTTTTAAGCTAAGAATGTCCTTACATAAAACTTTAAACACTTAATAATCTCTTCTTGGGGTTTTTTTTTTGTTGTTATTCACATTAACTCTTAACCCCTCTGGAATTTATATTAATTTATCTTGCTTCTTTCCACCCCCCCCCCAAAAAACTAAATTTTATAGCACTTGTTTCTGAATAATTTTCCCTTTCAAAATGAATATATTATACCCATGCAGTCGTCAGTAATTTTATAAGAAAATAATTTATCTACACTTCCTAAATTAGCAAATTGAGATAAATGAGAATTTATTAGTGGCCAGTTAATTTAGGCAGTATCAGACTTACAGCAAACATATTTTGTGATGTTAATACGATGAAACCATGATACTTATAAACTGGCTTACATTTAATTTGATACGGTAATAAAAATTTCCTTCCCTGAAGCTCATGGGGGACCACTAAGAGGAAGACTGGTGTGTTTAAAGAAATCTGAAAATTAAAATGAAGAAAGGAAAAGCCTGCTACTAATCAGTGTTACTAACAAAAGCAGCCACTTTACCAACGTTATCGGGACTAATTCTTACAATCCACTTTACAGCTGAGAAAAAGCAGAGACTGGGAAGTCACTTATCCCAAGCCTGGGAGCTGGGAAGGGCAGAGCCGGGACTGGTTCAGGGCTGGCCATCCTTGTCCTGCTCCAGCTGGGGTCCGCAGATACAGAGTTCGGTTCCCCGAAGGGCCTGCTTGTTTAGACGGTATCTGAACTCTATCCAAGAATGAGTCATAGCGCAGCACTCTGATATTTCTAGTGTACTGTAAAAGGAGGGGTAGAATTAGGAACCCCTTTGCTGAAGGGCTGTAGGCAGGTAGCACTTGAAACTCTTTCTCCTACAAGACTGAAGTTGGAGACCCTGAAGGTGAAGGAGTGGGTGTTCCTCTCTGGTGTGGGAACGTAGTTGCTCAGGGTTAAGCTCCTCTGCTAAGGCCCTTGGCTTAGCTAAATGCATGGGAGCTCACATTTTCTCAATCGCCCCTTCTCTGCAAGTTCACATGGAAATTTCAGAACAATCCCTCGTGCCTCTGCTGCACCTTGCATTTTCAGGCAGGGCTGCTTCATTTCTGGAAGCCCACGTGGTCCGAAGTGAAGCCAGCCTCACTCCACAGAGACAGTGGTTGTTTGTCCGGCCAGGGCCTGTGCCCTCCAGTTACCGGCTTTACGGCTCCCCTGGCTGATCCTTTCTCCAGTCCCAGGGAGGCACTTTGTGGCCCATTGCCTTTGGTCTCACAGGGCCTCGAGGAGGGGGGTGGTGGTGGGGGGGGCGCTTGGCAGGGCCCACCGATCTCCCACGTTAGGAGCATTTTGCAAACCGGTCCCGGAGGGAGCTCGAGCCCAGGCCCCAACAGGCTGCTCCTGTTCCCCTTTGTGTGCAGGGATCGGCGCCTTTCCCCAGCTGACCTGCCTGCGAGTGGAGACATGTGAAAAGTTAGAGACAAAAATGGTTTCTGCAGAGGGAGGGGGAGCGTTCTTGTACAGAAAGGAAGGAAATACCTCTGTGGGATTTTTTTCCCCCGCTCTTCATCCAAAAAATACAGAGACTCTCTGTCTTTAATGGGAATGCCAGCTTTAAATCTTTTAGGTTTGGATTAACTGTGCAAAAGAAAAGAAAAATCTGACAGGCTTTCAGATATGACGCAGAAAAACTTTTTTTCCCCCTCAATTCATGTTGCTCGTTTGCAAAGCCAAAGGCTGATGGACTGAATAGTGAGCGCCAGTTAACATCACAATGGTCAGAATTAGCAGCCACCAGCCTCCCCCTCCACCACTTTTGCCTTTTCCATCAGCGGACATTTAATACAAGGTGGCAAAGGCAACAAGTTTTTCTCCTCTTGCCCCCTCAATTAAAAGAGATTAAAATTAAGCCGAGTAAATGAGGCATTTTCAGTGACATGACTTAGAATGTTGAATCTTACCTTTTCCCCCCAAGAGGAAACAGAAATGTGTTTTTTACAGCCCCTACCTGACTAAAAAGCTTCCTTCTCTAAAGAAAACCCACTGACTTGATAGACATTTCCTATTACACAGTTATTGTGGTTTTCACTATTGAAGATGTCAGCAAACATGTCGCAGATCATGTTTTGCTTATAAAATAAAGTGACTTTTATGTGAATATTTCTCATGGTGTCGGCATCTAGAATATGGGTGCTATGTCATTGAATCCACGTGGCAACATTTATTTTCTGAAAATTTTTGTAATAGCACATTTTTATTAAAATGGTATTCAGAGCTATTTGGTCCTATAAAGGGAAAAAATCTTAGCATTCTTGAATGGACACTATCCAGAAGCCCATGTTCATGTAAAAAAAAATTTAAACAGCAGTTCCTGGTCTTCAGTTGAAAGTCAAAATGAATAGGTAATTTGAAACATAATTTAAAATTTGTAATATTTTTATGTGATGAGGATTGATTAGGATTGTTTGTGTGTAATTCTGAAACTGCCTGTAAGAATTAAACTCTAGATCATTTTTAATTCCTGAACCACACATGGTTAAAAACAAAACTCTGTGATTTTTAGCAGAGTGTAAATATGCACGCGTTAGTTGGCTACACTTTAATGGGGTTATAACAGTACCTTTACTGCAAATTTATTCTTGGTAAACAAATAGACTTGAAGTGAAACAAAATATTTCTTTTGGTTTCATTGTATGACATATTTCTTTCAAGTTCTGTGTAATCTTATATTACAAAGGAAGTTTTATTATAATTGCAAATAACCAATAGAATTTATTAATTTTGTAATCATAGAAACATTTTTTGCAACCCAAAGTTGATATAGCAATTTGGGATTTGATACAAAATAATGATTAAAATTATTTTTAATATACTTCTACTTGAGTTTTACATGCTATATATTTGGCTTGACTTTAGCAGTAACAGAATATACCAACACAAGTTAAATCTTTGAACAAAATTTAAGATTATCATATATACTATCAGATGAAAATAGTAAAATATTTTTATAGATATCTTAATTTGATTATACTATATTCATGATTTATCTGGATGATTTTTAATATGTCACAATTTATAAAAGCAATTATTTTTTATTTGTAAATTAATAAAGTTAATTTCTAACTAGGATTTATTTTACATTTTGTATTATAAGAGAATTTAATCCAGAACATATTTGAATTTTCTCAAAAAGATCGATTTTTATATTATAAAGATATAAATGAAGGTCAGAGATTATTCTAAGTTATAAAAGAATATCAAAGTTTATTTCTCCATGTATTGACCACAATAATAAAAATCTCACATAAAAATATGACAAGACTTGCCACATGATAAAATTTTGCAAGATTAGACACTCAAGAGGGAAAAAATAAATGCAGTATATCCATGTATTAACACATTTGGCTTTTAATTTCACAAGTTTAAATTTAGAGTTATCATACTCTCTTTCAGATTGAGATTCTTAAAGTTATTTTACTTAAAATGCTGTAAAACTAAACACGAACAGTGTGTCTGCTGGTTTTTAAAGTCACATTGTTTCTGGTGGTTTTCTCAGGCAGCCATGCTGTTCAGTTCTGGGGTCTTCTGGACGGGCCTGCTCTTCATCCCTGCGGCGTCCCTCCTGCTCGACGTGGCGTTCAAGGTGTAAGTGTGGCCCATTGTGTGCGTAAAAACGCAGGTGTGTGCTAGCCCACAGACCTCTTGTGATGTCAACTCAAGAACAGGGAGCTTCCAGAATGGGAATCAGTGATATTCATTTATTCTACATAAATGAAGAAGAAAAGAGTGATTGAAGAACTAGAAAATAAACTAGTTTAAAAGGCAGAATAAGAAGTAAAGCAAGCAGTTTCAGTTAATATTAGAGAGTACATTCTTAGAAATTGCCCTGAAAAACCCAGTCAAGGTAGAAGAAAAATTCTGTTATCTTCAAACACACATCTTATTAGTGACCAATACTTGTGAAATGAAGCTTTTTGCTTGCCTGATTCCAAACATATATAAATACATGCTGAAGGGTTTTTTTGCTTGCCTGATTCTAAACATATATCAAATATAGAACTATAGAACTTTAATAAGTTACTGAAGGATTATAAGTTTGAAAACGGTATCTCTTCTCACAAAAAATGGTACCATTAAAGTTAGTTACATGATGCTTGCTTAATAACTATGAGAGTTTTAATGCTATAAACCTAAGCCGTTTACTTTAAGGCTATTGTTTCTTTAATTATATTAATGCTCAAAATCATTGCAATTTTTATATTCTTTCGAAAAACTATTATTTCTACTCTGGTCACTCTTGCCCTTAGAAGCATGATAATATACCAGTTTTGTGAGGTCTTTAGTCTTCACACAAATATTTCCACACAAAATCTTTTTTGCAGCATCAAGAGGACCGCTTTTAAAACATTAGTAGATGAAGTTCAGGAGCTAGAGGCGAAATCTCAAGACCCCGGAGCAGTTGTGCTTGGCAAAAGGTAAACTACACTGAATGTGGTCTTTTCCAAGTGAACTTTAAGTTTTCCTTTTACTATAGAGATTGGAAATCAGTGGTAAAACTTGTATTTTATCAGTTAACACGGAGCGAGCAGTGTCATTGACAGATTTGGGAATCGGAGAGATGTGGATTCGGATCAGATCTGCCATTTCACTAGCTGTGTGTGACTTCAGCCACGTTGCTTAGTGCTTCTGAGCCTCAGTCTCCTCATCTCTACAATGGGTTGATGATGCCTACCTCAGGCTAGCTGTGAGAATTCAATACAATACCATCAATAAAGCAGATAGCTCAATGCCGGGTGCTTAATGAGCAGTAAATAAATGGAAGTCACAGATAGTATTGTGTTACTGAACTGAAAGGGGGAAAAAGACTTTCAGCTTCAAACAGTACCCATAATACACTCCTGTGCCCTGAAAATCAGAGCTTGGCTTAGGGCAAAGCGCCCTGCAGTTGCACATGTGTCTCGGTATACAATTAAGAACTGACCTAGACCTTTGTCATGTGTACAAAGGGACTTAATGTCTTCCCAGTCCTTTCCTCCCCACCACCACCTCCAAAAAAGCAAGGTTAGAAAGCTAATCAAATTCATTAAATTCACAAAGCATTATAAAAAGAAAAGATTATTTGAAGCCATCTATAATAAACCATAATTATGAAGATAATGCCAGGTGTTTATATTCCTCTCTTTCATCACACTAAATTACACTAAGGTTTTGTCTAAACCATAAGAAATATTTTGCCCTGGTCTATGTCGCCTTCATCATGACTCACTGTTGTTTCTCTGTGTGACTCAGTGGAGTAAGTGTCAGGCTGGGAACCGTAGGCTGCAGCTGCCAGCCCTCGCTTGCTTCCACGTGGCCTAAGGGGCACCTCACACCCCATCTGCACCTCTCTGAAAATACTAGCACTGACTTTTGTTGGGCACTCACTGCAGACCAGGTGCTACACTCATTCATCACTTCATGTTTACACTCTCATTGAGTCCCTAGGACAACTGCATACAAATCCATCACCCCCACTTATCCCAGATGGGGAAACTGGGGCTTGGAGAGACTAAGTTCTCAAAGTCAGAAGTGACAGAGCTGGGCCTTCAGCCCATGTCCATAGACTCTCAAGCCCCTGCTCCCAACCGTTTACAGTTCGGCCTCCTTGTGCTACCTTTTTAAGAACGTGATAGAGCAGCACAAACAGCCTGCCGCAACAGGCAGCCTGACAAAGTTCTTGACCTCTCTAAGTCAGTATGCCTGTGTTTGTGATGGGAATGATAATACCTATGTTCAAGGTTAGAGATATTCTTCTCCTCCCTCTACCTTCCCCTCTATCTCTGTGCTTTCATCTAAAAATTTCCAACTCTGCCAATGGCCTGACATAAATAGTCCCTCAGTAAATGTTTTCTCTCTCCTTCATCCTAGCTATGTAAAGGATGTGCTAAGAGTTCTAGTTCACAAAAATGTGAATAAAACCATTTATTAACAATTATTAGGGAAATTCTTCTGATGATACTTGTTACTAACCCCAGGAGTAAATTTCTCATATGTGTATGTTAATAAAACTTACATTAAGACCCTCCATGTGATATTTAATTTTTGTGGTTCGTAGTGACAATCAGAGATAATTCATAAATCAGGATGAGGGTTTGATGTGATGACCTCTAGATTCTAAAGATGTGATAAGTCTGTGATGTATGTAGCCCCTTCCATGAAATAAAATAAGACAGTCTAGAAGGAAGGAAGTGAATTCTGCCATACATGACCCCCAACTTCTGCGTAGAAGATGCACCAGATAAAGTGAACTCTCCAGCCCAGCTCATTTGCCTACAATAGCTCTTCAGCTTTTCTCAAGAACTCAGAAATGAGTTGGCTGTCAGCTGAATACCATGGACGGAAGCCCTGGGTACCACAGGTACCCTGTGTTGCTGCTGCTGCCCATCAGCGATCAAAGGATGCTGATGCTCAGCAAGCCCAGTGTCTTCCTGCTGGGTGATAGCTAGAGGAGGGGGAAGGACAAAGATCTGGAAAAGGAGAAAAATTTAAACTAGCAGGTAAAGTCTTCATGCTACACTAATTGCATTGTCAGGCAGTAAGAAACTGTCAGATTGATTTACTGCCAGGATTATTTTAGGAATCCTGGACAATGATATCAATGTCAAATTTTTTGTTCCCTGATTTTATCTACATTTTCAAAGAGGGAGAAATTGTGATTTCTCTGTGTTTTAGCAGTATCACACTTCTTTTAGTTCCAAAACACCGTGTTCTTTTACACCTCCCAGTATTTATCTGCACATGCTGTTACCTGTCTGGAAGCTGGTACCCTGGTACAGAGTGGACTGTCTGATTCCTAGCCTTTAAAACCCAGTTCGATGCAATTACCTCAACTTTTCACAAATACGATTAATTCCTACTCTGTTTAATCCATACTTTGTTTACTCTTCTGTTTTTATATTTATTACCTATATTACAATGTATTTGTCTCCCCTATATTTGTTTGTTTCCTACTGGACTGAATTCCTTGAAGGAGAGACCCTCTGTGTTAATCCTTTCAACCCAACACCTAGCACAGTGCCAGGAATGTCAAGGGAAGGAAGGAAAGAAGGAGGAAGGAAGGAAGGAAGGAAGGAAGGAAGGAAGGAAGGAAGGAAGGAAGGAAGGGGAAGGGAAGTGGGGAGGGGAGGGAAGGAAGGGAGGGAGGAAGTACTCAAACATCTGGTGAAAGGATAAATTAATGGTCAAGAGAAGGAAGGAAGGAAGGAAAAGGAAGGGAAGGGAAGGGTGGATGAAAGTACAGAGTAGTGGCTGGTAAACAGGTGGTTGACTTATGGGTAGTTATTTAAAAATAGAATACATAAGAACATAGAATTATTGATACATAGGTTATACTTCCCAAACTAGTTATGTCCAGAGTAATGATGGTTTACATTTTTTTGTCCTAGAATGATGCAGTTCGAGTTGATCAGCCCTAATTATTTTCATCTTCACTAAGTGACACTGTGATGTCAAGCTATACATAAAATGAAGCCCTGCTAGAGAAACTGTAACTCAAAAGCCAAGTATCCAGATCAATATGTGAAATAACTTATTTTTCATCTTCACTCATTTTCAAAAATTAAAACATTTTAGTTAAAATAATGAGTCTTTTTTTAGAGGAAATAGTATGCCACTTACCATATTATCCAGCAAATTAGATATATTCCAATTTTACATCAACACTTTGGGGGGGGGAATGTATTTCATCATTTTAAATATACTGCTTTTGAGCCATGGGTTGTAGTAGAAGTTGATTTAAGCCTAAAGTATTGGCAGAATAAATCCAAACCTCACTCCCGATGACTGTTAGCCGTGGCTAATTATTTTTCAATAAGAAAATGCTGTGAGTGAGACCCTGTTTTCGCTGTAACTTCCATGTGGACGTGCTCCAACACTAGGGAGCAGAAACATCTGCAATTCCAAAATTTAAAAAAATTTGTCAAAAATCAATTTTTCTCATAGCTTTATAGCAGACCTTTCCTGGAAAACCCAAAAACATTTGTTCTATAAATGCAAGAACATGAATAGTGTTTATTTTTTCTATAATGTAAATGTTTATACATTTTATAGCAGAAATATTAATTTGGGGGGCCTCTCAGATCCCACTTGAGGGTATTATATCCACAAATTGTGTGTAACATCTTTCCTGCTCTTTTAAAAAAACGTAAATTCAAAACCCAAAGGATTAAAATAGGGGTTGTAGAACGGGGTTCCTTGGAAACAGGGCTGTTATTTTGGGGATGTTTTTATATGCATGTGAAGCAGTACATCCTACAGACAGGCAAATATGATAACAAGACTCAGAATTTTTCATATCTAACCATAGACATTAACCAGAATTGTTAATCACTAAGTAGAACTGTAGCCTAGGATCTTCAGCTCTTTCCTCACTATGGTACTTTGCCCATCACCTCTGTTTGGTCCATAGTCTTAGCTTTAAAGAAGATAGTGGGGAAGTATGGATGTCACGTAATCCGGCCATCTGGATGGTGATGGTGGTCTCTCCCAGTCTTTCCTTGTGTTGTTTATCCTGATAAAAAGCAAATACAACATTGTCCAAGAACTAATAGAAAAGAAATTCTATTTCTCAGTTTTCTCACTGGATTTTATACCGGTGTTACATCAATTTCTTGGGCGTTAGGGTAGGCAGACATATCAAACATTTCCCCAGCCTACTCTGAGACCATGGTTCTGTCCCACATTTGCAAAGAAGAGTCAGAGAACAATGAAATGTTCTCTCTTCCAGAGCAGTCCTGTTACATTCATTGTTTACATCCCCACCAATAATACCACCTCGCACAGGGCAGCTGTCACATGCTACACACCAAAACAGTCTGTGAACCAAGGGTTGTGCACTTTCCGGAGGAGATCCGTTTTAACGAGTCAACCAAAATAGCTTGACAACCCAATATAAAGACAAGTGCAAGTTCACCACTCTCAAAGGGTTACTGAGAATACCCTGTGATGACGTGTTCCAGGGCAGTTAATGGGTTTTACCTATATTTTTTAATGCTTCAAAATGAAGTACGATTTTAAAACATAGTATCTTGCCACCTCACCTCCACTAGATTGCAAAATTGTTGTGGGCTTGAAAATCAAGTCACATTATTTAAGTGGTAGTTGTAATGTTTGTAATTGCATTAAACAAATTCAGAATTTGCATAGCTTGGTATGTAGATGAAAGACCACACAAGACTGAGTGAAATTACTAAGAGTTGTGAAGAAAAACACAGTTTTTAGTGAGAAGGGATCCCAGAGACTTTCTTCTCACAGTATGTTCAGCCATTCAACAAGCACTGAACTTTTAACACATCTATTAATGGTTAACATAGTACCAGTATATTTTATAATGTGACTTGATAGTAATATTAGTACCCATAAACATCAGTGGCACAAAATTGCATTAATTCAACCTAATGAGTAGTTCCCTAATTAAGTTAGGATAACACTAGAAAAATATAACTCATCATCACTTACTATTTATTAAGCATCTGCCTATGAGTGGCATTTATGTTCTCTAGAGGGGACCCTGCTCCGTAAGAACTGAAGTAATAGGTAGCTAAGGGGGGGAAAAAAACAACACCTCCTAGTTGGCTACTGAGGAAGTGGAATAGAGGCATCATAAATTAAACTCATGTAGCAATAGACATCTGGTGTTGAATAAAAACCAAGGCATCAGAAGTGATCCTCACAAAGCAGTTTTTGTTCATGGATGATCTCTGTTCTTGTTGATTTTTTATAATTAAGTTCTGGGGGATCTGAGGAGTGGTGAGGGGGAAAGCCTTTGCGGAGTGCTTTCTAAGTGCCCGTCACTGTGCCGGAAGCCACACCGTTGCCTGAGGGACAGGGATTGTCCTCCCGTTGTGCTGAAGATGACCCGAGAAGGATTTGCCTAAGGTGGACCTGCTAATAAGTAACAGACTCGGAATGAAACCAAAGTCAGTCTGCAGAGCCCATGCTTTTTCCACAGTAATAGGCTCCTTTCCCAAAAAAGACTTTCTTAGTGCTTTTTGTGTTTTGGGGTTTGTTTTTGGTTTGTTGGTTTGGGGGAGGTTTTTTGGAACACTAAACATTAGCTTGATAGAAAAGATGAACAAAATTCAGTGTAGCCTTATATGAAAATGTTACCAAACAAAATTGCATTATCTTAGGTAGGTAAGTTGCCATGATATGAAAGACAAAATTCTCATGTCTGCCTTCTTGACACTCTGACATTGCTGTGTTTAAGTATTACGAATTTAGAAAGGCCAGCCTGAAACCTGGGAAATGTGTTTTGGGCAGAGGCAGCTCTGTAATGATGCCTACGATCTTGTGGTCTAATGTAGTCATTTCCATTTTACCTCCCAGCACCCCAGCCGAGGAGGCTCTGCAAACACAATCCGACCACCTGCTGCTAAAGCTGCCCACTTCCCCAAAGCAGTTACATATTTGAATGCTTCTCAGGGTCCTGGGGCTGTAATGTTAGTAAAAAAAAAATTTTTTTAAAGTGACTGTAAAAATGGCCCCTTTTCCTTCCCCTTATCTGTTTATTTCACTGGCAAAAACAGGTTTTACAAATATTTGTAAAACCACTGGAGTTTTAGATGAATTAGCTTTCTTGCCTTAATGCAGCTAATTCCCAGTGACAGTAAAGTATGTCTAATAATTACCAGTTAACATCCCTAGACTTTAAAAAATATGTGTGAAAGATTACTACAAATGTCAACATTTCTAAATATTTTACTTTAGCAAAAGCCTAAATATTTGTATAATTACAACTTCATTTTGCAGAGGACCCTTTCTTTCTTTTCCATCTGATAAAAATCGTTCCATGTCAGGGTCTCAGAATCATTGGCAAAATAGTGACCTAACATAACTTACAGCAATTTAACCGGAGCTTTTATAGTGGGGAAAATACAAGATGGAAAATTTTCAACTGAGTTAGTTCCAGTGATTAAAACAAAGTTGTATAAACATTGGCTGCAGCGCGTATAGATTACTTATTAGCTCTTCATGCTTATTATGTTCTTTGATATCAAAGCAAGGCTTTAGAAATCAGCCGGTAGAGAAATGGCATGATCGGGAGGATTGATGGTGTTTCAAAAAGCACTTCAGAAATACCATTCAAGTTCAGCCAGTATTGGAGTTCCCTCCTGTATAATGCAGTTCTGCGTGTAGTGAGAAAAAAATAGGTACGTTATTTCTGACAGTGTGCTTTTGGAAGTTATGTATTTCATCACATGAATTTGTTCCTGTGGAAAAGATTATTCTAAACATTTATTGAAAAATAAATATTGTGCTGTCATATTTTACCACTATAATTACTTTCTGCAAATAGTTCTTTTATTTTAAAATGAAACTAAGGGAACATTTCATACCATATTAGTGGTAATGGAATTTTTCTAATTAAAAAGTCTATGAAATTTCTTCTTTGTGTAATTTCTAGGATTTCTTTACATAACAAAAAAATACTCTGCACCAAAATATATTTAAAGCAGGAAAAAGATATAATGATTTTTTTATTCTAAAAATGCCACACTTAAAATATACATAGTAAGTCAATCAAGATTTTAGAAGCTAATAAACTACTGGAAGACTTTTTTATTTCTTATTAATTGTATTGTGCAGGTTCTACAGTTCCATTTGACTGTAACATAACTGGGTTGTGGGGAAGTCTTTTGATTGGATTACTGGGGGCAAAATAGTGCTGCATCTAGACCCTTAAAATCCCATTATCTGAGAAAACGGGGTAAAAAGAAATCACTAGACTACAGATTTCTCGGGCAGTCTTTTGTCTGAGTCTGCATCTCTCTGGTGGTCCCGTGGGCACATGGGGGTCTCTGCTGAGCTTATCATTCACTTCTCACGTTCACACCTGCTCTGCAGCCTCACTGAGAGGGCACAGCTGCTCAAGAACGTCTTTAAGAAGAACCACGTAAATCTGTACCGGTCTGAATCACTGCAGCAAAACCTGCTCCGTAAGTACCTGCGCTCTTACTTCTGTAAAAGTCCTACATCACTCCATGGCGTTCATGAGAATAGTGCTTTGACTCTGGGGATGTTGAACTATTTAAAATTAGCACCTGAATCCACTTTTCCATATTTTGCAGCATGTTATGTGAATAACAAATGTTTAGAGAGTCCTTTAACCTCAGTTGTCTCACATTTAGCAGAAGAGATAGAGCACTGTAACATTTTGCTGCTCTCATTTAAAGAAAAATATTTCCACATGCCTCTTGCTTCCTTAAATCTTAAAAAGAGCTGGTAAAATAAATCTGAAGTCTTAAAAGCTCTCTCTGTATTATCTTTTCTACTTGAATAACTTTGCAATAGCATTTTCAGCTTTCATGCAGAACAATGAAACATATATTTTCCCCTTTGAAAACATTTATGAACATTTAGAGTTGTAACAAATTACTAGGTATCATGCCCTCTTAACATTTCAAGGATCTAAAAAAGAATATAATATATAAAGCCCTCTAGTAAATGTATTTGTGCTAGTAATACATCTTTTGTTTCCTGTTGCTTCCACGTACAATTTATTTTCACTTGTATATACTCGTGTTTAATGCTTTTGCTCTTTCTACTTCAAGGGGCCTTTCCTCAAGATGTGATCCCCTTGGGGGCCATTTCTTACCCATATGCCCCCTCCAACCCAGCTAGGGCTGGAGCGAGTTTCTTTGTTAGTTGCCCAAAGCCAGGCAGAGTATTGTCTGAGGGAAGGAGACGGTTTCCCACCATTCGTAGTTATGGGTGCTTCTCTCTTCACTTTTTTCTTCCTTCCCTCTCATCTGCCTAATCTGTGCGGGCATTCATGTGCCTGCTTGACTAGACCCTCCAGCCCCTCCAGTAGCTGGGATGCAAAAATTAGATGGGTTGCAAAAATTAGATGGGTTGGACCTGGGATGCTGAACGGAGAATTGAGAGGGGTTGGGAGTGCCTGCTCATTCGTCTAGGGAGCAGAACTTAGAGAATCTAAGCCAGTCATCCATCCCCCTCTTCATTTTGCACTCGAGTCTGTGTTTTTTCCCAACATTAAAAATGAGTGTTTTCATGCTTTGGAGGGTGGGGGGTGGTGGGGAATGCATGAGTTTGCCAAGTTAGAAAATGAGCACTCAGAACTCAGAGGAACAGAGATTCCTGGTGACTTCATGATGATCATTTCTACTTTATCTTTAACTTACAGACGGGTATGCTTTCTCTCAAGATGAAAATGGAATCGTCTCACAGTCAGAAGTGATTAGGGCCTATGATACCACAAAGCAGAGACCTGATGAATGGTGATGGGGAGGGGCTGCCAAGCAGGCCCTGCTGTGTCCCTAAGGAGAGCTCCCCCCGTCTCCACCGGAATCTGCCGACCAATTCCAGCCTGGTCCAAGGAGGTGAAAGGTGGATCTGAGCTCATGTCCTTGATTGACATTCAGATTCATGTATATTATAGACATAAGCACTGTGCAACTCTACTGTAACACCATCTCTTTCAGATTTTTTGAAGTTTTTGCTAAGTCTTTGTAAACAGAAATTGGAAATGACCTTGTATCTTGCCAGAGTGCTTTCTTAAACTGAGAACAGGTCAGTATTAAGCTGTTGCTCTGGGGCTGCAACTATCAGTTTAGTGGATATACTACCAGGTGACCAACCATTAAAAAACTCTAAAATGGGAATAAATGAACGGGACTGTTGATATCCAGACTTAGATTTCAGAATAGGCTGACAAAAAAGAAAACCAGCATTCTTAAGGAACTGACTCAACTTACTGAGAAAAATTTCTAAACAAGACATGAATAAGTGTTTGTGTCAAAAATTATCTCGATAAATGTTTGCCAAAGAAGTTCAATAAATATATTTTTCATTCAGTAGTCATTTGCCCAGAAATTTGAGAGAAAGTTGACCTCCAATTCTGCTATGAGATCTGCATGCTTGACTTTTCAAATATAAGAGTGATTTGCAAACAAAAAAAAAAATGAGTATTTCAAGGCATTTGCTACTAAAATCTGTGATGTTGCACCTTTGGCCTTACAAATGCTTCTCTCTTGTTTGTCGTCTTTATTTGTTAAGTTAGAGGACACACATGGTGATGTGGTTCTGTCGTTCCAATACTGATTTTTAAAACTGTATGTCTCAGTCATTTCTAATGAGGTTTCATCATCATTCAGATTTTTCTAAAAATCCGGCTTCCGCTGTAGATTGAGTGATGTCGTTTTGTCTTAAAGTTTTCTCTCTTAAGAAAAATATTGCTTATGCTCCTGCCGAGATGTTTGGAACATCATGTCGGGTAAATGCATGGGCTTCTGTACTGTGTTTCAATTCTCCCTGTTCGTCCCCACTACAGATGCCTGCTGTCCTACGTAGCACGCCCTGTGTTGTGCTGACTGCCCTCTACTTACGACTGAGAATTACTTCACAGTTCACTTGTCAAGCAGCTGCCAAAATCAGTCACATACTGCTAATTGAGACAAATAAATAGTACATTTTCCCCACTTAAAAAATACCTATTATATTCAGAAAGCCTGTGACTTCACAGTCAAAGAACGCTTTTCATCGTGAGTTGGTTCCATTAATATGCTTTAAAATGTATGTTCAGTTTGATTATTTTCTGCATTTTCAAGACATCTAAAAATGCCTGTTTTGCTACCAACAATAAATGGTGAAGGGGCTTTTTTGAAACCACAACCAGTTTTCTACACTATTTTTAAAATAATGCTTTCATTTAGGAAAAAATTAAAAGGAATACTAGTTTTCAGATACACTTCAGAGATTGAAGCAAACTTTTTGCCTTTTATTCAAAAGCCTGTTTGCCTTTAAGTGGACTTACCAGCAAAATGGGTAGAAGTTCCTCTTTAAAATAAAGTCAACTAGAATTGAGAGGTGATTTTTTTCCAAATCACTCCGTGAGGTTAATAATTTCACATCCTCTTTGCCCTTTTTCTCAATCTAGATTTAAAATGAGGCTATACATCATTTCCTTCTCAGTGTTTTTAGCTATTTGGTTACTAGCACACCTCCCACATTTTCTACAAATAAGAGGTTATAACACATACATAATTCTAACCTAAAAGGGGCAAGGAGTTGACATACTTCACTCCCCAGACCCTTGCCTTTTGGGGTTCAGATTAAGAGAATTGTGCATCAAAACATCTCACAAGACCACAGGTGTAAGCTCGTCTTCAAAATTCCAAAGCCACAGACTTGAACTGTCTACCGAATGGATGTTTAGAATGGCTTTTCTGGACCTCCCAGTGGTGATGGTTGTGGTTAAACCACAAAAACTGAAAAAGCAGAGGGCAGTGCCTCCCTCCAGATACAGACAACAGTTGCTTCCACTTGCCCTCACCTCACCGGGGGCATTTTTCTCCAAAACTTTAATAGCAAAATAGGATGACTGTAATACACTGAATTTTATGACTTAAGAAAACAAAATTTTATTTTATCTTGAAACATGGGTTGTTTCTGTGGAGCTCTTCAACGTGAGTAGAATGCTCATGGTTAATAATGTATAGAATCACGATTGGAAGTATGACTAATTTATGTTTTTTTTTTGCCCCATGGCTCTCTACTTGAATGATCAATATTAAGTCAATTTCTTCACGTCTTTGGTGAGAGTGGGGGATGGGCAGCAGGGAGTGATCTTGGCAAAACTTACAGATTGCAAGGCAGTGAGTTTATAGTGTTAAATTAGAGAAAACCCTCTGATTTTTCAACCTTCCCAAGGAGAAAAAAAATGAAACACAGTTTTACCAAGATTCCAATAAACAGTTGAAGTGACTTTCCACAAGTATTTTCTGAAATAAAGGACTCTTCAATTAATGATATTGCTAACACCATTGCTTTACAATGTTTACAATTCAGAAAATACCACTTACAGCAGAAAATCCTTATTTGTTTTGCATGGAAAAGCTCGGAGTTGCTTCATTAATGTTGAAGAGTACACAGTGACAGTGACATGCGCCTGAACTTTCTAAATGTTTTATATAACATGTGAAAATATATTGGTGTCTCACACCCAGAAAGATGCTCTATGGTAGACATTAGTAGCAGGAAAATGGTGTTTCTCAGGAATGTAGTAAATTTGAAATGCTGTATGTGCTGCCCACCCTCCCACCCTCCACTCTGTCGGGTGTAAGCCCACTTTGGCAGTGCTGTGAAGCTAATGGAAGACTTTTTCTAATCAAGTCAGGTGAATGTGTTTTCAGCTCTGTAATATCAGCCATTTACATAAATTGTATGGTCATTAAATGGAATCAGTGATTCCTCTAAATTTCCAGAGGGGAAAAAATGAATTCAAGAAATCAGCATTTATTCCGATCGTTACATTTTATATTTTAATTTTGCAATTCAGCCTTCTAAATGTCCGAGATGAGAGTCACGTGATAGGGGGCGGAGCGTTGTGCGCACAGTCCCTCACCTGTAGTCTGTCGTCTCAGACGTTCTTTCAGGAAAGGAGTGCTAGTTGGAAAGTCATAGATTGTGTGTTTGTAGTTTTCAGATTATCTGTAACAGTGTCATTATTACAAACCTGAATAATCGTTAGTGTTTATTTTTATGCAGATGACCTTTGACAGTTCCCAGTTTTAAAGTGTATTATCAAATAAGTCTATACTCTCATAATTGCCTACAAAATTTATTGAGAAAAGGCCCACCCCATTCAGTCATACAGGCCAGGCCTGTGAATCCTTTCTGTCAACTATTTCGTGTAACACCATGCAGTTTGTTACCTAAGTAATGCTTTTGAATGATGAATATTTCTATAATGCCTCTTAAAGAGACCATAGTCTGATTGTTCTCACCTTAAAATGACTGCAGTCACTTGTGAAACTTAGTTATACTTTGCCTCATTTTAATCAACCTTCAACAGCTATTAAAATGGACTGTGAGTTAGATTTTGAAGGAAAGGAAATAAATGTTTTCCATTTTCCATCTCGATTTATTTTTCTGTAGGAGAGCAGCTGTATTTTTGATAGGCTTGTGGTTTGCATGAATTCATATTTAACGTGGTCCAGGCCAATGCATGGCTCTTGCTGTAAATCTTGATGTTTATTTTGCCTTTTAAATTCTATCATGGCTTACCTGGAATTTAATATTCAGTGGGCAAATTAACTGGTCCTCTGCACTTTTGCTTAATGAGTAAATTATTTTACAAACAAATTTGAACAAATTTAATTGAAATTTTTGTTTAGCTTACCTCTGAGAATTTTTCTTAATAAAACTCACAGAACTTCTCAGCAAATAAATCTCCCTTAAGTAGGAAAAAAGCTAGACTTCATACTTGCTTACTTTGAATGAACAGCAACTTTCCATAGGTAAATCTCCTCTTGCAAAGATGTGAGCGGAATATTAAAGAAGTAAATATTTTTACTTTTCATGGTTCTAGAATAGAAGCCATAAATGCAGTAAATACTGTTTGCTGTTTGTTTTACTACTTGAAGCTTCCTTTTTCACATTTTCAAGTTTATTAGGTTATTTTTTAAAAAGCAGCCTTGGAAGGCAGCTGTTGTACTATGGGAAACTGCAGTTCGCATTAAGGGTAAAATAGTCTTTTCGGCTCCACGAGAAACCATTCCTGCTGAAACTGCTGTAGACATTGTGAAGCTGCATGAGTGGAGAGTGTTGAATCTGTGACTAGTAGTTTTCTCAGGTCCGTTTATCTCGATGTTCAATGCACTGTGTTTTGTAAATAGTTATTAAAGTTGAGTAATATCCGACTCGGTGCGGCGTTATGTGTCATTGGCCTTCTGTGAATGTGCATGTTTTAAACTGCAAATTTTAAACATTTTGTCCTCTAATTGTTATTTAAAATGAAATAAACTTTACCATTACATAAAGAAAATTGTTAGTTTTAATTGCTAGTTTTGGAAACTAGTTTTATAAAACTTCAAATCCATGGAACTATATAACCTGAGAAGGCATATCTATTTAATGGCATTATTAACATATTTTGTTTACAACCCCAGTGGTATATAAAATATTCCTTCATTTTTACCCAGCTAAATCAAGCGTGAAGTGGAATGTGTTAACTCTAGTAAAGCAAGAAGGATAATTTTTAAAGGATATTTTATTGATTATGCTATTACAGTTGCCCTATTTTTCTCTCCCCTTTATCCCCCTCCACCTTGCACCCCCCTCCCTCCATCCCTCCCTCCCTCCCTCCAGCATTCCCCATCCTTAGTTCATGTCTGTGAGTCGTACATGTAAGTTCTTTGACTTCTCCATTTTCCATACTATTCCTAACCTCCCCCTGTCTATTTTGTACCAAGCATGTATGCTTCTTATTCCCTGTACCTTTTCCCCCATTCTCCTCCATCCCTCTCTCCCTCTCTCCCCCTTTCCCCCTCCCCACTGATAACCCTCCATGTGATCTCCATTTCTGTGATTCTATTCCCAGTTCTATTGTTTGCTTAGTTTGTTTTTGTTTTTGTATTTTTGATAATTAAGTATTAAAAAGGAATAATTTAAATGAAATTATTATGTTTTGATTCTTTGGTCAGAGAAGCCTTCCAGGATTGTTCCCCTTTGATATTTAAATCAGCCTGCAGTTCAACAGCTAACTCATGGCACTACCTTTCAAGTAGAATGAATTACTTAGGGTATCTAAACCCACCAAATTCTTTTAAGTTTGTGAGAACGTGGTCCAGTTTAGCCATTAATAATTGAATAAAGTAACCAGGAAAATAATGTAATTGCCATGTGATACAGAAGTACAGGCAACATCAGAAATGAGGACAATAGCTGCATCAAAAACAAGCATCGCTGAATAAGAGGTAACAAAAGCTGCAGTCAGGTAACCTGCTGGATGGAGCGGGATCCGTCCGCAGAGAGGCAGTGAGGAAGCTGTGGGAGGAACCCTAGTTTTGCTAGAGTGAGGCAGTGTGTGCTCAGCTGTCCGAGGCCCCCGTCCTTTCCCACAGTCTTCCCAGGGACAGCGACTGGGTGAGGGCACCCCAAGCAACATCACAGCAAAACAGCGTCCACACAGAAAAGTTACCTGTGAATTACGTCAAATGATTCTCGCATTCAATGTTATTGCCCTCAAAAAGCACTGTTTATACTGACCCTGTAGTGTAAGATGCCTTCTAGTATAAGAGCAACCTTGAAATATATTCCCATAAACTCAGCACATCATCCCCATGTTAAAGCGTTTGTACGCTAATGGCATTTCTAACCTGGAGCTTCCGTTTCGGCAACACAGAGCCGCTCGTTTTCACCAAGAAGAAAGATCTTCCTAACCTGGGTAATTTCACTAGTAAGCTACTACAAATTGTTGCAAAATATCAAGCATTTTACCATTCCATTTTTTTAGAATTATTTAATTTATTGGGGTGAGACTGGTGAATAAAACCGTGTAGGTTTCAACTCTACAGTTCTGTAACATGGTCTGCATACTGTGTTGTGTGCTCACCACCCAAAGTCAAGTCTCTTTCCACCACCACTTATGGCCCTCACCCTCTTCCACCTCCCCTTACCCCCTTTTCCTCTGGCTGTCACCATACTGTTGTCCTTGTCTGTAAGTGGGGGGGAGGGGAGGGGTTGCTTAATCACTTCACCTTTTTCCCCCAGCCCCACAACCCCTCTCCCCTCTGACAGCTGTCGGTCTGTTCTGTATCTGTGATTCTGTTTCTATTTTGTTAGTTTATTTTGCTCATCAGATTCCACATATAAGTAAGATCATATGGTACTTGTTTTTCTCTGATTGGCTTATTTCACTTAGTGTAATATTCTCCGGGTCCATCCATGATGTTACAAAAGTTAACATTTCCTTTTTTGCAGCCAAGTGGTATTCCACTGTGTAAATGTACCACAGCTTTTTTATCCACTCATCCACTGATGGGAACTTTGGCTGCTTTCAGATTGGCTATTATAAATGACACTGCTATGAACATAAGATATATTCTTTAAATACATTTTGAGTTTATTCTTGTGTGTGGATTAAGGAGGTGGTCTAGTTTCTTTTCTTTTTCTTTCTTTCTTTTTTTTTTTTTTTTGCATGTACCTGTTCCATTTTCCCACACCATTGATTGAATAGACTTCCTACTCCATTGTATGTCTTGCCGCCTCTGTCAAATATTAATTAACCATAAGGGTGTGAGTGTCTTAATAGGAATTGTGTTGAATCTATAGATTGCTTTGGGTAATATGGGCATTTTAATGATGTTAATTCTTCCTGCCCATGAACACTTATTTGTATCTTCCTCAATTTCTTTCTTCAGTATCCTATAAATTTTTCAAGTAAATGTTACCTTCTTGGTTAAATTTATTCCTGGTTACATACCTTATTTGTGTGTGTGTGACACTGTAAATAGGTTTTCTTGGTTCCTCTTCCTGATAGTTTATTATTGGTACATAAAATGCCACCAATTTTGGAATATTCTGTATACTGCTACTTTACTGACTTCATTTTTCAGTTCTAGTCATTTTTTGGTGGAGTCTTTAGGGTTTTCTACAGAGTGTCATGTCATCTGCAAATAATGACAGTTTTGCTTCTTTCCTCCCAATTCAGGTGCCTTTTATTTCTTCTTTTTGTCTGATTGCTGCGGCTAGAATTTCCAGTACTATTTGAATAAGATGGTGAAAGCAGACATCCCTGTCTTGTTCCTGATTTTAAGGGGAATGCTTTCAGTTTTTGCCCACTGAGTATGATGTTGGCTGTGGTACATTTAGTTTTTATTTCAAGTTCAAACTATGTAACCAGAAATTCAAATAAAATTTTTGTGTCAGAGTAATTTCATTAATAACTAATATTTAATTGCAGCTTTAAAATGGCCATGTACATATAAAAATACATTAACAGGTTGTTCCCTAATAGCTTAATATGCCTGTAAATTCTTACTTTTCCTAAACACACACTAAGTAAACTTTTTACTTAGGCTATGCAAAGATAAACTCACCCACTGAAATTTATACATTCCTAATTGTGATTCTGTATGTTTTCAGGAACCTCTTTGGTTGTCTCATTTTAGGCAGGAAATATCCTATGGATTTAAGTCAATCTGGCAAATTCTCCAATAGAAGAAACGAATAATAACATCAATAAAGAGGAGAGAAGTGGGGAAAATAAGAGGGAACTGTCTATCCATTTGGAACAAATTGACTATATTAAATGTGCTTTTCTATGCAGATGATAAACTAATTCACAGGCATCAGTAACCTGCAGGTTGGAAGGTGCGCTCCATCCCAGTCAGTAATGGCAAACTCACCAGGTCGTAGAGGAGGCCGTAGATTATACTGGGCTAACTCTGTCAAACTGTCTGACCATTTTCTCTGTTCCCTGCACTCCCCTCAACAGTTACATCTGCCCTCCCACAGTAGTTAGCCCTTCATTTTTATCTTAGGGTATTTCATCTGCTTTCTATTACTTATCATTAACTTATGACACGGCTCCCTCCCGATAAGTGATTTGAGACAGTGACTCTAACTTTCTGTTTCTTGTGACAGTCCTACAATAAGGTACCATTAATATTGCCATTTTCCAAATGAGAAAAAAAAAAAAAAACAGTGACGTTAAGTAAGTGGCCAAAAGTCACTCAGCTGATATGCAACAGCCAGAAAACTAACCCAGACACTATGACTCAAATCCGTGCTGAATTGCCTTCTGGACTCAAGTTTCTCGTATGTAATGGAGGAGATGTTTGTCATGTAGTGTTTCTATATTTCTGCTTGTGCCTTGTGTCATTCTAGGTTCTCATAATGTAGCGCAAACTCTGCTGACCATTACAATCCCCTCTATAGGATGTGTTCAATGTTATACAATCACTGTTCCCCCGATAGATTTTCTGGAAAGTAGGTTAGATATATTTTTCCTAAGAAAAATGGGCCTTCTAGGTAGGTGTCATAAAGAATGTAGAGTGTCAAAGCATACTTTCTGTTCTTAAATGTTGGCTCTGCTCTTTCTTTTTGATTCTTATTTATTGATTTGAGAGAGAGGAAAGGAGAGAGAAAGAGAAACATCGATTGTTGTTCCACTTCTTTATGCATTCATCGGTTGATTCTTGTATGTGCCCTGATGGATCAAACCTCCTGCAACCTTGGTGTATCAGAGCAACGCTCTAACCAACTGAGCTACCCGGCCAGGGCCTGGGCTCTGCTATTATTGTCTGGCCATGGGCGCTTTCTGCTTTGATTTCTTCATCAACGAAACAGGCATGATAATAGTCCCTACTTCAAGGTTGGGAAGATTAAATGGTATAATTCCTAAAGCACTCGAGACACAGGTGGTGCTTGATAAATGCTGCTGATTATTTGAATAACTGCCTTTCAAAATGTAGAACTATTTTTCAAAATAATCATGGTTTTAGGATGTTGGAACTCAAATTCTTTGTGAAGGTAACAAAGGGTTAATCAGACGAGTCTCCTCTGTATTCTAGCAGTGTGGCAGGTTGTGGTGAGCAGCTCCTTGGAAATTTCAAGTGATTTAATGTGGCCTTGGCTGTCTAGTCTTTCTAAAATGAAGATGTAGTCAAATCACTCTCCCTTATCAAATTCTTCAAGGCTCCCCTTTGCTTTTGGTGCATATGCAGCCACCATGGTGTTCAAGATCTCTGATCTGATCCTGCTTGTCTCTCCACTCTCTCTTCTTTGAATTCTTTGTATGGTTTCCAGAATGTTCCCTGCTCCTTCACACTTGTGGATGCTTCTCTGCCTTCCTGTGAACTCTGTATTTTGCCTAAGTTGCTCTTCCCCTCACTTGCAGCCCTCTTCTGTCCCTCCCACCATCCAGTCTTCTTCACTAAAATCCCATTCATCTCTCGGGGCTCAGGCCCAGTCTCATCCTCTCCAGAGGGGTTGGGAGCCTTTGTCTGTGCTGCCAGCACACTCTGTGCATGCTTGCCCTGTCATTGCCATTACCATTGTGAAATCTAAGTGTTGATTTATGAGTTCATCTTCCGATACGTGACCGTGAGCTCCTAGAGAGTGGGGAAGATAACGTGCTTCTTTTATGAAGCACACACACCATCGCACGTATTTCCTGCTATGCCTGTGTCCAAGAAAAAAGTGGTCCCTTGAATCAGAACTGTATGCCATTTATCTTGGTCCTCCCACACCCCAGCTCAGTGCCTGACCCAGCAGTGATGTCCAACACATGCTTGTTGAATGAGATGATATCTTCAGATCTGCTACAGGCTGGCCTTTTTGCCCTGGAATTGTGAATAATGATATTGTCAGCTACCTAGCTTCCAGTGAGAAGCTCAAAGGCATTCACTACGTGTCAACAAGTACATGGGGATATGATTTGATTAATGAAGTACACAATGTCTCCTTCGTTTCGAACAGTTTACAGCCAGTGGCCTGGATTGATGGGAGCATGCTGCTAAGGCAGGAAAGGTCACAGATGGGGCCATCCAGAATTCTTCAACATTATTCTGCCTAATAGATTCAAACTGCTTCCCAAAGGAACCACAAATGAAGTTTCAGCTACTACAGAAACCTGACAAACTAGATGGTTCTCAGCGGGGGCAGTTCTGCCCTCTAGAGGATACTGTGAAATCGTGTGGGTGCACCTCTGGCCTCCGAGTGTGTGGGACAAGTGTGCTATGGGGGATCATTGGAGAGACCCCACAATACATGGGACAGTAAGCACATCAAAAGACTTGATGTCCATCAGCACAACTTTGGAATGTCCCACCATTCCTTTCAGCGGAAAAACCTAATCCCATTTTCCTTTTAGAGTAATATTAGCACCACTTTAATATACACTGAATTTTCCAGATATAAAACTACTGTGCAACTCAAAGGAAGCTCAAACTTTGCTTTCTTCACAAAAATCACGTTAAAAGCAGCAGTGCAACGGTAGTGTTGGAGCTGCCAGGCTAGCAACCCTGCTTCAGTCTGGATTTGGGATTGTCACGTGTCAGTGATTCTGTGTGAGCAGTTTGCATCTGAAGCCTTTGTTTAGTCTGCCCAAGCCATTATATTTTGAAATAAATTATTTTCCCTTTCTTTCTCCTTTCTATTTACCGTGAGGGAATTGTATTGATTTTTTAAATTATATGTGTAGCTCTGGCTGGTGTGGCTCAGCTGGTTAGGCATCATCCCACAAACCAAAAGGTCAAAGGTTCAATTCCAGGTCAGGGACATGCCTGGGTCACAGCTTCGGTCAGGGCATATATAGAAGGCAACCAATCAATGTTTCTCTCTCACATTGATATGTCTCTCTCTCTCTCCCTCCCTTCCCCCTCTCTAAAATAAAAAAATAAAACAAAATGTTTAAAAAAACCAGCCTAATAACATGTAGACATGCTCCAGAGCATGCTCTCAAATGGTTCTGCTTTGCGGCTCAGCCTGTTCTTTCTCCTCTCTCCTTCCCTCACTCCCCTCCTCCCTTCCTTCTTTGCTTTCCTTCTTCCTTTCTTCCTTTTGTTCCTTAATTATGTGGGCTAATTTGGGATACTGGAAGTCAGGCCACTTTGAGATGCAGAGAAAGCAGGAGATTGAAAGTCAGAGCTCTTTGGCCCTTAGTTGGGCAAAGGCCCAATATCTTCAGACATGTTTCAGAGAGGCGGGCCCAGACAACTCTCTTAGGTCAGAATGTTACCTCTAACCAGCTGAATTTGGAAAGAGCTGCTAAGGGTGACCTATGATAGCATGAATTCATATACACCTGAATTCCCAAACAACACTTGGCAGGAGCCAGGTACATAACAAAACTGAGGGAGATGGGCCAGGTAGGGAAGACCAGGCAGGAGGCTGGTGAATATCAGGTCCAGTTGGAAAAGGGCCGGCATGACCCCATGGCAGTTCGGGACCCTTGGAACCACATCTTCTAGGGTCAGGAGAAACCAGAAATCCAGATTCTCATGAGAAATAGCCCAGCCTAGCTGACGCAGCCCAGAGGCTGGCACTGTAGAAAAATTCTACTTCCTTTGCTGCTTTCAGGAGCCCCAATGCAGGAAATAGCTTTTTAATGTACTTCAAAATCAGTGTAAGATCTTTTTTCTTTGCATTTCAAGTATGAAGTGTTAAGTAAAGATGTCTCCTTTCATTGAATAGCAAAGACCACTGTTAAGGAGATAAAATGAAGTTCTTTGATCTAAAATTTCAAATAGGTTTCATGAAAACAAAGTATTTTATTTATTCTCACCCAGCAGGATATATGCCCAAATATGTAGTCAACAGACATGGAATTCAGTGGCATTTGTGATATGCAATATTAGATAATTGTGACCAGTAGCTGGACTTGGGACTCCACAGTTATTATTAATATAAAAAATTACAGTGTGACTACTAAATAATTAGTACTGTCAATCGGGTAAATCCATTAAGTTACAAATCTTTACATTTGTACATAACTCATTTTACATGTAAATGCTTTAAGACCCAACTGTCCAACTTTCATTTAAACATGAAATATTGCTGAACAAAAAGTCTGCAATAAATATTCCCTCAGGTGGATAGGGAAATGCCTTTATATACACTCTGTGTTACAATGAGTATCTGAGTAAATAATATTAACACTTTAAAATCCTCCTGTGGTTATTGAGATCTTGCATTCTGAAAAAGCTCTCATATTTTAAACAAAATGTAGTTATTAACTTAAAAAGTAACTGTTTCTTATGATGCTAACATTAATCCTGGTTAGGTTTTGTTTCCAAAATCACAAATAGGTTGTTCATGGTCCACTCAGTCTACCTGGTAGTTAATTCTTTTAAGTGAACCTTCAATAATTACAATCAGGTATTTTCCTTTGCTTATTTAAGTATATATTTGTATTATAACTCACTGAACAACTTCTAACAAAAAAAAAAACATGTAGACCTTTTCTAAACAGTATAGCTGAGTTGTCTAATAAAAATCTTCAGCCTGTTTGCAACTTTACAGAGTTGAACTGCTGTATATTTTGAATAAAAGTAGCATAAGTTGAAATGTAACGGTCACCATGTTTTCAAAGCAAGAAAGCAATTATCTAACCCAGTCATTCTGTGATTGGAGCCAGGAAACTTAAAGACTAGAAGGTGTCATATTTTCTTAGCACTCTCTTCATGCCATTGCTGGGTTCAAGAGATTTTCCTCAGAAACACTTGTGGCAATGGCAGCAGCATTCACCTCTTTGCCACGGTACTACGTGGTGGCTTTATGGCCGTGGCCTGTCAGCTGGAACTGAAGTCTGGACAGGTCTTCCCAGGCAGTGGGGGCTCCTGCTGGAGCGGGTAAGCAAAGTATTGGGGTGACACCAGGAAACCCGACGGCTGGGTCAGGTGGATCGGGTGGCCTGTGGAATACGGTGGGGGCGGGGAGGGCACCAGGCAGCCTGGCTCTGCCCTGGCAAAGGAGAACCTTCGGATGGAGCCCCCCGTGGAGCTGGAGCTGGTCGCTGTGCTGGACTGCCTGGAAGGTGCTCTGAGGTTCGTAGAGGTCAAGATCATGGGCAGGGTCTCTGTCTGATAGCTGCGGAGCGAGAAGCGGATTGGCTGCTGGGAGGGCTCCTTGGGTCTCAAGCAGGTGCAGCAATAAATTGCCACTAAAGAGCCCAGGATGATGAAGGCAATGAAGATGGAGCCGACAATCAGGAAGGGAACGTAGACAGGCTCTAAAAGGCAAAAACAGACAGACAGATGCTGGGACAGGGGTCTCCCAAACTTCGGGCAGCTCAGGGGTGGGAGGTGAGTGGCTCCATACAACCAATAGTCAGCCCAGCTTCTCAGACCTCGTTACTGGTAACTTCGAGGGTGCAAACTGGGATAACAGAATACTCGCTCCTAGCAGGGAGGAAGGAAACTGATACTGTAGCCTCTGTTAGCAATTAGCCATCATATTGCACATCTGGAAGTCAGAAGGAACAGACTCTATCCTATTCATACACTGAGGAAAGGAAATAGTGAGTTTTTCTCGGTTACTAGAACTCTGGTTCTAAATCCGGGTTTTAGTAGTTTTATCACGGTGGGGCATTTAGGGCTTTGACCCATATCTGAGGCTGCAAATCCATCTCCCATCCCAGAATCTCCAATCTAAGCAAAAAGAACTAGGCCTGTTAAATGAGACTCTCGGGAATTTATCAGACTATGGAAAGAACAGCGTAAAGAAATCCATAGTGGGCCCCAATTAACTGTGTCTCCTGTTGCATCCCAAAGTGTCATCTCTGCATGTTTCCAAAAACAATCTGGGATGCCTACTCCAGCTGCCACACATCTGCCTCTCGATCCCCACCCAAACTCTAGGAAGGTCGGGCTGAACCTTAGATCATGCTGCAACTCTTGGTGTTGGTGGCCCGGACTTTGTGGGACAGCATCCCTCAGACAGAGCAAACCCCAACTTCCTTGTCCTTCTACAAGGCACACATAAAATTCCCCACCCCAGCGGCACCCCCAGCCTGGGCAGCTCTCCAGGTGTCTTCCCTGCCTGGTTGAGCCACACTCACAGGTAACCTGCAGCTCAGAGGTAGAAGACAGAAAACCTGCACTGACTAGGCCCTGCCTATGCCTATGCCTATGGCTCTTTTCTATTTGTCATCTGATTCAAGTTCATGGAGACCCTGCAAGGTGGGCATGATAAGCTCTATTTTCCAGATGTCAAAATATATCAGACAGTTTTTGACATTCCCAAAGGCAGTGAATGACACGTAACTATCAAGTTCTGTGGGCTCCTAGGTGTAAGCTCTTCAGTGGACCAGCCATTCCCCCACGTTAGTAACACCCTGTGGAAGTCAGGGCAAAAGTGACCAACGACCATTTCTTGAGCACTGTGCCAGGCATGCCTATCCCCTCAGGTAAACCACAAGCTACCTCTGAGATTAATATGCCCATCTTAGAGTTGAGCAGAGGTCCAGAGCACAGCTGCCCAAGGTTACACAGCTGGGCAAGCGACAGAGCCACAGTCCACACGAATTTGCCAGAGCCCAGCCTCAGTGAGTGCAGAGACTGCACCCTCTGACCAGAGTGAGGGGGTCCAGGAAGGAGGCCCTGCTGTACACTGGTCACTGACACTAACTCTGTAGAGAGCAACCGGGTCCCGCATGGTGAGAAGAGTATCTTTCTAACAGGCCACAACTGCCTGGAGTTTTCTCCTTTCCACTGATCATCCCTGGTCCAGTCGCCACTTCTCAAATCCTTTGGAGATCAGATTGGGTATTCTGACCTCTGAAGTTAAATTTGTTGCAAATCTATCGGAGTTCTAAGGAAGACCCAGGCCCCCCTTTCCACTGGGTTATCCGTCTCTTCGCGGGGCACAGGGTGGGAGCGGGAAGCTCCAGCACCGCGAATCCCCTCTGCAGCCTCTCCTAGCCTTGCCGGGACCTCTCTTGCTTCAGACCTCCGCGCTGGAGTTACGGCTCTCAGCGGCTCCTCCGGTTTCCAGGCCATAAAACCATCACCTCCAGCTCTAAAGGGTTTTCCCTGATGTTCTGACTCAGGTGGAAAGCTTTTTAAAAAATAAAATAAAAATAAAATAAAAAAAAACGTGTAAAGTTCCTCTGCTGGGGTCATGATTTATTCCGCTCTGAAGTGAGCGGAAATTTGACCCCTGTTTTCCGACGTGAGAATAGGAGGCGGGGAAGCCCCTATGACCCCGGTTTCTAAATCCCCACCTCGAAGACCTGGGCATTTCTGAAAGGCGTGACAATAGGGGGCGGGCCAGAGAGGGTAATTCGATGCAGACAAATGAAAAGAAGTCGGAAGAATGGAGTAGCAGGTTTGGAAACGCTGCCAAAAGACCAGAAAAGGGGGGAAAAGAGTGGCTTAAGTTTGTTAGCCCTGCGGGGCTCAGACGAGATCAATCCACGCGCTGCGTTCCCTGCGCCACCGGCACTTCTCCGAGCTCCTGGAGTTACCAGGGCACGCAACGCGGCACCCTCGCCGCCCTGAAACCCCAAGTCCAGCCAGGTGCTGCCCCTACAGCCCTTGTCTGTAGCCTCCCGGCGTCCCAGCTGTCTTCCCCAGAGTCACTCTGTATAAGCCTCACTGTCCCCTGAAACTTTCCCTGGGGCTGACCCGTGGAAACCGCGAGTGGCGGGAATCGGGACTGCAAAGGAATAGGCCACCCTGGCCTGAAACAAGACCACCCACTCCTTCCTGATTCCCACCCCCCCACCTCGTTGCGCCCACTTTTCGAAAACCCAGGAAGGCCTGGGCGCCCGCTAGCGCGCACACCCGCCCTCGCACACAGCAGCCGTGGGCGGCAGGGCTGGGTGCCGGCCCGGGGGTCCTCACTTACGCGCGGTGATGCCTGGGTGCTCCAGCTCGCCGCGGTCGTTGGTGCAGCCGCCCTGCTCCAGCCTGGCGTCGGCCGCCGCGCAACAGTAGCGCAGCGCGCAGGAGCCGCAGCAGATAGTGGCGTCCAGCGTGTCGAAGTCCTCCGGACACTGGAAGCCCTCGTGGTAGTTGCCCTGCACGTCTACCCAACCGTGACAATACTCTCCGGACTGCTGGGCGCCCGCCGGGCTGCAGCGCAGCCAGCCCAGGAGGAGGTAGAGCGCCAGCAGCAGCCCCATGGCTGCGGGCGGGGTGGGCGGTGGGGACGGGGACGCAGCTGGAGAGCGAAGGGCTGAGCCGGGGCTCTGCGTGCACAGCGGTTCCGCCTCCCCCGGGGCGCGGGGCGGGCGGCTGCCTCGATGGCCGAGGCCACTCCCGCGTGGGTTAGCAGGGGCCGGGGAGGCAGCAGGGACTGCGCTGCGGGGTCCGCAGTCCGAGGGTCGGCATGGTGCACAGGGGCCAGACGGCTAGGGCCCGGGGGAGGCGCCGGCAGAAGGTGCTGCAGGGGCTGCTGCTGCCCTTTGCCCGGCTCATAATACTCCCTGCGCGAGGGGAGCGCCGAACCCTTGGCCACCTCCCTCTCCACTCCTCAAGGGAGCCATCGCGCCCGGGGCTGACAACTCCAGGGCCGCACAGTGCCCGGACTTGGGGCTGTCGCCGGGTCGCGAGGAGAGCCCAAAGGCAGGAGAATTTGCAGTCCCCACGTGCTGATCCTGGGACTAGCGGCCCCTCAGTGCCCGCCCCTGTCTGTCAAGGGAGCGGGAGTCAGCCTGACTGCGGACAAGTACAAACGGCCTCCCGCTTACTGACAGCTCTGCCTGCAAGGCGTCCTTTAAAAAGGAAGAGGGCGGGGGAGACAGCGAGGGTGAAGAAAGAGTCCGCCCTCCCGGGTCGCGTTGCTGGAGCTAAACGCCGCTGGTGCGGCGTGAGCCCCGGGTCTTTCGCGCTTTTTGGCTCGCGCGCCATCCTCCGCCTTCCGCAGGTCACCCCCGCCCACCGCGCTCCCCCAGGACTGAACTCTAAACCTGAGGACTCCATACCCTGCTCCCACACACCCCAACTCTTGCACAGCTCAGGAAAGTCCGCAGAATGAAGGTGAGGGCTACCGGGTTTCCGCGTCTATCCACGCGCTTTGGCGCAAGGGTGGAGACGCAGGGTTTGCTTTTTATGGGTGTAATAAAAAACGATCGCGGTGGCTGAGGTTTGTCGACTCTTCTGTCGCCTGTTGCAGGGTTCCGGACTCATTCCTGGAACACCTGTTCTAAGGATTCTGGACAGATAACATGATTTTTAGAGGCCGCCAACATGTGCACTGAGTTTTCCACCCACGTTTCCACTTTTTTTTATTCTAGGCGAATTGGCACATTTTCACAAATACAACACACGCAAGCATTCTTCCCCATCCCCTGATCCGCGTGCCACGGGGCGGGGGGGGGGGGGATCGCGGGTCACACCACCCTTCGGAGGGCAGCTCCAACAGCCTCAAAGGGCACGACTTCTCTCCGTTCATGCTCGCAAAGGAAATCAAAGAACAAAATTAATGATCATTGAGCAGATCTGAACTTCTGTTCCGGCAGAGAAACACATTTATTTAAATGATGCGTCCCTGGTGTGCTATTTTCAGGGGCACTGCTCCTTTAGAGGCATAAGTGCCTTGTGAAACTGGTGTTACGTGAAACCTGGGTTCAGCTCAAGAATGTACTTTGCACCCTGAACTTCCTCTCATTGGGTATCAGGGTGTGTGTGAATGTGTTCCGCGCATCTCCACCTCTGTCACACCCGCTGAATGCCCCTGTCCTTGATTTAGATGTTGGCAAGTTGAGTGAAACGAAAGAGTCCACGTTGGCGGTGCCCAGAAATAAAAACGTGAGGTCGCAAGCAAGTACCACGATTGCAGCTTCTGAAGCTCCCGGCGGGTTCCGAGAAGCTTTAAGAAACAAATTCTGAGGGAAACGGATTTCTGATTTTAAAAACCTCAGTTAAAGTATATTCCAGGTAAAGGATGACTTCTGATTTCTGCTTTTAAACGCTGGGATTAGCATTTAGTCGTGCGAATGCAAAAATCAGGCCCCACGTTTGAGACGTGCAGGCAGACTGTGTAAGTTCATGCCTGACTGTCCTGCTCTCTTAGATATTCCCGGGACAGTAATAAGCTGTAAAGTAAAACCCAATTAAATTCAGGCTTTCATCCACAAACAATGGGACACTTTCTCTTGACTTAAAATTTAAGCATATGGAAATTGTTTTTGCAGAAATTGCTTAGATGCTGTGTTTTTATTTACAAGAAAAAAAGTTTTGCCAGATGTAGAGGGTTTTTTTAAAGTTGCTCTTTAGGAGTGTTTTTTGGATTATATATATCCTGAGCAATTAAGAGGGAAAGTCATTTAGAACCACAGCAAAGGTGAGACATAGTGATTATAATAAGATGATAAAACTACAAAGACATGTTTACGGCTAATAACTTTCCCAGAACCACACCTCTTAATATTATTTTTGTTAAATTGAGAGGAATTCCATTACATCACAACTGCATAAAGTTCTGAAGCAGCAACCCTCGCTAGTCCCCCAAGGGTCAAGTTTCTCATTATCCAGCTGTTCTTTGATAGCACTAATATTTTAAGGAGTGATTTGTTGGTGTTCACCCCCCATTAATTACCTTCTCCATGCCACAGTGGGATTCTTTTCCTTAGGACACCAGCTATAATTAATTCCCTCATTCAAAGCCTCTGCCTATTTGGCTTATTCAGAGGGTATTTAACTCAAATTTAGCTGGATATTTACAAATGGAAAATAACCAGACCTTCAAATGACTGGATATCAGATGTGCTGCATGCTTCCTTACCTAGGCCCTCGTCCCAAGTGCCTTTAAGCTACTGTAACCATCAGTTCAGGGGCCTGCGGAAGGGAAGTATGTTTGGTTCTTTCATCCAGAATATCTTCTCAAATTTTACATTGACAAATTTTAACTGCAAAAGGGATGTTTTCAGAATGCTCTTTGAGCACGGTAAGAGAATATATACTTCCTTTTTAGGTTTATAAATACTCCAAGTGTCTGTTATTCTGTTACTACTTTAGTAGTAAGGAAAGATGAGAAAGTTCTCAGAGACCCCCCTCAAAGACTCCAGGGCGGGGGACGCAGAGATGGAAAACAAAATCGACACCATCTGGGGTATTATAGAGCGATTTTAGAAATTCTGTATTTTTCCTTATCTCAGAAATACGAATTCCATATTTTGATGGAGAACATGATCATAAGTGGTCGTTTCTTCAGCCTACATTCTCCTGTGGCTCTGCCTCCAGGAAATTGTATAGGAAATGAGTCAAATGATATGATGTCTGGGATTTGCTTTAATAAACGCCAGGAAGAAAGAGGGAGGGAGGGAAGGAGAGAGAGAAGGAGGAGGAGGAGAGGAAGAGGAAGAAAGAGAAAGAGAAGGAGGAAGGGGAGGAAGAGGGCAAAGAGGAGGAGGAGAAGAGGAAGAAAAGAGAAAGAGGGGGAAGAGGCAGAGGAAGGAAGGGAGGGAGAGAGGAAGGAAGGAAAAAAGAAAAGGTAGGGGAATGGAGATGTGAAGATGGAGAAGAAAAAACTGAAACACAACAATTGGCAACAAGGTAAGAATTGTAGCTGGGCGAAAGATACTTGTAAAACTCAAAATGCAATTCTATTTTTTATGTATGAATGGAAGTTACTTGTTAAAAATATTTTTCATTGTTAATCAACAGGAATCTGCCAGAGCATGAAACTAGCACTGAACCACTTTCAAACTTATCTTATTCACTTCTCTTTGTTTTTCTTTGGAGCAAAGTGAACAACTGAGAAAAGCAAAAGCAGAGAAGTGAAGAAAAACAGGGCAAAATGGTTGCATCAGAAGGGGGTTGGAACTTAAACATACTAAGGAAAGGGGGAGAAAAGACCACAGGCATACAGAAGTGAAAAAAATTAAAATGACAATTAACTTTGGCTATGGAAATTTCTCCAGCTGATTTGCACTGGATTCAGAAATAAAATAGAAAACACGAAGTTTTCAACCCTCCCTCAACTTCTTTCCTGTTAGTGATGAGTTATCACCAAACTTCCTTTAATCACTTTGCCCGTGACTTACTGGAATTCCTCTTCCTTGGATCACTCACTATAAATTTCTTCTCCCAGGACCAAGCCAATCTGAGTTACTGGAAAGGTATTTCTTCTCCAATTTGCTTTGGAACATATTCACGTCTAGGGAAGAGCAAGGTGCCCAGAAGCATGTTGCCAGACACAAGCTGGACCCTCCCCCTGCCTGTGCTTTAGGCAGCCTCACACTGTTGGTTTATAAAGAGGGGATTAGACAGAGGGCTCCTGGAGCAGTGTCTCTCAAACCAAACGTGCATATGAATCACCTGGAGACCTTGTTAAAATGTGGAATTTGATCCCCAGGGTCTGCATTCCCAGCAAGCTCCCAGCTGATGGGGAGGCTGCTGGTCTGAGCACCATCCTCTGTGCCCTTGGCCCTTGCCTCCAACCACAGGGGAAGGAATGAATTGAGCCAAAGGGACATGGCCACCCAAAGCTGATTCCCTCCATTTCCGTACAGGTTTCTGGGCCATGTGATCCCAGCAGTTCTGCTCAAGTAAACCCGAGCTTGCCTCTAGGGTCACAGAAGTCTCTTCCTGATTTTAAGTGGCTCTTGAAGAAGGTGGTTAAAAACTTGTAAACTCAGGTGAGGGCACTCAAACAGGTACAGGAGAGGTCCCCTGCAGTGCAAGATGGAGTTGGAGATGGAGACGAGAAGAAGGAAGGGACAGAGCAGATGCAGGCTGGTGGCCTCCAGGCTATTCTTAACCTGGCAGGTGGTAGAGTGGGCCTGTTGCCTAGCACATCATAGGGACTCAGGACACAGTCACAGAGGGAATCAGTGAATGGTTGAATAAGTGACAAAACCAATGCTTCCCCTTAGTAATTCTGCAGCATTTACCATACCTCACTATAATTTTGCACCTTCCCCATTAGTCTGACCTCCTTCTTCCTTATTATGCCCTGGAACCTAGCAGAGCACCTGGTACACAGTGAATGCTCAGTAAATGTTGAATCAATAACGGGCAACAAACAGTAGATGACTGGTTGAGAACTCGTAACAACTGACACACGGCTCACTCTGTCGAGAGCTGCTGCCAGTGACTCCCTGAGAGCTGGACCAGAGGAGAGCAGGGTGACTTTCCTGAGCAGGGGGTCAACTCCTGATGATTTCATTGTCAATGTAGCTCAGCAAGATCTGTCCGGTGTGTCAGTGCTGCTAAAATGGGACAGTCACCACCCGATGCCCCGTGGAGAGAGTAGTGATACTCGCCCGAGAGAATAGGGCTGTGATGGAGAGAAAATCAGCCAGCACAACAGAAAGAATATTCTAGTGTTGAGTCAGACAAGCCTGGGTTTCAGTGTGCCTCTTTTTGATCACATGACCTTGAACAAGGTCATTTCAGCTTACTGAACCTCAACTTCCCTGCCTCTAAAATGAGGGGGGTGAAAGGGAATGGCTTCTTCCTGACAGGAAGGTTGTAGGATTTAAAACAAAACATGTAGCAAGTCTGATGCAGAGTAGGGGTTTCAGAACCAGGTATTACCCACCACCAGCTGGTTTGAATCTATAGTCAAATAATCATGGTAAGTTTCCTGCTGACCAGAATAGGCCTCTGCCCTGATTAATTTGGGTGGATTATTTACAGTTCTCCATCATTCATTCCCTTATTCATTCAATATGCCCATTCATAACCACTGGCAATTGAATATTGATTATTCAATTTTAGATTTGTTCTCCTGAGAAATGCCCCAAAGCTAGGAGCAGAGGAGGATAAGGGTGAGTGTCAGATGACCACAGAGTAGGGACAGACCCTGCTGGACAGACCTTATTTCAGCTGGATTTCTATAAGGTGTAGCCCCCAAGAACAGGTGGGCATTTAATAAGTATCCAGTTAGTCTGCAATTCCATATTATGTCAGTAGAGATGTAATTTATTAACGTGAGCTCCTGGCATTTTTCCAGTGCATGTATAATAGAAAGACATTTTTCATGCAGAAATATAAATTAAATTAATTGGCATCCATATTTAATTGAAACTTCCTTGACAGTAGATAGATTCTCCCCCAAGGCCACCCCTTACTCAGCAAGGGGCATTTCCTTCTGAGTGCTTGCAGAATGAAGAGAGGCCAGCCCCACTTCCTGAGGCTCCCTAAGGAGCTGGCTTTCAGCAGGGTTTAAAGCAGCACAGAAAGTGAACTGACCCTGGAAAAGTGGTAAGTTGCTGCTTTATTTTAATTTCTTTCTCCTTTTTCAAATAGCCTGTATTTGGTTAGCTCTGCTGGTAACGTAAGGGGCCAATGGGGCAAAGGTCCTAACTTCCACCCTCTGTGGGTCAAGTAAGTTTCCTCTCTCTCAGGAATACAGAATGCACACTTGACCTTGGCTTGCAAACACCTGCTGTGAGTTATTTGAGGGTGAGAGCCAGAGAACTTGGATGAAATGACAAGACCAAATCTGAAGCATGGAACATGAACTCAGCATTATCCACTCCTTCAGCAAATGGCCAGCAGTGCCATCCTCCCTAATGTCAGTGTTCTGCATCAAGCACTGCTGCGCCCACCACCCCATCCTCGGAACGGTGCATCGAATTCTTTCTGCTTTGCCAGCTCTAGCATCTGATTTTATCCAGCTGTTCATTTGTACAATAGCTCCACTTCATTCCTCTTTAGCATAGTTTTTGTAATCAAGGACAAGAAGAGAATTCATCTTTGGCATCTTTTTTTTTTTTTTGGCTTCTTCACTTGAACTGGGCTTGAAATAGGGATCACGTTTGTAGCTGACTGCAGGGCTGTTCCAGTTTAATATATTCAAAAGCAGGATGCAGTAACTCTTTCGTTTACGTGCCATTCTGCCTCTTCCATCTAGAACTCGTTTGGCAGGCTCGGCTTTCTTGAAGATGGGAAATCCAGGAAATCTTCACTGCCCACCCGGTCTTCCTAAGAAAGCATAAAACGTCAGAGTCTGCTACCAAATTTTGTGTACTTTGTTGATAAGGGAGTGACTTACTTCCTCACATGGGGCTTATTTTTCTGTATCTATCTCTTCTGTCTCTCTTCATTTTTCTCTGGGCCTGAGCAGAAGTCCGTGTGGTTGGCAAGCACATGGCTTATTCTCTGAGCTTAGAAAGGGTTCGTGACCCTCCCTTTCCCAGCCCTGCCTTGGCTCTCAGGGGTGCTGTGGATTCTCCACCCTCCCACTCCCCTCCTCAGGGTTAGCTGGTCAGGAGCTGTCTGTCCACAGTCTTTGGCTGCAGGGTAAATCGTCCTCAACATGGCAACCCCACCAAAGGACAGCACCATCAGCTATTGTCCTTGTCACCCGTAGAGCATGAGGGAACTTTAGATCCCTCTACAATACACAGGACACAAGAGGAGCTCCAGAAGGCTAACCTACACCCTCCCTCTCTGTCCACCTCTCACTGCCATTTTAACTGGCTTCCTCCCATGGAGCAAGGTCGCACACCCTGGCTGTCTCCCCCCAAGAGTCCCAGATAGAGAAAGGAGCAACCCCACTCTGCTTTTTATTCAACCCTGAATTTTCTGACTCTACTTCACCTCCCTGCTCCCCTGGGGACTTGGGATTGGTAAGGAGTAACCAGAACACACTCATCTCACCAATTACTTCTTAAATGTGTGTTCTTCTGTTACCCATACTCCTCTGGGGCTGGAGAGTACAAGCTTTCCCTTTTTCCCAAGGGTCAGGTACTTTCCTAACATCATGTACTGGTTCTTTCTACCAGTGGCTTAGCATAAGCTGGTCACAGACATACTTAAGAGTAAAGGAGAACTTAAGGAACTTAGAAAATCATCAGATTCTCAAGACCACTGTCTTTCTATGGACCTAAAAAAAAATTCCCATGTTTATAATCTACCTGAACATTGACCTTTCTTTTCTCTTTCTTCCTTATTTTAACAAATTCTGAACACTTTGGTGTAAATGGATGCCATTGGCTGACTAAGGGGAAGGTTACAAAAACAGATATGTTGTTCAAGTTATTGATGTGTTTAACAAATATTATCTTTTACGGGAATCCTTTATTTTCATAATTATGATCGCACGTGGTGGTCAGTATTTAAGTACTTAGTGTCTGTACACATGAACATACATACACACACACAGTGTTGGTATTTCCACCATGAAATTTGAGAATAATTCCTCACCATTATTTATAAGAGTGGGTGGGCTTTTGTAAGCATAGAAGTAGGCTTACTTTCTCATGCATGGTCCAAAAAAGTAATTTCAATGCAGAAGAAGACAAGGAAAATTTATTATTCTCCTAGACCAGTGGTCAGCAAACTTTTTCTGTAAAAAAAATCCGTTAGTAAATATTTTAGGCTTTGCAGGCCATATGGTCTCTGTCACAATGACTCCACTGGTATTAGAGCACAAAAGGAGCCATAGATGAACATAAATGAATTGCATGGCTGTGTTCCAATAAAACTTTATTCATGGACACTGGAATTTGAATTTCATGTAATTTTCACTTGTCATGAAATATCCTTCTTAGGATTTCTTTCAGTTACTTAAAACATAACCATTCATAATGATGGGCTATGTAAAACAAGGAGTGGGTTAGATTTGGCTCACAAGCCATGGTTTGTCAACCCCTGTCCTAAACCCCCTTTTTAAATTTAGATATTTTCATTTTCTTTCTCCTCCACTTGTGATGCAAGTTAACGTAGCAATGGCAGCAAGCAGGGCCAGTTAACTTACTGACTTCATGACCTCCCCCCATGCACATGTGTTGGCACACACCTGCACCAAAGGAGCATGTGACCTGGACATTTCAAGTGACATCCTTCCAGATTTTCAAAACAGAGATAGCTGACGCATGAAACTGTTGAAGACAAGGGCTATGGTTCATTTTTTTTTAATCCTCACCTGAGGACATTTTTTCATTGCTTTAACAAGATGAGGGAAGAGAGGAAAGGAGGAAATATCAACTAATTGTCTCCCATATACTCCAGGACCAGGGATCATACACACCCAGATTAGGGATTGAACCCACAACCTAGGCATGTGCCCTGACTAGGAATCAAACCTGCAGCCCTTAGGTGGCAGGACGACACTCCAACTTGAGCCACACAGGCCAGGGCAGGGCTGTGGCCCTTGATGCCCCTCCCCAGGCCCCTGAGTTCCTTTCCTGGTGGCACACCGGACGACAGAGGCCAGGTCATGGAGGATTCTGCATAGGTGGCAAGAGGAAAAGGTGGTGCCGAAGTCTCTGCTGAGACCTCCACCTTTGCTGGTCTGGACAGCATTCCTGCCAGAACAATGCCCTGTGACAGGTCATCGCAAGTATTACTCCTTGTGCTTTTGGCAAATTTGTAAGAAGGGAAGTGAACCCAGGAGTGACTTCGAGGAATAATTCAAATCCTAAGATCTGGATCTGATTCCTTATCATGAGTCATTGAGAAAAGTTTGCATCTTAATCCATATAAAATCTGTTTAAGAAAAAACACAAGAGCATTGTACAATCAGAAAATGTTCCAACCCAAATAGTTGAAATGTTCACTGTTTTGTTATTTTAGATCAGTTATCTGGAACAGCCGGCTATCCACAGCTCATTCTGAGCATGTCTGGGACAGCCCTGTTTTATGGTAAAATCGCCTTCTGGGAGCACTGCGCTGTCACTCAGAGGGTCGGACTGCGGGACTCATTTATGGCAGCTTGTGTGAGGTTAGATACAACTCATTTCTATGTAACACATTTTATCACCCAAAGAAAATTCTAACTAAATAAACCAATGTGTGAGATATCATTTCTCACCAGAATTACACTGGCCATCGGCCTCCCAGCCATCATTCATTTTCACGTTGCATAATTTAATTTAATTGAATGAAAATAGTCTAACATCTTGATGGTATAGCTCAACCTCAGAGGTTTCATTACAAGGGGGAAAAATAAGTTATTCACGTAAGAAACACTGTTTAAGAGAACGTTATATAAAATGGTGATAATTAGTGAACATTGGGGTTTTTAACTCATTAAAGGTAACTTTGTGCTCATTTTTCTATAAATGAAATATTGACTTCACAACTTATTCTTCTAGGTTGGAAAAAAAGTCCCCTGACTGTAAAGATCACAACCTGACGGGTGCCTTCCTGTTACACTCCTGGGTGCGGAAGGTCTCTCCGAGCCATTTTAGGTTCCTGCTTTCTGTGAGGCACGATGCTGGGTGTTTGCCATGTGTCCCCTTGTTCAATGGCCATGTCGATCCTACGAGAAGACTCAGAATATGTGTAAGTCGCCCGAGACCACACAGCCGAACAACCAGCTCTGCACTCGTGTTCTCACCGACTCCGGCGTCTAAATCCGTCCCCTGGGTGGTCTCCTCATTATGAGACGGCTGCACTGTGAGAACAGTAAGGAAATATTTAATTAATCAATTGGTTGTTTTACTATATGATGCAAAAGTTCAAGTTGATTTCTTTTCCTCAATAAATAATCTTTTTTTGTTTTTACTCAATTCATCCAACACAATTTGAGATTTACTATGTTGATTAACTTCTGCTTGGGGAGCCCAGGCCCCCACCCAGTTCTCAAGTGGCCTGGCAGATCAGCAGCCAGCTAACGAGTGGGGCCTCCCCTGCTCACGGGTGGGGTGGGTGTCACACACCCCTCAGCCTGGCTGACATTCTGAATGTGTTAGTGTTGGAGAGAGTGTCATTCCGCAGCTTCATTTTTTTTTTTTAATTAAAAAGCTCAGATTTCAAAGATCACAAGTGAATTCAGCTTTTATCCTTGGTAACTTCTTTCTGCAATTAAAAAATGTTAGTAATAGATTGGTTGTATGGTATATTAAAATTGACTTTGTAGATTTCTTCCTTCATTCACACTTGTGTAATATTCAGCTCTCACTAGATATTATGGCTTTAAAAATGGTTGGCCTCTGGAGCAGAGTCATTACTTAGGAGGAAGAAAAAAAATACACTTCTCAGCAAAGGGTTCTGATGACATATCTAGTCAGAAATCATTTTGTCCTGAAAGAGGGCAGAGAACGTTCTGTGAAAACACTATGAGGTTGTAAGCACTGGAGCAAGGGGCTCATGGGTACTGAGAATGGAGAGAGAGAGAGAGAGAGAGAGAGAGAGAGAGACCTTCGTACCACGCCAACAAATTTTAACTTTATTCAGAATGTGATGGGAACCTATTAAATGATGTCTATCAGAGAAATGCATGATGAGATTTCCATTTCAGAAGGTCACTGTAGTCACTAAGCCTAGTGACATTGGAGAGGATGCATAAGGAGGTATGGAGCTGGAGAAACAGGCAGGATGGGAGGTTCGGAGCGCTCCAAGAGAAATTACTTAGGCCAAGCTGAGAGAGGTGTTTGGAGTATATTTGGGATAATGGCCAGGCCATAAAAGAGCCAAGTCCAAATACAAGTCCACGTGCTATATGGTGTGCTGAACACTATTCATGGTCCTCCAATAAATATCACACAGGTAGGTCACATGCGAAACAATTTTCCATGCATTCCTAGGATCATGTGTTACTGGGAAATTTTTCAAGGAGAAGAAAACTTTAGCAGTAAACACATGTAGAACTTGCACTCAAGTCCTGTCCTGGTGAGTGCAGCAAGAAAAAACGAAGGGACGGACCATGAGTGTGGAAGGCAGGCAGCCTCTAAGAGCTAAAGGTGGCAAGGGGACAATCTCCCTGGGAGGCCGCAGGAGGAACGCAGCTCTGATGACCCAGTTTACACTTCTGATCTCCACAGCCTGTGAGATAATAAACTCATGTTGTTTTAAGCTGCTGAATTCATGGTCATTGTTGCAGCAGCAATAGGAAATTAATGCACTATGAGAAGGAGTCAGGAAGTTGGGACAGTGAAGTTCTGCACAGACACAGTGATACTGGTTAATGTACTAATTCTTCCGTTAAGGCTTCGTGAATATCCGTTTAGAGTTATGCTTCACGCTCGTAACTTATGTAAGTCATGTTCCATGTTTAAGGTATCAAATGTACTGAAAAACCTCGTCTCTTCCTCTCTCTCTCTCTCCCTCTCTGTCTCTCTGTGTGTTGTGCTCTCTCTCTGCGTACACACACACACAAATACGTGGTGAATACAGAAGGGCATCCAGATTGGGAAGAAAATAATGAGCTGTTTTCTTCCCGCACAGAGTGCATTTAAGATGCTAATGGAACATTCTCGAAGAAAGGTTCAGAAGGCAGAGGAAGGAGGCAGGAGATCAGGAGAGGTCTGAGATCTTCCTCCTCCGGGTGGTACATGTGTCAGTGAGAGAGTTACCAAGCCCTGAGGTGAGGTCATTTAATGCAGGATGGAGGAAACCCCCCAAAGGTAACTGAAGAGTGTGTTCAGGTGTGAGAAAAAACAGAGAGAACAATTCACATTTAAATATTTAGTAATTTTTCAGTTCAGCGGGGTATTATTCTCGAGAAACCCAGTGACAACTCTCCTGGCAAGGTATTAACCATATCAGATATTCTAGAACCTGGTGGATTTTATTGATCTTCCAGGGAGGCCCAGACTGCCCTGCTTGGCTCCTCCCCAAACCGCAGGAGGGTGAGGGAGACTAGGCGAGCCCTGCACAGTGGGCCTCTGCTTCTTGCTCCGCTACAGCAGAGCCCAGTTAGTAGGTTTGAAAGCTCCCACTTGCTTACCTTCGACCAGTGGCATTTACCTGCAGGGATCTATGCAAGCCGAGATAAAGACTTCTTAATAAGACCAAAAAAAGAATTGTGGCATCAGCCCTCTTCTCAGATTTTAGGGCCATCACACCGTGAGGTTGTTCCCACCATGGTCCCGTCTGTCCTGTGTGTGCCCAAGACTCCACGAGCACAGGAAGCTATCAGGCAGGCTCCTGGCAGCAATGCCCTAGAACACATGCATTCGCGCCTCACATCTGCAGGTGAAACAATGGCATAGGAAATTGCAGAAATGGCAACCAACCTACAGAAAATAAAAGTGATTGGAGGTCACGGGGGAGCACGGTGAACACAGGGCACTCGAAAGGATATTTCACACTGGATATGCAGAGCACATGGGGTTAGGGGTTTGTTTTCTTTTGTTTTAAAAAGCACACTGTGTGTTCCTTGTCACTTTTAGTCAGAACGCACTGGGGCTGCAAAAGGCAGCATCTGCTCCCTAAAGCAACGGTGTTCAGCCCGTGTGCCACAAGGGTTTTTAAAGCATGCAATAACTGCTTATTTAGTCAGGGGCACTAATCTCTTTGTCCTTAGATTGTACAATAAAAAATGACAACAGCCAACACAATAGCCATCTGATGTGAATGAGTCAAAATTATATCTATTTTTTGTCAGATCCACAAAAAATATAATTTTTTTGGTGTGCTACCGAATTTTAGTGACTAGTTTATGTGTGCCGTGAATGAAAAGTGTCGAAAATCACTGCTCTGAAGCATGGTGCCAGTGCTTCCAATAAATGCAAAACATCCTTTGTTTTGCTGTTTTGCATATCATTCAAAACAGTCATTGAATGATGTGAATCTCTTAGGTGGAATGAATCAGCAACTGGACTTCTTAGTGTTCGAAAACATTTTAACAATGATAACCTGGGCGTATCTCCTTCGTCTGCACGTCAACCTCATCCCCTTTCCTTTCAAGATCTGGCCTAAGGAAAGGATATAACTTAGAGAAGGAACCCAGACACTTCTAGTAAATAAATCCGTATGAACATGCTTTAACAATTCAATTATAACATTTGAAGTAGCAAACCATATTCTCAGGGACTCTGTGTTCCCCCCTTAACCAGCACTTGAATTTAGGAATTCAATGTCGTATTAACATGGTCTCCGTACAAACTCGGACAGGAAACAGCATGGTGCCATCTGCTGGTGGATTCTGGGGTATTACTAATCCCTTCAGTATTTCAGGATGTTGAGACTATCTTTATTCATTCATTCAGTTATACTAAGCACTTATTATCTTGGCACTTGTAACATACCTAAGTCTGGATTCCTTACATTTCTACGGCAACATAGAACATGCCACAGTTCTATACTTTAGGGAACTATCTACAGTCCACTGTATTAGTCATTTTAGTAATGCTAAAAATGGATTTTGTAATTGTTGTGACCTTTGTTCACAACAATTTCTTGGGCTATTTGCAATTCTTAGCATTCCTCAACTCTGATTAAATAAAATTAAAATCCTGCTAGCCAATAGATATTTGCAAGATGGTTTATTTACATCAAAAGCTTAATAGGGAATAAGAAACTGGTAGCTACTATAAAAATATACTTCCTGTTGAATAAATAAAATCTTCCCCTTGAATTTCCATTCCTCAACAGCTCCATTATTCTGCTCCTCTGCAGAGCGAAATTTTTTAAAGAAGTAAAGTTGTTTGATTTTTTATAATATACTCCAATCAGCCTTTTGTGCGCTCTACATGCACTTGCACAGGCAGACGCACACACACACACACACAAGGTGCTGCACTGAAAACATCAAGTTCACTAACAATCTCCGTGTTGCTAACTCCAATGTCCAGCTCTCAGGCTACAGTGTAGCTAACCTCTCAGCAGCCTCTAACACAGTCACTTGCTCCCTCTTTCTAAACCCTTTACTTTTACTTGGTTCCTAGAACACCTCACTCTCCTGGTTGGTCTCCCTCTAAGGCTGCTTCTTTTGAGGCTCTTCGTAGTATTAGCCCCATCGCCCAAACCTCTAAATCGTAGAGTAGCCCAAAGCTCCCATGCCCAGACATTCCTTATTTACCACACTCCCTTTAGTCTAGCAAAGCGTTACCCAATAAAATGGAAGGCAAGTCACATATGGAATTTTTCGTCTTCTGGTATCACATTTCTGATTTGTCTTTCTTTCTTCCGTCTCTCTTTCTTTGTTTTTTTTTTTATTTTAATTTAGAGAGAGGGGATAGGAGAGAGAAATAGAGGGAGAGAAACATCGATGTGCGAGACAAACATCAATTGGCTGTCTCTTGCATGCCCCCAGCTGGGGACCTGGCCCATAACCCAGGCAGGTGCCCCGATGGAACCAAACCGGTCACCTTGCAGCTTGTGGGATGATGCCCAACCCACTCAGTCCCACCAGTCAGGGCTGGTATCACATTTTTTAAAAAGCAAAAAGGAACAGGTGAAATTAATTTTTATGACATTTATTATGTCAATATATCCAAAGTATGATATTTCAACATATAATCAATATTAAAACTATTAATAAGTTATTTTACACTTTTGTACCAAGACTTTGAAATACAGTATATATCATACACATATAATACATCTTAATTCAGATGCTATGTGTTCATGGGAAATGCCTGGTCTTCATTTCCAATGTCTGATTTTATAACCGTTACTTGAAAACTATACCTAAGCCTTTCCAAACATATTTAAAAGATTTCCAATAACTGGATCAAGTGTCAGTGTTTACTTTAAATTAATTAACGTTAAATAAAATTTAGTCCCTTCGTCCTACTAGCTACATTTCGAGTGTTCAGTAGCCACATATGGTTCCTAGCAGCTACCACGTTGGAAAGTGCAGCTCAGGATGCTTATGTTTATTTCATGGACTTAAATCACATCAATATGCCCCAAATTAGATCTGCAGTGCGGAAGTGTCCCCTGGCTGATACATCCACAAGATTTTCAACATTTTACATACTTAGATATCTAAGAGGCAAACCAAATTAAATATTTGATTTTGTTCGGGCATCCCTCACCACTTGTACCTACCTGCTGCTGAGGGGTGAAAAACTAGAGGTCTTCTTCGATTCCATCCTTTCTCTTACACCCCTACAACCAAGCCATCAAATCTACTTTTAAAATTATATTGAGAACCGGACCATTTTTCGCCCTTCCCCGGAGCCCTCATCAAGACCCCATCGTTTCCCTCCTCGAAGGCAGCAGCCGCTGCTGCCCTCACTCTCACCTTCTCCCACCCTCGTCCTCCCGCAGTCTGTCCTCCACAGGACACCACAACAGAAGCACACAATGAAATTCAGATCACAGCCGTTCTTGTCCTGCTTTCAGCAGGTCCAGGTCCCACGTGCACTGGCTGCTATCCCCATCTCCACTCTCTGATCACTCTGCCCCTAGCCCATTCTGTTCTACTCACTCTTTCTCTAGCATGTTAAGCTCCTGAGGTTCCCAGAGCCTGCAGCTCCTCCTCAGGGGTGCATGTGGCTCGCTCCTTCACTCCAGGCTCTGCTCACATGTCACCTGGCCATCACATCCAAATAGCCCCCTCCTCCAACCCCGTTCAGCACACTCCATCCTCCGCTGCCATTTCATTTTTCTTTCTAATAGCATCCACTGCTACCTGAGGTCCTAGCCTACTCTGTGTTGGTTACTATCTGGCCTTCCCTCAAGGGAGTAAGTTCTGTGAGGGCGAACTGGAAATGCTTCTTTGGATCCCTAGAGGCTTCCAGTTTCTGTTCCACACATAGGGAGCTTGAAAGTCATCACTCTGTTGTACCAACAAATATAAATCTGAACAGACTGAAAAACCAACAATTCTTTGTGGATACACGGAGATAGGAGGGCACAGAGCAAAAGCTGCTCCCAAGACAGGAGAAACAGACAGGCAAATAGAGGGAGTCAGGCGAACCAGGGCCCTCAGGAGTGGAAACCAGTGTAGGAACCAGGGCCAGGGTAGGAAAACCACGCTGTAATTGACAATTGCTGCAGGCAAGTGTGGGTGTTAAAAACTCCACGAATACCCCATCAAGAAGGCACCCTCACAATATCATGAGACTCACCTCCAGGAGTTCAACCGGATTCCTGCAATAAATACCAGAGAAAAATCCCCTTGGGCTTCTGGCAGGGGGAGAAGAAAGGGAACCGTGTAAAATAGCCAGAGCACTCTGTCTTTCCTAACAAGGCCTGCCTTCAAGGGAGCCTGGCTCACCAGAGCCTGACCTGCTGGGGGGAGGGGCATCCTCAGAGCCTAACTGACCCAGTAACTCCAGCTGGGCCTAGCCTGACAAGTGGGAGAAGGGAAACACACAACTCCAGCCTACTGCAGCTATCCTTCCCACTTGAAGGAACAAAAACCAAGTAAGAAACACTCTTGAAGCTCACAGTTCAGGGACACAGGCTCACTAAAAGACTGAGCTGGTGTGGCTCAGTGGATTCAGTGCCAGCCTGTGGACCAAAGGGTCACCAGTTTGATTCCCAGTCAGGGTACATCCCAGGTCCCAGGTCCCTGGTTGGGGGTGTACGAGAGGCAACCGGTTGGTATATCCTTCACATCAACGTTTCTCTCCTTCTCTTTCTCCCTCCCTTCCCATCTCTCTAAAAATTAATAAATAAAATCTTTTTTAAAAAATTAAAAAATAAAAGACTGAGATCTAATTCTGTGATTACGAAACACTTCCCCTCCCTTCACACCTCACCACCACATAGCTGAAGCCTGTTTATAGCCATTCCTTTTATTTGATATGTCATGTCTGACTACGAAGAAAAAATTATAAGGCATACAGAACGGCAATGAACAACTTGAAAAGACAGAGCATCAGAACCAGTCATGGCAGGGATGTTGGAATTGCAACTGGGGAGTTCAAATGATTAATATGCTCAGGCTCTAACGGATAAAGTAGACGGCATGCAAGAACAGATGGGCAATGTAAGCAGAGAGATGAAATCCTGAGAAAGAAACTAAAAGAGATGCTAGAGATCATTTTTGCTCATCTGTTTATTTAACGTGGTCTCTCTAGATAGACAACCATGGCATCACTGAAGGAATAATTATTCATGAATAACATTTAAACACCACATATAATAATAATGAATAACACTTTAAAATATGATCCCCATATTAAAGGTTTTTATCAGCATTGAAATAATATTTGACCTGACCATTATTTCCCTAGTTTGGAGAATGTCCCTCTTACCATCAGTCAACAGGAGATGAGAAAGCAGGAAGTAGGGAAGCACACTCCTCAAAAGATGCCTGAAGTGGTCAAGGGAACACCACTCCCAGCTTCTAGAAAAAGCTAGATTAAGGGCCAGCTAGCTGCACAAGAGCCTGAGGTGCTTGTCTTTTTTTGTTTATTCGTTTTTATATGTTTACTGATTTCAGAGAGAGAAAGAGAGGAAGGGGGAGAGAGAGGGAGAGAACCATCCATATGAGAGAAACATTGATTGGTTGCCTCCTGCACACACACCCCAACCAGGAACCAAACCTGCAACTTGCGCATGTGCCCTGACTGGGAATCAAACCCGTGACCTTTTGGTGCATGGGATGATATTCCAACCAACTGAGTGAGCCACACTGGCCTGGTGAGGTTCTCATCTTTAAAGGGCACTAAAATATGGAAGGAAAATAACTGGAAATAAGTCACCAAATAATTCAGATCTCCAAACAGGAATTCATACCTCACTAGAAAAATCAAAATGTATCATCTTCCCCCAGAAACAGTGCTCTAGAGTAGAAATAACAGGACACTCTTTGCTGATCCTGTCTAACCCAGCTAAATAAACATAGAAGAGGCACCCAATGAATTTCCAGTGAAAAGTGCACCAGTTACTTAACTCATCACCTATATATGATGCAGACTGACTCTCCTCCTAAAGCCCCAAGAATTAGAGGTAATGTTCCCAGCTCCGAGGGCTTCCCCATTTCTCCATTTTTGCCCTTATAAGAGTCTGTATGGTGCAGTGGTTAAGAGCACAGACACCAGGAGCCACACTACCAGAGCTGAAATGCCAGCTCTGCACTTATTAACTGCTTGGCCTTGGGCAAGTTACTTGGTCTCTCTGTGCCTCAGTTTTTACTAGGAGTATTTACTTAATGGGTTTATAGTGGGGGGTGAATGGATTAATACACCTCAAATGTTTGGAAGGTGTCTTGCACAGAAAGATGCTACGCAAGTGTCAATTACCATTATTGTTGATCTCTGTACCTCCAGGATAGATCAGAGTCTGGGAAGGACATCCATTTGGCTAGGAAGTGTTTAAAGATCTTCATTTGCTTCTAACATTTAGTATTTTTGTATTCAAATCAACATTTTCTCCAGTATATGTTCTCAGAAATTTTATGATCTTATACATTCATAAGAAAAATGGAGAATTAAAAGCATAATATAATCAGATGCCAAAATGGTGGTATTTATCATCTCAAGAGAATATTTCATGACATGGAAGAATGTTCATAATTATTGTTTAAAGTAACAAACAGGTTAGAAAGCAATATATGGTGACATCCAAGTTTTAAAATGTACAAAAATGGATAAAAAAGACTGGGTAAATAATGTCAAAATGTTTACAGCAATTGTCTTGGATGATTTTTTTTTCTATTTGGTACTTAAACTATTTTTTTTCAATATACATTTAAATGGCATGTCATGCATTACTTCTAAATCAGGGGGAATATCATCAATGAATGGATTATTTTTCAAAGGACTCTTAGAGATGTCTTATTTCAGTGGTTCTCACCTGGGCGATATTGTTCCCCCACACAACTTTAGGACCGTAAGAAATGTGGGTGGCGATGTCACATTGACTGGAATCCCTAGCAGCATTCAGGGCCAGGCAAGCTAATTGTATGAAAGGCCTTCCCCACAAAGAATTATCCCATACAAAAAGCCAAGGCAGCCCTGTGAACAAAATTGCACTTAATCCGTGTATTTTACAATCAAGAATACTGGCATCCAAAGAAGTGAGGTGCCCATGGTAACAAAGCAAGTTAGTTCTAAGTCAAAACCAGAGTCTAGGTCTTCTGGTCCCTGGTTCAGAGCTTTTTCCATTTTCCCACTTTACGGAAAAGATGGGATTTGAGATGGGTTAGAAGAATAGAACATAGTGGTCTGAATAACAGCCACCCACGGATACTGGATCCTAAGCCCTGGAACCTGTAAATATTATAAGGAAAAAGGATCCAAGTTAAGGTCTTAATATGAACAGGTTATCCTGGATTACATGGGTGGGACCGAATCCACTCACAAGGGTCCTTACAGAAGAGAGGCAGAAGGAGATTTAACACAGAGGAGAGGCAACAAGATCATGGAGGCAGAGACTGTAGTGACGTGGACACAGTTCAAGCATGGCCGGCAGCCACCAGGCAAGGATTCCACCCCAGAGCCCTCACAGGGAACGTGGCCCTGCTGGCACCTGGACTCAGTCAGGTGACACTGATGTCAGATTTCTGCCTTCCGGAACTGTATGAGAATGAGTTTGTGGTGTTTTAAGCCACTAACGTTGTGGTTATTTGTTACAACAGCTACAGGAAACTAACACAGGTAAGACCTGATAAGGCCACAGGAAATGCATTCTGAGATGGAACGGGCAAAGAAATGCTGGTGGGAATGATAGCTCCGGAGACAGCGAGAGGCCAGCCAACTGCAGAAACCGGTCACGTGGGGTAATGCAGGACATACACTCTTCCTGAATCGTCCCTTAAAATCTCTGTGTTTGTAAAGTTTAACAAACTCAGGGCATTTTATTTAAAGCTATCAGAAAGCTTAATGCAATATGCTTTCCTGTATTTGCTTTCTGTGGAATATAAACAAACTACACAAACTAAATATGTAAAACATAACAAGTTTAAATTTTATGTATACATTTCTTCTACATTGAAAGGCAATTTACATAAAACACAAACATAAACAACATCTGTGTATATCTCCAGTAATATATTAAGTGACAATGATGTTCTCCTTAACCAAAAATGTACTTATGTGCTCAACATTACCATTTACATAGAATTTGGGGGAAATACACATTTTTTCCCAATGGAAATTACCCTAATGTGTCTTAAAATATGTAAACAGGACCTAGATATATCAGAGTGGTATTTGTGAAATATCACACATGCTCAAAGCTTATCCAAGTAATTATGTTTTACAGCTTTTAAAATGGTTCGCCTCTTTGAACACACACACACACACACACACACGCCCACGTGGAGCTCTGATTTGAATATAGCACTTGCATAATTCCTTCTTTAGATAATTAAAACACTGAGAATTTTAACCAGCTTTTCCAGGACTAAAACTTGTATTTTTTAGTGATGGAAAATGGAACAGGTTTTATTACGTGCCATCTGAACCCAAGGATTATATAAATAGCTTACTCATTCAGGTCCCTGAGGTCTGTATACGAGCCTACAGAAGCAGTGTGCTCAGGGCCACGGGCCCCACCATTCAATTCCATGGAACAAAATCCCAGTTGTAGATGGTATCAAAGCTCAAGGCCGAGCATCTTCCTTACCTGCACTTACTCCTCTTGCTTAAAATCAAGTTTCTCCATTCTCTTCCATCTCCTCATCTCCTACCCAGTCCTTTTGAATCACCAATAGTATTTCTCATCCAAAGACTATCTTTGTAGAGTCAGGGTGATGTCAGGTTAAACACATCGGCTCTGAAGCCACATGGACGGGCGTTCAGGTACAGGCTTTCACACCTATTAGCAGTGTGGCCTTTGACAGGCTATTCACCCTGTTGGAGCCTCAACTCCTCATCTGTGAAATGCAGAAGCTACTTAGTGCCAACTCTCCTGTGTTGTTATGAGCCTAAATGAGTCCTTAGCACAATATAGGTATATAGTGTAAAGAAGGAATCCAAGTGCAGCCCAATGCCTCCCCTTTGTTCCCATGAAGAGCCTGTGTTCTATACAGGATGACTTGGCAAGCTCACAAATTGTGTCTCCTGCAAAGGTCTCAGAGCACAGCCAGAAAGGCCCTGTTCCTTCTGCATGAGACACATGCAAACCTATCTTGGAACTGCTTAGCTCTGTATGCATCAAAAAGGGCCCTTAGGCACACCCCAGCTTTCTGTATTTCAGACCCCACAGGGGAAGGGGTGGGGTCCTCCACAGTAGCAGGAAGTCGAGTATGTGCAGCTACATCACCCACCTGCTACAGGGAGACCACTCATTGCAAGGGGCTATCCGTGGCACAGTATTGAAGTGGCATCAATTGTAAGAAATGTCATTGATGGGTACCAGTAAGAGAGTAAAAGCACTTCCAATTAAATTGTGACATGTGGTTGTAAAATACATTCTGACTTCAGAGATGTTAAAATTTGAAAATAATGTGCAGCCTAGAATCCCTGAAATATGATGTTATTATCAGGAAAATGGATGTGTACATTAAAAGGTACTTGTGCTTTGTCTGATTAAGTAGAAAAATGCCTTCTCATAGATGCAGAATTAAAATTAAATATCAGTATGCATTAATTTATAAATGAAATCTAATTCTTAAATCTCCCCTAAACTGTCTCTACATAGTTCCTTCCCCCAGTCATAGACCATCATTTTTACATATTTGCACTTGGTGACTGACTTCTGGTGCTATCAATATTTAATTTTCCTTTGGACACCTTTTATTTAAATCACCTCCTTTTCTGCCCCTTTTCTCTCTACTTGTACCTTTCTCCTATTTCAACGGTATTCAAAAACCAGAATCTCATTTAAAAAACGTGCTTGCAGTAAAGACCAGTTGTCAGATGCTAAGTTTGTCTTTTAATACTACAATTTGTTACACGGGATTATTAATTCCATGGCTTTCAGCTAAATTTGAGCCTCCAGGCTGAGTGGACAGGGTCCCCTGTCTTCTCTTTCCCCAGGAGTGTCCCTGCCAGCTTCTCCTGGGGCTGCTTCTTCTCAAAGGCACCCCTTCATTAATGGGGTTTCTTCCCTGGGCAGTGGCTTTGCCTATGATTAATTATCATGAACCCAGGTTGGACCTTTGGCTTTCTGGCTCTTAGCTGAGTAGCCAAGACATTCCTCTAGACTGATAGTTGGCTTCAGTTCTAATTAATGATCAGTTGTTATCAGCTTAGTTTAGACTTGTTGCTCTCTGACTTTTTGGCTGGGGAGCCTAAACACTTCCCAGATCCGAAGAGCTGGCTGAAATTTATGTTCCATTTTTTTGGCACTGTCTTGATCATTCCGATGCTTTCCCGGATCTGGAAAAAGATTTTAATTGTTTACAGTCTTGATTAATGGGTTCACTGTGGCTTTGATAGTCCATCATTTATAACGATAAGAAACAAACAAAAAAAAAAACAAATAGGCATGTTTTATCGCTCTTCTGGGATATTTTGGTCAATCCTTTTTAAGGAGTTACTGTTTTGTTTCCTTCTCTGTTACTATTAAGTTACTAATAATTTCATTATAATTGAACTTTAAACTATCACTGTTTCTAACTCCTTTCTCCCTGCAGTATTTATTAGGTTGTAGAATTTCCTACTGTTGTTTCAACAATTCTTTCTTAGAATTTGCTGGTTGTATATCTGGAGTTAGCCACTCGCTAGGACAGTTTGCTTGCAAACACAGGGCGTCCTTATCACTTCTTTAGCGTCTATCGCAAAGCTGGGTGAGCCTTGGCTTCTTACTCCCATCAGATAAATGAATCCCTTAGACTCCATAATCACTCTCAGTGAATTACCACATTTGGCCCAGTAAATAGTCCCTGTTTAAAGTGGGATCCCCCAAGTTCATTTTCACTAAAGAGTTGTTATCGGAGTTCCAGTTCATGTCAAAGGCTCTTCTTGATATCCAGCTATTACTTATGAAGGCCATTGCTGCTGTGAATTACTACTCTGCTACCCTAGTCTAGATGGCCTCTGCTTTCCGAACACTTGCCTTCGGAGGAAATACATGTTTTCTGTCAGAGTTCTCTGCAGCTACTTTATTTCCAAAGGGAAAAGAATGAAGAAAAAAATAGAGTATTTGAAGGAGGTGATGGTTTCTGCTTTTTCTACTTCTAAAATCATTACTGTGCATCCAGTTTCATATGACATTTTCTTGACAATGACCCTAGAAGCCAAAGTTTGCTCTCAGTTATTTTGGCCCCTTAAATAGAAAGAGCTATCTCTACAGTTTATTAATTTCTATATTGTTTCAATTATCTCTAGATATTTTATTTGATGTTCATCAACATTTTACATATGCTAGAAAGCATCTCCAAGTTCACCAATGACTTCATCTTGAAAGAAATTCCAGATTTTTGCCCCCCAATCTTGTTCTTCTTGACCTCTTCACTGCAGTTGACACTATTGACCCTTCACCCCTGGAAAGCCTTCCCTCCCCTGGATTGCATGAGCCTGCAAGGCCCCAGGTCTCCCCCTCCCTCTTCGATCATTCTCTCTCCGTGTCCTCCACAGGCTCCTCCTCCGTCCTCCCACCCTCTTACATGGACGGCTCCAAGGGCCCGTCCTTACCTGTTCACTACTGTTTCTGCACTTCTCCCTCTCTAGACACCTTCCACTTGGTGCACAGCCTCTTACAGCTTCCACCTCTGTATGGATTCATTCTGTTACTGCTAAGTTCAGTGTCTTCACCTGAATTCTGATTCACTCCTGTTTAGAGAATTCTCTCTTAGATACCCCCCATTTCACTGATTCATTTTTTTTACTAATATTGGTAAAATAAAATACTTTTACCAATATTTATTAGCTTTGGCTATTTGGGGTCTTATTTGTCTCCATAAAAATTATAGGACTGTTCTTCTATTTCTGTGAAAAATTTCCATTGGAATTTTGATAAGGATTGCACTGAATCTATAGATTTGCCACGCCCATTAAAGCCTCCATTTGGAACCAGCCATAAGTCCATGCCCCGGGTAATAAGACAGGAGCGCCTACTCCCCCTTTCCACCAGTGAAGTAGAACAGGAAGGGAGTGGGTATTTGCTGAACAACCAATCAATCTAACCACTATTCCTATTTCTTACCATCAATAACAATCAACTAGCCAATAAGTCATAAATTTTTGCTTCAATGCATTGCCTGTATTTATCACTTCTAAGCCATTATTCCTGAGGTTGTTAGAATGGACCTTAATGTCTCACATCTCCCTCCTCACAAATCAGAACTGCCAAACTGTTCTCCACAGTGGCTGGGCCATTTTCCATCCCCACCAGTACTGTACGAGAACCCCAGCTTTTCCATATCTCCACTGGTGCTTGTATTGTCAGCGTTTTTTGTTTTTGGGTTTGTTTATTTGTTTGCCATTCTAATAGATGTATAGTAGTTTCCCACTTGGGTTTTAATTTGCATTTCTCTTGTGACCAATGGTGGTAAGCATCTTTTAATGTATGCTTATTTACTATGTAGATGTGCATATACCTTCTTTGATAGTGTCTATTGAAATCTTTTACCCATTTTTATTGGGTTGTTCATGTTTTTACATTGCGTTTTGAAAGCTTTGTATATATCATGGGTACACATCTATTATCAGGTATATGTTTTGCAAATATTTTCTCACAATCTGGCTTGTCTCTTCATCTTCTTGGCAGTGTTTTTGCAGAGCTGAGCTTTTTCCATTTGGACAAAGTCCCCCTTTATTAATGTTTTATTTTGTGCATCTTGTTTTTGGTGTCATAGTTCAGGAATCTTTGCATAACACGAGGTCACAAAGGTTTTTTTCTAAGTTTTCTTCTCGAAGTTATCTAATTTTAGGTTTCACATTTAGGTCTATGACCCATTTTAAGTTAATTTTTGTACAGAGTGAGAGGTATGAGTCAAAGTTCATTTTTGCATATGCATCTCCAATTATTTCTCTTTCTGATAAGACTCAAAAATGTGTCTTAGGATCACTTTATCATGGACGGCCTTGCTCTGATTAGAACTCACCATAGCTCCCTGCTGTGTGCTATTAACAGCTAACACTCCTCCGCCTCCATTTACAATCTGCTACTGAGCTACTCAGCCCACGTCATTCTCTACAACCTCCCATACTAACCATGCCATTGTCCTCTCTGAGGTCAATGGACTTTGGAAACTATTGTTTCTGGATTACCCAAGTGAGGTCAATCAGAATGCTTTCCCGGGACTGACAAAATGGTTGCCAAAAGAGCGAAGTTTCCTCCCAAGTTGCTGCTGAAGTAAAAGGGCCAAATGAAGGGGGAGAGAAGGAGGCCAGCACAGGGAGGGAAGTGACCGACATTAGACTCCACCCTCCTGGCTGTAGGGGTTGGCATATAACCAACCGGGTGTCACCCTAATGGCTGTGAGGCTGGGGAAGGCCTAGTCCATTAGCAGATAGAAGGTCTTCTTACTATGAGATACTCAGGCCAAAAACAAAATCCCGAAGATAGTAGAAGAGTTCTCAGCGCTTCCCCTGAAGTTTGACCTTGTCCCTCCTCTCTGGTTTTCCTCATGCTCCTCCTCCCTCCATAGTCCCTTTGGTCTTTTTTGGCTCTCTTCCTCCAACCCCGGCCTTACTGCTGCTGCTTTTCTTCACCTCTTACTTTGGCTTCCATTTGAGTTTCCCCTGAGGGAGCAGGAGCTGGAGCGGGGAGCTACAGAGTTGGTGCTTATGAGGGAAGAATGAAGGGGAAAAGCCTTCTCCCACAAGGCATCAGAGTGAACCATCTACAGACCAACAAACCTAATGAAACAGATATAAATTTCACTCAGCAGCACATTACTTTAATAAATCAAATTAAATCTGACTCCCAGGCCGCATGCTCTAAGGTGGTAAGAAATTTAATTAGAACAGTTTAATTAAATTTAATTAAAACAGTAGAAGACAAGACACTCTAAGTTGGCAGCTTTCTGAGAATGGCTTGTTTCAAGGGCATTTGGAAATAAGCAAAGATGGTGTCAAAATATATTTGGTGACTGGACTCCGATGGCCAGCCAGCCTCCAGTTTACTGCTGGTGGAGAGACCCATGCAGACAGGACCTGGGGAAGCCCTGATTCTCACCTGGCTCATGCTGCTCCTTCCTGAGCCCAACTCTCTGATGCCTGCAACCACAGCTGAGACTGGCTGTGGAGTCAGGTTGCAATTCTCCTCTTAGATATCCATCTGGTTGGTGAGTAGCTGGACAAGGTAAGACTGGGAAAAGCCACTCTACTTGTCTCCTGACCGCTGTTGGAGTCCTTCCCTCCCCTGTGTGGGCCTCCCGTACCACCTCCAATGAAGACCTGCAGATTGTTGACAGATTTGACTAATCCCCTGGCTGACCTCTTGCTCTGGTCAGAATGAAGAGATACCATTTTCCCGATGGCTTCTCTTTTATTCTCCTATTGCAATTAATTTGAAAGCTCCTCTGTAAACATATGCCCACATGAACAATCCAGTTGCCCACACATTATCTCCTCAGGACTCTGACGGAGGGATTTAATGTCCTTGGGATCAGAGAGCCACACACTGAGTCCTCAGCCCAGTTCTTCCTTCACCCTTCATTTTCCGTATTGTTTTCTCTCAGTTGTTGCTTTCAAAAATTTCTTCAGTGAAGGGAGGGGGAAAGGGGAATTTTTGTTTATGCTTCAGCCTAAAAAAAAAAAATAAAGATCTACAAATCCTTGGAGACCATGGTAGTGAGAATAAAGGAAAAAGTTAAAGAAACCCAAGGGAGAAGTGAAAACTCAGGGCAAGAAAGTCAGAGGCCAGCACAGAATACTTGCTCCTTCTGGGGCTATTTACCACACAGGCTCTTGTTTTCTTGTCATTTGGGGAATTTTTCCATTTTATTTTATAGTGCAACTCCTACACAAACCATCCCCCCAGTGGGGTCTGATCTGAAACGATGCTCTGCAGCTCCAAGTTGGTTTAGGGTGGGGGCGGTGTGTATGTGCATGCATTTCCCTAAAATTGTTCCTTGTCCAAAGGAGGGCGATGTAGGTTCTCATATTTTCTTTCCCTCTTTAGTGTTTGGGCCCTCCGAAGGTAATGACTAGCACTTCTCACTTCTGCATGTTTGGAACAGATGTACATGGAAAACAGAAACTCAAAATTCATTGTAAGCTCATTTGAATTGAGGTATAGCACAATTTAGACCTCGAACTTCATCAGCCAGCCACATAAGTAGGGAGGCACTTCAAAAAGAGGAATCCTGCAGAACTCACCAAGAGCTCCAGGGGTATGAAATGTCCATGAGAGAACAGAGCTTTTCTAGATCTCGAGGGTGAGGAAGCTGAGGTCTGGAGCAGAACAGTGACTTTCTAATGTATGCACGCTACTAGTCTCACATTTATAGCCATACTTTTGACTCATACTTCATTAACCAGTTTTTATGTCTTCACAAAGTTCTGAAACTTCATAAATATTTTAGTAGCTGGAGTTGTTGGTTTTAATTAATTAAAACAGTTCTGACTTTGTGTCAGACATTGGGCCAGAGGTCAAGTAAGAAGAACAATTAATACAAACACCACCTTTCCCTGTCTACAGGAGCTCTTGGTCCAGCACAAGAGAAAAGATGCATTCAGTAGCTGCCATGCAGGGTAGACAGAGCCATAGATGTGCAGAGGGAGTGGATGGCGAAATTCCAAGGAGAATCACTTCCAAATGGGAGGGGATATTCGTGGAGAAGTTGGCTTCTCACCTTGGGGAGTAATTGGACATGTGACCATGAACTAGAGTGATGCAGGGAAGAGCCCTCCCACATGAAAGGAACAGAATAAAGGCCACTGTGAAAAGGACATGAAGGACCACAGGGCGTTTGTTTTCACTAGAGAATATGATGTATGAAGGGGATTAGTATGAGAGAAACACCCTGCCAATGGCACTGGAAAGCAAATCTCTTAATATATATACAGGACCATGTACCAGTTTGTTAGGGCTGCCGTAACAGAATAACACAGACCGGGTGTCTTGAAATTCGTTTTCTCATGGTTCTGGAGGCTGGAAGTTCAAGATCAGGGTGTGGGCAGGTTTGGTTTTTCCTAAGGCTTCTCTTCATGGCTGGCAAATGGCCTCCTTCTCACTGCGTCCTCAGACGGCCTCTTCCCTGTGTGCCTGCACCCTTATGTCTCTTCCTGTCCTTGTAAGGACACCAGCCCAACTGGATCTGGGCCTCACGCTCTGACCTCATTTAACCTAATTACCCGTTAAAGGGCCTATCTCCAAATGCAGTCAATTTCTGAAGTAATGGGGGTTAGGACTTCAACATATAAATCTTGGGAGGACATAAGTCTATAATAACCACCCTCTGTATAATTGTATTACTTCAAGACAGATTACGCTTTTATAAAAGTTTCCAGGCTTTTAATAAAAACTTATTAAAACAAGGTTCCAGCCAAGATGGAGGTGTAGGTAGAAATGCTTCGCTTCCTTGCACAACCCAAAGGATAACAACCAATCTAAAAACAAAAAATAACCAGAAATGCTATAAAATCAGACTTCATGGAACTCTGACAACCAAGGAGTTAAAGAAACCTTCACCCAGACCAGTAGGAGGGATGGAGCCAGGTGGAGAGTTTGCTCGGCATGGCGGTAGACTGCTTGAGCAAGCGAGGCAGGGCTGGCTGAATGGGAAACTAAGACCCAAAGCTAACTGTAAACTACGGCAGGGGTTGCTACAGCAGGAGAAACTCCCAGTCTCACACGAGAAAGTTTGTTGGAAAATGGGACCACAGTGGACCAAGCGAGATGCACAGTTCCCTCTCCAGCCCCTCCCCCACAGGCAGCACCACAGCAGCAAAGAGGGTTACCGCACCCTGATAAATACCTAAGGCCACACCCCCTTAAAACATAACCGCTGCACTGAGACAAAGAAATATGGCCCAAATGAAAGAACAGCTCAAAACTCCAGTAAAAGAGCTAAGTGACGAGGAGATGGCCAACCTATGTGATGCAGAGTTCAAAACACTGGTAATCAGGATGCACACAGAACTGACTGAGTTCGGTTGCAAAATGAAGGACAAATGAAGGAAACCCAAAGTGAAATAAAGGAAAATATTCAGGGACCCAACAGTGAAGGGAAGGAAACTGGGACTCAAATCAATTATTTGGACCAGAAAGAAGAAATAAACATTCAACCAGAACAGAATGAAGAAACAAGAATTCAAAAAAATGAGGAGAGGCTCAGGAACCTCTGGGACAGCTTGAAACATTGCAACCTCTGAATTATAGGAGTACAAGAAGGAGAAGAACAAGAGCAAGAAGTTGAAAACTTATTTGAACAAATAATGAAGGAAAACTTCCCCAAACTGATGAAGGACATAGACTTCCAGGAAGTCCAGGAAGCCCAGAGAGTCCCAAAGAAGTTGGACCCAAGGAAGCACATGCCAAGGCACATCATAAGTACATTACCCAAGATGAAAGATAAAGAGAGAATCTTAAAAGCAGCAAGAGAAACGGAGACAGTCACCTACAAAGGACTGCCCATGAGACTATCAGCTGATTTCTCAAAAGAGACCTTGCAGGAAAGAAGAGGCTGGAAAGAAGTATTCCAAGTCATGAAAGTCAAGGACCTACATCCAAGATTGCTCTATCCAGCAAAGCTTTCATCTAGAGTGGAAGGGCAGATAAAGTGCTTCTCAGATAAGGCCAAGTTAAAGGAGTTCATCATCACCAAGCCCTTATTATATGAAATGTTAAAGGGATTTATTTAAGAAATAGAAGAAGATTAAAAACTATAAACAGTAAAATGACAACAAACAACTATTAACAACTGAACCTAAAAAAATCAACTAAGCAAACAATAGAACAGAAACAGACTCAGAGAAATGGAGATCACATGGAGGGTTTTCAGCGGGAAGGATGAGGGAAACAATGGAGGGGGAAGGTACAGGGAATAAGAAGCATAATTGGTAGGCATAAAATAGAGAGATTAAGAATGGTATAGGAAATAGAAAACTCAAAGAACTTATGTGTACAACCCATGGACATAAACTAAGGAGGGTAATGCTGGAGGGTTGGGGGATACAGGGTGGAGGGGGGACAAAGGGGAAAAAATGGGAAAACTGTAATAGCATAATCAATAAAATATACTTAACAAAACTTATTAAAACAGGTTACACATTTATTCTCTCACATATTTTCTATGGATCTTTTGTTCAAGTGTAAAAGCTAAAAGTAGAGATTCAAATTCTGCATAAAAACTTAAGAAAACAACCCTGCATTTCTACTCCTGGGACTTCTGCCAAAAGAAACAAAAACATGTCCACACGAAGGCTTGTAGTGAGTGTTCGTAGTAGCTTTACTGATAACAGTGAAAATGTGGGAACGACCCAAGTGTCCATCAACAGATGAGCACATAAACAAAATGTTGTTTAAAAAATGTGGTGCACCCATACAATAGAGTATTATTTAGCAATAAAAAGGAATGAGGTACTGATACTTATTACATGGATCAACCTTGAACACATTATGGTAAGTTAATTAAGCCAGACGGAAAACACTGTATGTTACATAATTTTATTTATAGGAAATGTTCAGCAAAGGAAAAGGTATAGAGACACAAAGCATGTCGGTGGTTGGCTGGGGCTAGAGAGGGAACGGAGGCTGATACAGGCAGCCACAGAGGAACCTTTTAGGGTAAGTTCTAAACCCAATTGTGCTGATGGTTGCTTGGCTCTAGAAGTTTACTCTAAAGAGCACCAAATCATACGCTTAACAATGGGTGAATTTAAGGGCACATAAATCATACTTTAATAAAGCTGAAAAAGAAAGAAATAGATAGGAAGAATTGAAACAAATACAAGAAAATACATAAACTTAAACCCTGACTGGTGTGGCTCACTGGTTTGGGCATTGTACCTGTAGGTCACTAGTTTGATTCCTGGTCTGGGCACAGCCTGGGCTGCAGACAGATCCCCGGCTGTGGCAGTGCGAGAGGCATGCAATCAATGTTTCTCCCACACATCGATGTTTTTCTCCCTCACTTTCTCCCTTCCTTCCTCTCTCTAAAAATAAATAAAATATATTAAAAAAAGAAAATAAACTTAAGAAATTTCCTGTAATCCCACTGGAAAGCTTCTTCTTCCCATCTGTAGCCTGTAGAAGGAAGAAGTCTACCCCCATCCCAAGTGAGTCCTTAGTTCAGTGCTGTGCGGGGCGGAGGAAGGGGAAGAATTTTGGGGCTCAAGGGCCCTGTATACTGTTTCTCACCCGCTGACTAAATTGCCTGGTGATGTCCGGCAAGTGATAAAATCCTGGAGCAGCGACCCTGGGAGGGCCCTCAAGCCCATCTCGTGCAAGCCTCTCATTTCACTGAAGCTGGAGTGAAGCCTCAGAAACCTCTATGGACCGACTTGCTCGAGACTCGAGGGCCAGGTTGCAGTCTTTCCCAGGCGCCCTGACTTCTGATCCAGGCTCCTTCACTGGGCTGTCTCTTTATGTCTTGCAGCCCCCAGTTAGCTCACCTGCAAAAGCAGGATATAATATCTGCCCCTGCCGGCCTTACAGGGCCACGTGAAGAAGAAATGAGACCAATGACATGGAAGTGCTTTCCAAAAGCAGAAAGCCCTCCACTGATGCAGAGTGCTGTCGTCGATTGTGGGTTGCAGCAGCAGCAGGCCAATTGTGGGTTGCTCTAGCTCAGGCTCAAACCAAAGATCTACAAGAATGTGCTTTGAGGAAATGCATTCATCTGCCCTGATGTGAACATGCATCTCTGGTTAAAGCTGGACCCCATTATCAGAAGGGGGTAGGAGTGGGCAGTGTTGGCATTATTCTTTTAATCTTCCAGAACATTTTCTCATTCCAGAACATCATTATCTTCCCTCTGTCCATTCATGACACTTTAATGAATTTGATAACAATGAAACTGAGTCTTGTGTTCATTCAACTAACACACTTTGTTCCTCAAGTAACAAAGACAAAAATGAAGATTTGGTTTAGATATCTATGACCTAAAACTGGTTTATTTTACCCCCTCCTTTGAAAACATATCCACTCTTGTGAGACAGCATAAAGGGCCCTCTGTGTCTAACAACACCTGGAAATTCCTAAGGTTGTAAACTAAGTGTATTTTCTGAGTATATTAATCTGTTAAAGGAGCCTTTCAATCCACCACCCTTCCCGGAACCTCCTTCCGCCCACACAGGAGCAGATCTCATTGGGAACCCTCAGCAAAACGAGAGCCCAGCAAACCAGTCACCTCCGCTGGCCCAGGGAAAACACCAGGTGCAGAGCCCAGCACAGAATATGATCTGGGAAAACACTTATAAATCAAGCAGGTCCTAGGGAGTGAAAGTACAATTTAGCAAAAAATAACAACAAAGTGGCCATGAAATGTTTAATCAGACCAGCCCTACAGCAAGCTAATTATTGTGCCCTCTATAGAAAACCCAGGGTGAAGACTGAATGATAAGCTAGGAAAAAGCTGGAGAAGCACGCTCACCTCCCACATCTGGCTACTTTTTATATATTAGGGTTAGCCCCTTAATGGTATCCTTTGTTTCAAATGCTTTTCCCCAGTTGTCTGATGACTTTCTAATGATTTTTGTTTCCTATGAAATTATGTTTTATTTTTAGGTGGTTCAAATTATCAGTCCTTTCTTTCGTTGCATCCAGATTTTGAGTTACACTCAGAAACCTATGTTTTAGAGAAAGTCACCCATATTTTCTCCTAACACTGGTGAGTTTCATCCTTGATCCATTCGAAGTCTGTTCTTGTATATATCTATGCAATGGTCCTCACCACATTTATTAAAAAGTCCATAATTTGCCCAGTCATTGGAGAACCCTTCATCATGTACTAACTTTCCATATTTTTTGGGTCTGTTCCTCAACTTTCTCTCCCATGTGCCAGTAGCACACCGTCCTAATTACAGAGGCAACACAGTGCATCGTAATATCTGGTAGGCCGCTCTTTTCCCGCTGTGTTCTCCTGACCGTTCTTGCATGTTTTGTTTGTTTTTCTGTCTGAACTTTAGTACCAGCTTTCCAAGCTCCAGAAACAAAGTCTTCTTAGTGTTTGCGCTGGGATCGCATTAACGCAGGGAGAACCATATCGCCACGACGTTTAAGATCCTGAGTCATCCTATCCGAGCACAGGGATTTCTCCCCATGTGTTCAAGTCTGCTTTTACGTCTTTCAAGAGTGTTTTAAAGATTTTTCCCATATAAAATCTGCACATTTAAGTGTACTCCTCAGTGTCATATCTTCATTTATTGCTACATCCTGTTACCTTTGGAATCCAAGCTGCTCTAGGTATTTTATCTTGGGTTCTAAATAAAAACTGACATATTCTTTTCCAACCTCACTCACTTTGCCCTTCGCCCAGTTCACCAGTTTCTTTGGCAGGGCCCGTGGGTACCTCTACTGGCTCTGCTGGGGGAACAAGAAACAACAGTAGGTCTAAGATTTAGGAGAAAATGACAGGAGACAGTGGTGAGTAAGTCTCCAGGTCTTAGCTAGAAAGAGTTCACGTCTGCCTGGGGGCAAAGATAAGAGGTTGCAAGACTCTCACATATTTTAAAATCTGAAATTGGATTTAACTGGTCCGCTCTCCTTAGTCAAGTGAACTCTATCAATCTTTGTGACATTTTGGACAATCTTTTAAATCCTCTTTCCCTTTCGTGGTCTGACATAATGCAGTATACTTATGAGTAATAGTATTGAGTTGACAAATTCTCTCTATAAATTCTCCATTCTTAATATCTCTCTAATACTTTCACGATCCCAGTCCATGTGGCCACAAGGATCTCTGGTAGATAATTGCCTCCGAGGCCGTCTGTAAAACCAGGCCAGAGGCGGGCCCTGTGAGTTGTAGTGCACATCTCAGACTGTACATTCCTGTCAGATTTCAGACTCAGGGGTCCCTAGCTGGTTTTGTTGGGTAGTTGGTACATGATTCTGCTGAGACGGTTACCATAAAACAGTCAGCAGGAGTGCTGGGGAGTCTCCCGCATTGGCCAAGATGGCAGAAGGGGGAGGTTCTGACTCTGAGTGCCCGAAAAGCTAGCAAGACAAGAGAGTAGAGAAAAAAAGCCCTCCCCGCTTACCAGGTTGGAGATGCAACCAGGAGAAGGCAGGCACGTGTGCCATAGAAGTTAAAAAGGCACAGGGGGCATGCTGGACCAAAGAGGCCTGTCAGTCCAACCTGGGGAAAGAAGGGATTGGTTGGGAGGCGGGCCCATCCAAAGCACATGAAAGTTTGGGAAGTTGATTGGTCATTTTGAGAAAGTGCCTGGTCCATCCCACACCCGAACTAATATAGTCCCAGGGGAACAAAGACACGTGCACTCTCTTGTGACCTGCACTGGCACAATGCACTCTCCTGTTCTCTCCATGGCCACGTGCCCTTAGCACTCTCTTATTTTTAAATATATTTTATTGATTATACTATTACAGTTGTCCCATTTCCCCCCTTCATTCCCCTCCACCCTGCACACCCCCTCCCACCCACATCCCCCCC